>JAKSZT010008315.1:2234659-2510477 GCA_026826555.1 Tolypeutes matacus | reverse complement strand
AATAAAGCTCTGCCATACTTGGCTGCTAATAGTAATATGATTCCTAGTGTACAGACAGTTTAGCAACATATCATATTGATTCATGGCAACACAGAAGCTCTGCTCTTCAATATTCTATGTCCTTTATTATTTTTCTAGTGGTTATCACAAGTCATCTGAAAAATAAGCATATTTTAAATATAGTTCATGATTTATAAAATCTAATCCCTAATTAAGCCATAGCTATCTGCTCATAAATTGAATCTTCAAGGAACTACATCTCTTTTCTCCAAATAAGCAATAACAATATTTTAGGCAGAACTTGGAAATCATCAGGGCTACAACTCCTTTTCTATGGAGCAAACAGTTCTGCAGATTATTTTCAGAGTGAAGTTTAATCAGCAGCATATCCAAGATAGATGGCTTTTTCTAAAGTAGTAGTGGAAATAGCATGACTGCACTCCTTCTTGGTATCATCACACACATATGGGTGCCTTTCTCTTTGCTGTAAAATCCACTGTTACTATTTATTACAATATTGACTATAACTTTCTCCCCATCATTTTATTTTCCACCTCAACATGGTTAGATATATGAGCAACATTGTTAACATTATCTTTGGATACATTTTCAGACAAATATCTTACAATTTGATTGGAAAAAATATCAGGATTATTATTGTCATTTGGTACTTGGACCACATTCACAGTTATACTTAAATGGGCTACATGGGTAAAGTTATGACCCATATTAAAATATCTTAGGAAAAATGCCTTCAAATTTAATTGCATGGATATTGTATTTATGTATCAGTACCACTGTCTTTGGGAATACATAAATTTAGCCCCATACCTGTGTTTACTGGTTCACACAATGCAAAAGAAAACTTGTGCAAGGTGATAAAAATATAAAGTTGAGTAAATCCATCCTCTTTCACTTTTTCACTTTAACCCATTATCCTAAAAATATTTGCAATTAAGTCAACACCTGCAAAGATTTTATAAATTTGTATATTTGAAAAGACTCACAAGACTCCATAGAACCTTATCAGATAAGGCTTTTCTTTTAAGGCAAAGCATAGTAAGCAATAAAAGTGCAAGTAAGCACTGGAGTTCCAAGATACAGCCAGGTATAACCAGCCCTGGTTTCTTATTCACACAGAGGCAAGATGTGCCTCTAATTGAACCAAAAGATATGCATGTAAAACTTGAATTCAAGAGAGTTCAAGTCATATGTTCCCAGTGGGGTATTTGCGTCCTTCTGGTCAAGACACTTAAGTCCAATGAAAACTGTCTGTGAAAAAAAAAATAGCCCTTGGATTTAACAAGGGATATTTGGACTTTAACTAGCACATCAAAAGTCCCAATGCCCTTATCCTGGCCTAGGGTAAAAACTAGGTTTTCCCAGAGCTTTCGCATTGAGCTGTGAAGTAACTCTATCCTGAAGAGATCACCCTCTGAATATAATGAAGCCTTTTTAATAAATCACTAATAATCATTCTTTCTCCTGCATATTTTATACCATACACAGAACAGATAAATCAAATGGTTAACTATCAGGATGCTAATAATGTACCATCAAATAAGGTGTGGATATTGTATTTAAAAAGCATTTCAGTTTGCCAAATATTACAGCACAAGTTTGTCCTAATCATGCAACTATGACAACTATTTTGCCTCCTTTCACCACTGTAATTTTAACTTTATGAAAGATATGAATATACTGATTTAATGTAACAATTGATTGTTAACTAACACTTGTTCCTTCTCTGACCTTTCAGATTTCATTGGATGAGCATCATGTAAAGTTTTTAATTTAATTTACCAATATATTTGGTCATCAATATCAGTATTATCATATATTTTTATAAAATCAGTCAAATTAATCTTATGAATGATAATAATATTACACCAAATACATTAAGATGATTACAAAATAAGTCATTTAGAACTATGACAGTATTTTCTTGTCCTTCCAAATAAAACTGGCCTTTGCCTATCTATCAGATTTGTCAACAATTGTAGTATAAATCAAGTGCCAAATCTCAGTCAATTCTGGATTTGAGTTTTTTGTTGGCTAGCCATATGCCCTGTTTCATACAAAAGGTTCTACTGACATAGGATCCCTAATTAGCCTTACCTTTAATTAAAGACCATCTTCCACTAACTGGTAAATTCCTAGTTCTGACCAAATGCACTATTGAGTACATCTAGTTTTAATGTTTTGTGGGACCTTGGCAGCTAGAGAGCACCTAAACAACTCACATCATCTCTTCATGTATTTCCCTCTAGATATGGGGATCAAAATATTCCCATAAATTCATTAATGTGCTTCTCCCACCACGATCACAAGCCATTGCCTTTGAGCTACTTATGAATCCATTTAAGGAACATACTTCACAGCTCTTCTTGGATTAATGCAAATGGCCTTTTCATCTTTGTTTCCTGATATTCTGTATTCAAATTGTTGAGATTTTTTATCGTTAAATTTTTTCATAGTTTCTCTTTTTCTTGTTCAGACTACTCAGAATGTATCCATTTTATTGATTACCTCAGATAAGTACCACTTGGTTTCCTAAGTTTTATATTATATTTAAGGGATTTTTCTACTGGTCTTTTAAATTTTCTTTATTCTCCTTAGATGAGCTAATTTTGCTCATATTTTGTCTGTTTCTGAGGTTAGAGCTATGGACATTGATGTGAAAGTTCTTTTTCTCCTAATGTAAGTATACAGTGCTGTGAATTCCCCCCATTCACTTCTTTAAATTTAATCCCTTAAAAAGTTTTCTATTATTTCATTAAGTTAAAAAATCCATATTTTATTTTCTCTTGACCCATGTATTGTTAATTAGTGAGTAATTTAGTTTTTAAATATTTGGATATTTTCCTGATATACTTACATTATTGATTTCTAATTTTAATCTACTTTTGTCAGAAATCATACCTGTATGATTTAAATTCTTTTGAATTTTGTCTAAAAATATGATTTATAGTTGTATATTATTCACACACATTTGAAACATGAATTTATATTTTTCTGTTATTGTGTGGAGTGTTGAATAAATGTTGATAATTAGGTCAAGTTGGTTGATAGTGCTGTTCAAATCATCTATATCCTTGCTGATTTTTCTTTGTCTCCATGTTCTATCAGTTACTAAGGCAAGGGTGTTAACACCTTTCTTTATAATTATGGATTTGTGTATTTCTTCCTGTAGTTCTATAAGTTTTAGCTGATTGAATACTTTGCACTCTTGTTTTCCATGCAATGACAAAAATGAGAGAAGAAAATATTACAATGATGTAGAACCTGAAGTAGTGTAGTAGCAAGATAAAAACAAACAAACAAACAAACAAAAAACTGTGGGACTAGAAATGACCTCTGGGTAATGCCCAGATTGCATTATTTAGTATTACATGAGAGAAAATAAGCAGGAAGATTTTTATGAAATATATAAACACTCTGGAAATCTCTAAAAGTGCCTACAAGTTTATGAATTTATACAAATATTTAAATTTATGTCTTTACCCAAAATGAAGAATTAAATTTGTTTAAAATTTAAGGTTAAATACAGTCAAAGTTCTTTTAAACTGGGGGACCTGGGAAAACGAAGTTTTCATGTATGTTATTTTTACACTGTAAGTAACATACTCAATATCACACAACCCATTTAGTACAAATCTATGATTAAAAATAAATCCTGATTCTAAATCAATTTTTTCTCCATGAATCCATACTAACTTGAATTAATCCATGTATGAGACTTGAATAGAGATGTAGAGAAATAAATGCAGATCATGAGATTTTGAAAAATGGATAATGATGAGATGGATTAGAGGGTAGCAGAGAAGGTGGAAAGAAATGTAAAATGAAATATAAATGCAAAAAAAAAAAAAAGAGATAACAGACATGGTAAATGTGGTGCTCTCTCCTCTGAGGACAAGAAAGTTCATTGAAACAGTCATAAATTGCTTACAACTTCTTTCTTTTAACTGAACTATGTTGGCTAAATTACCTTGCTTGCTTTTATACACTTTAGAAAATAGTGTTTAAGATACATGCCAGCATCACCGTTATCTTAAATCCTGCCATGACTCACATATGCCACTGGACATGTGCACATTTTTATCTTTCCACACATGCAAGAATTTAGTTTTCTTGTACTGCTGTAACCCACGATGAAAGGTCAGAATTCAGACCTATAGCTGTGAATGATTCTCTTCAGAAGATCTTTAATGTCTCTGTTCATTAGACTATGGATCAAGGGATATAATATGAGGATAACCAAGGTATAAAAACACTGACACTATTATTTTTTCTCCACTGAGGAATTGGTGTTTTGTTGTGCATACATAAAGAACATTGTCCCAAAGAATAAATAACCACCACAAGGTGGTATGAATGGGTAGAGAAGGTTTTTGGCTGTTCCTTGCTAAAGCAAATCCTCAAAATGGCTGTGACAATCTGCATAGAAGACAAAGTTGATGAAGAATATGACTACAATAATGAAGTCTCACACACCTGAAAGTTCCACGTGACTGAGTGCAATGTTTGAGTAGGACAAGAATAACAGAGGAGGGAAGTAATGGAAGAAGTCAGTTATTTCATTTCTACTACAAAACAATAGGCTAAATGTCATGGAAATGTGTATTACCACAAGCAAAGGACCACAGACATGGTCAAGTATTTTCATTAATTAGATATGAGATTTACAGATGACTATGAAATGGTACTTTACCATGAAAACTAAAGGAATGTGCCTACAATAGTAAAGAAAAAGAGAAGGAAGAACTGACAGGCAGAGCCAATGCAAAAGACCGCTTGATTCTCTGCTAGAAAATTCTTCAGTGTATGGAAGCAATAATGGAAGAATAATATACTTAAAGAAGAGAGATGCTTCAGAGCAGGAAATAGATGGGAGAATGCAGCTAGTAGTATGCAATAATGATCCCAATCATGCCAAAGTTCCATGCAATAGCAGAACATACATAATCAGAAAGACCCCTATACACTTCAAAATTCTCTTAGTGTGAACTCATCTACCAAGGTAGATAGATTTGCCATACTATCTTTCAATACCTCCTCATGTTTTTTTTTTTTTTTTGGCAATAATCTTAGTGATACCAATTAGAATGGCCAATATTATCAGTAAAATTATAGAAGATACCTATAAATAGTACAATCCAATAAAATAATTAGAATTATTCTGAAAACAGAAAATTGAAAAGATAAATTATGAATATTCATATTTTATTCAAATTACCTCTTCATGTTACTATCACACATTGTGTAATAAGTTTATCATCAAAATGTTTGGATGAGGAAAGTTAGATTTGGAAAGTTTAAACAAATTGCCTAATATTTAAAAGTATCTCAGAGGTGATTTAGGAAGTTAAGTCCCTGCATTTCTAATGTCAAATGGAGTACTTATCTCTCTCCTTCTCTACTTCCTTTCATTCACTGAGTTTTCTTCATTTAATTCCATATCCTATTCCTTCCTCCTTTTATTGATTTTTGTTTTGCTTCTTCTATTTCTGAACAGATTTTATATTCATTAATATCCAATATATATATATATATTTTTTAAGATTTTATTTATTTATTCATTTATCCCCCCCTTGCTGCCTGTGCTCGCTGGGTCAGCCAACCGTGCCGTGTGGGCGGGCCTGCCTTCACCATGAGGCCCTGGGAACCGAACCCGGGGCCTCCCATATGGTAAACGGGAGCCCTACTGATTGAGCCACAGCCGCTTCCCCATTAATATCCAATATTAAATAGAACTGAAAGAGATGGAAAGAAAGGTATGCTGTAAAAATTTACTGTAACCACATAAAAGTAAAGGGAATTTCCACTTCAAATTGTTTAGCATTGAGGCTGTTTATTTATGGTTTCAAAACTTGGCTATATAAGGCACATTAAAATTTTAATGTGATTGAATTTTTAAAGATATAATAGAAAATAGCAATGCTTAAGGATATTGGTCAATCAAATTCTGTACAGTATATGCATTTGTATGTGTGCATGTGCACACAGACATACCTAGGGGAGTATTTAGTGTTTTTCTCTTGATTTTATGGTATAAATGAGAATAATTCAAAGTGTATTAGCAATAATACCATTCACACTACATATGTATAGATATAAATATATATTACAGAGACAAGGAGGCAGTGTTCACTTCTCACCAACTTGATGAGTTAGATAATATGTTACTCACATTTCAAAGATGAGGAAATTGAGGTAGACTGGGCTTAAAGTTACTAGTTTAAGCAATAAAAAAACCTGAAGCCAGCTGTCTGATTCTGAGGCCATGTGCCTAAGCATCACACTTTTCCTCCGCCTTAAAAGAAGTGCCCTGCTTCCATTCATACATGCCACTTGTTTAATTGGCATATATTCTCATATATTTGTATCTCTAGACAACTGTGTAAAGGCCTTAGATAATTGAATGTAAGTGCATATTTTTCTAGTTTCCAGAAATGTGGTCAATAGTCTGGAGTTTCACTTTGACATGATAAATGAGAATATTAAGAGTCTTACATAAATCAATGATGTAATGAGTGGTATATAAAAACTAACTTTATGTATTTTATTTAAATGCAAATTACCAGTGGAAACACTGAAGATATTTACAAAATGATGATGTAAAATGCACAAATTTAAAATGCAAAACATTAGATTATAGCTTATTCATTTCATAATTCAGTGTTGAATTTGAGGTTATTTTCAGAATCTCTGTCTCTATGTATCTAATCTTTCTTTCTATTTCTGTGTGTGGTTGTGTGTATGTGTGCAAGTGTATGAGTGATTATATGCATGAATATATATATATTAATATAGTCAGTAGTACATTATCATGTATCTGATTGTAATAAATTTGGATGCATTTTATTTCCATGGCTCCTTGTAGTTACCTATGTCTGAATACTGTAGCTAATAAATTTAAACTACATTTAAGATTTTGGAATATATCCCTGAGAGTGCTATTTGATATGTCCTGTGTAACCACACTTAATATGAACAATGTCACTTTAAAAAGTTTCTGAAAAAGGCAAAATTTCTGTCACCCCAAGTAGAACACATCAGGTCATCTGACACTAAGAAAGCTCCCCCAGAATAAACTGAATAAATGAATGATAGACATTCCAATGGAGGGGAAGTCCCCAAACAGGTTTAGAAAAACCCTATGATGAAAGAATAGTAGAATTCCTGAACATCTCACAGAAATATATTCATTTAGGATTACTTATTGTTCCAGAGCTGATAATTCTTCCTTGAAGTTCGCACCTTGAAAACACATAAAACACAAGGGTGATTAGCTTTACTGAGTCAGCCTTTCTGGGGAACCAATGGTCATATTATGCTTGGGATTTTTAAATCAAATCTCTGATTCCCTTATCTGGCTTCTTATCTTTTGGAGAAATTACCTTAATTCCTTCACAAATTGTTCCAATTTATTCTTCTTTTGTCTAAAAATAATTTCCTCCTATCTGTTTTGCATGTTGTGCCTCTTGTAACCTTAAATATTATATAATTTTAAAGTCCTTTATGGTTTCTCATCGATGAATGTGTACTGTGAAATGCCAATCTGTTTGGTTAAAAGCCTTGAAAGTACCAATGAGGCAGGTTTATTGTCATATAATTTTGTTTTGTTTTGTTTTTATTTTTAATGAGCAGGTAGATGGGGATTATGTGAAAAATCTTGAATTTTATGTAATCAATAAAATTAATTGCTTTTCAAAGTGTTTCTTCTAACTACAAACTCGTAGAATGGATTGGGCTTAATGGCAAGCAGAGAAGACTCAAGGCAGAGTTACTGAGTATTCCACATCAAATTTTATGCTTCAAGAATTAATATATGTCAAATTCAATTAATGAAAAATGTAAACAACCAAGGTTGTTCATAGGATAAGTTCTGTAGAGAACTCCTATCTTTTAAAGGAAAGATTTTTTTTCCCTTTCTCCATTAGATTGGCATGTTTTAAAAAATAATTGGCTGACATCAAATAAAAAGCTTTATCTAATTCAACTATTAGGAGTTCTGCCTGTTCAAGTAATAAGCCAGTTTGGTTCTACCTCTGGCCTTACAATTACTCAAGTATCTTCTGCTACTCTTTTGTTTTTTTCTTGGAACATCCCTCTTACAAATGCTTTAAGGCCTCTGATTCTTTCAGTCTCAGAGTTGCACTGACTTCTTGGTCTCTTAGCTTCCCAAAGGATCTTACTTTCACCAGATGTCTGATTTCTGGGTGTTTTCCACTAACCCCACAATGACTAATTCAGGTAGATACTCAGGAGTCACAAATCTGAGGATGAGCTCTATGGTAACTATTAGTTGTCTAGTTAGCTTAATGGGTCCCATGATTATTGTTCTAAAACTTCATCAACAAAAAGTTTTGCAAGATTCCAAAAACTTACCTCCTTATTCCAGCCATTAGGCCTTATTTATATTTTCCCCCATTATCATGAAGAGTTCAAATATAGTGTTATAACTAGGCCCAGGGAGAGGGAAGGAGGAACGTCTCTGTGCTCTGAATGGAATTTGCCTACATGACTGGAACTGGAATACACAGTCATATGAGAATAATCTTATGTATCCCAGAAGAAGAAAACATGTATTAGTGATTCACTTAGATCATTAGAAAATCAAAATATACTTCAAATGTTTAAAATTAAGTGCCCATTGGAACACATAGAGCACAAGGATAACTGAAGTATGATGACAGTGAGGTTGGACTATTTCAAATTCTTCATTCAACAGTTCTAAATTTCCACAAGGCACATTGTATGAAAAGGTCTTATTATTTGATCACAGCAATGAAATAAATCTCACTGTACAAGACCTGCTAAAGTTTCTCAAGAATGTCACTTGCATGTGAAGTATTGGCCAATTCTAAGAAACATGGAAAAAAATCTGTAATTTTAATAATGGTTACAAGGTTTGCAGTGTTACCTATACTTTTAACAAGATCAGTTTCAAGAAGCTGATAATTCAGTTTTATATTTTATTTAGTTTGTGCACTAAATAGACAAACATTAATTTCTAATGTCTCTTGATTCCATTTGTAATCATTGCATTTGCTTTCTAAGGAAATCTAATGACTGGAATTAAATCAAATCTGGTTATTCTACTACAAAACACCATTAAGAGGAATTCTTTTGAGTTAGAGCACAGATTCTTGCTTCCTGAGAAATGTTACCACTAGAGAGAACAGTCTATACTGATACTGGAACAGGATAACTAAGGCTTTATAAAAATTACTGGATGAATAAGTCTCAAAATCGTATATAAATACAAGTAAATTATATAAATTCTCTTTTCATTCTTTGTTTTGATAGTTTTTGTCTATGCCCTATTTTAATAACCTCTAATCCATAAAATGATTTGTTACTACAACTTTTATATGAAGCCTCCATTTATCCTTGTGCTCTTTTTTGCTACACACATGCCTTCTTCTACAGCATTTTTAATCTTCACCCTTAAAATAAACTTTAGTCTTTTTTTCCACTTAGTTCACTTGCACAAAGTAGTTGGGGTTTTCTTGGGGTAAAGTTTATACTCAGCTTGTATGTTGTAATATTGGCATAATACTTGTTACAATGTAGAAAATGTCCACAATAGATTGTAAAGTACAACTGGTCTTACAGAGGCTGTTTAAGTACAGTGGCCCTGGTACACTATTACCATACAGAATTACCATGATCCAAACACCAAAATTTTGTGACCGTCCATAAATGGGAGTGAACAGCACCCTACTCCTGTTACTTCCATTGTCTGTTTTGTTTGTCTGGGTTGATGTCAGTCACTCCTCTAGATGTTCTGCCTCCTGACACCACCACTAGTTCTCACCAAAACAACAGGAGGCTTTCTGGACAGACATTTCAGTGGCACTCACACATCTCTCTGTGCTTTCTAGTCCATCAAGGCATCAGTCCAGCCACTGCTGCTCCTGGGTTCTGAGAACTGATCATGGGTATCTTCTAGCCAGGGATGGTCTCAGTTCTAAACACAAGCTGAGTAGATGGTGATTGCATAGAGGACTCAACACAAAAGCTGAGAAATATACCATGTCTTTCTGTCAATGAAACAATTATCTGTGACAATTCAGATTAATCCTTGTGAGAACTTCAGCCTCCATAGAACTTGGGCACTGAGAAAGAGGAGGAGAACTCTAGGGTAAGGAGTTCTGCTCTGCTGGACTTGCTTTGTGTAGGCACTAACAAGTCCTGCAGTTTCTGCAGGCCTAAGTGTCAATCCTTGTCATAGGAGAGAAGTGAATATTAACTGTGTGTGTGTGGGGGGGTATATGGCAGGTGATGCAGGTTCTTGTTTGAATTGAATATTTAGGATTTACTAATACTTATTTGGGAAGTTCATAAAAAGTCAACTATTTTGAGGCTGATAAGAGCAAGATGATGGAGCAGGAAGCTTCAAAATTCTCTTCTCTCGCATAAACATTGAAAAGCAGACTGAAATTGTCAGAACAAAATTTCTCAGATTTCTGGAAAATAGTAAAAGTTTACACCAACCAAGAGAATGCTGAATCAAGAAAAACTGAAATTTATAAATGATTGGAGTGCACTATAACAATTTTACTAGCTCTTCCTCCACACTCTCTCCAAATCAATACACCATCTCTGAGATACATGTCAGGACTTCCATGTGGGGCCCTGGTTTTGGAAGGAGCAAAGCCTACCTTATTTGTAAATCAGAGTATATGTATGTCTATTACAATCCATGTGGTGGTTACCTGAAAGACAGACCAACAATGCTAATCTCTATCTTCCCATCTGAGAACTTACTATGGACTTACAAGTTGGAAGCCTGATCATAAGAATGCTAAGGGAATAATTAATCATGTTTTCCTGGAGCAAAATACCATGTTTGTGACATATCATAGATCAACTTGGACCCTGAGTATACACAAAAGAATTTCTTTGGGAAAATTGACAACTCAGTGATTACATGTATTGAGGCAATTTTGAAAGTTACACATATGCATAGAGCAAAGCACATGCTGAGAAAATACCTGAGGACACAGTAAATTTTTACTTTGTGGTGTTCTCTAGGCTCAGCACAAAGTTGACTAAGTATATAAGAGAACTCCCAAGGTCAATATGCAATGGCTTGAAGCAGTGATTTTTTCATTTTCTATTTGTTTGTTTGCTTTTACAGTTCTGGAATGTAAGGAATTTTCTATCATAACACAAGTAAAATAGAAAATAAATGAAATAAACATCACTGACCACACATGTCAAAGAAAATTGTCTGTGCCAAAATATTTCTGGAAAAATCACTTAATAGATTACTACTGACTTTTTAAATATATACTTTAAAAAAGATACTTAGATTACATAAATGTTACATAAAATATATAGGGGATTCCCATATGCCCTGCTCCCTACCCCTACCACATTTTCCCACATTAACAACATCCTTCATTAATGTGGTACATTTGTTACAATTGTTGAACACATATTGGAGCATTGCCACTAAGCATGGATGGTAGTTTACATTGTAGTTTACACTCTCTCCCACACAATTTTGTAGTTTATGACAAGGTATATAATGACTTGTATCTGTCATTGCAATGTCATTCAGGACAATTCCCAAGTCCTGAAAATGCCCCTAAATTATACTTATTTTTCCCTTTACCTCTCCTCAGAACCTCCAGTGGACACTGCCTCCACATCAATGACAAAAGTTCTTCCATTGCTAGAATAACAATAAGTCTATAGTAGAATAACAGTAAGTCTACTTTAGTCCATCATTCATTCCCCAGTCTTGAGGAATCTGAGATGGTGATGCCTACTCTGTCCCTAACTGAGAAGAGTGTTTTGCTAAGGAAGAGGCAGAAACTCTAAATGCTATGCAAAGGCAACTTTATTTAATCAAATGAGTTTATGGTTAGATCAAATGATAATAACAATTGAGCAATCACAAAAGAAAATAATCAAAGACATAGGGAAGAATGAAAGTATGTATAACCAATCACCAAATCGGGTTAAAACACAACATCTGGTCTCTCATGAGGTTGGGATGTCCCTTTCAATAGCTGGCCAGAGTCCCAATAGGCAAAATCATCCCAGGTAAAGTGTCGTTTCCTGGGTGAGACTTCAACATTGAGACTATCCTCTTTAAAGGGTTCAGAACCTCAGAACTCCAAAACTCTTGCAACTTGTGAGAAATGACCTCATGAAAAGTAACTGAATCCATCCTGCAGGGGGTGGCCAGCTCTCCACAGGAAAGATGTGGAGTCTCCAGGGGTCTTTTGTTCTATTCTGTTCATGGTACACTAAACAGGGACATGAAGGTTTCAATACACATCAGCTTTAACTTGATGTTAACTTTGCAGGGGATACAAACAGGACGTGCAAATATCATGTCTGGTGACTTGCTCCTTCTAAACATTTTTTTTTGGTTAATAGGTGGTGGGATTGTTGGCATAACAGTGCTACAATATTTCAAAGGACAAAGGACAAGTTAATCATTCACAATTCTAGGCTAAAACAGCAGAGAATATTGATTAGAAAGGTTATGAATTCACAATTCTTAATAATAATTTTCTTATAATACATCAAAGGGGAGCTTAGATCTCAAAGGGGCAGATGGATGGTACTATCTTGCTTGCAGTTGCAGACTCTCTCTCTTCCTTGAGATGGTCATTGTCCATCATCACCTTGTTAGTTGTCCTAAGTGAGTCCAGTGAAATGGAGAGTAGGTATTGCAACTCTGTTGAGATTCAGGGCCCAACTAGTACATGGACAGTACAAAGATTTAAGTCTCTTGGATATACACCTATCAACTCTAATACTAGTTATAGATTCTAATAAAAGAGGCAGAAGAGCCATATGTAGGGAAACTGCAACTGAGTCTAACTCTGTCTTTCTGGGGAGCATAAATTCCAAATTAGGGCCCACTGGTAGGGCACCAAAATCCTGGACTATCTGTCCTGCCTATAGTGTCTGGATGTGTCCAGAGCCCTAAGGAGCCCCGATACTTGAGGCAATATTTACTGTGACAGTCAATGAGATCCTGCTGTGAGTGCATAAACATAACCTCTGGAATGACCTCCCTAATCACTTTGAGGTCTCTTAGCCATATAAACTCGTTTGTCTTCACCCTTTCCCCCTTTTGGTCAAGGTCTTTTCCAATTGCATTGCTAGTTGTTACTTGGTAGTAATCCCTTCGTGCCAGGGATAATCATCCCCCAGGGTCATGTCCCACACTGGGGAAAGTAATGCATTTATATTCTAAATATTGCCTAGAAAGAGGCCACATTTGAGAAACAAGGAGGCTCTCAAGAGGTAACTCTTAGGCACCCTATAACACTAGGCTAAGTTTCAATTTCAAAAGTAAAGGCTCATATGTACAGTCATCAATATCAAAGGCCCGTCAATGGTCCATTCTCCTTTACTAGTCACTGCCCCTGTACTCAGGGGATTCTTGTTGTCCCATTAGAGAAGGTGACAGAGCTTTCCAGGGTGGGAATTCAATATTCTTAGGTGTATTGTGTGAATCTCCACCCACTGTGACAATGCCCCATGAACACTTGAACACAATCATATGCCCTATAGATCTGCCACCAGTGAACTTCATTGGATACATCTCCCATCGCTGACACCTCACATCAATGATCCTCCCCTGCCTCCCCTCCCCAATCTTCTGTGATCCAAAACTTCTTCAAAAATGAAACCAACAAAATAACCATATACAAGTAATAAGAAAATGAAATAATAATGATGGTTTTAAAAATAACAAATAAAATACAAAAAAAAATTAAAAGTAAATTTGAAATAATAAAAAAATACAAAATACAAAATTTAAAAAAAATTGACATTATGACATTTATTACTGTAGGATCTGTTGACTTATGTGTACAGTGACATTTTCTTCCATTTATTCACCCAGTGTCTTATTTTTTTTAATTTTGGAATAAAAGAAGCTTTAGGTTAGAGAAAAGTCACATGTAGAATACACCAGATTCTCATATACCCAAGATCCTACCCCTATTTCCCTTTCCCAATTAATAAAATTTTACATGTGGATGGTACATTTGTCAAAATTGATATACAAATTTGAAACATTGCTACTAACCATGGTCAATGATTTATACTATGGTTTACATTTTGAACCATACACTTCTATAAATTTTTATGTAATTTAATATGACCTGTATCCCTCATTGAAAGATCATGCAGAACAATTCAATCACCCCAAAAACACCCCATGTTCCATCTATTCTATTCCTCCCTACCCCTCTCCTTGGGACCCATGGAAATCAACAAGCTTCACTCCTTGCAGAACAAGATTCATAGTTACTTGCAACAACATTGAGGGCTTGACATATTGGCCTGTCCTCCCCTATTCGGCACTGCCTATGCTCTTGAAAGACTCCTGCCCCTCTATTTGAAAACATAGCAGAACTCACCAGGATGGGATTTCAACACCTTCCTGCTCTTTGTGTGGGTCTCCACCCACTGATACAACACACTGGGAAAAAATGAATACTCACACATTCCCTAGAAGACTGCCCCAGATGTGCTTTGTCCTGAATGCCCCTGACATCCAACATCTTAAACCATTAAATCTCCCCTGCCATATTGTCAAGAGAACATTTGCAACGTTGTAGTTTCAACCAAATATAACTTATAGGAAAATGGAATAATAATGATAAGTTTTAATGTAAGAAATAAAATACATGTTAACTTAAAAAAAAAAAAACCAAAAAATAATATTAAAGGATTGGGATATTAAAAAATGAGAAAACAAAATTTTAAACATTTTTCCTTTTATCGCTATATTATTGGGTGTCCAATCTGTATCCTGGCACCTTCCCCCTCTCACTCCCCAGTGTCTCCCAAATTTTCATTTAATTTTCAAAAAAGATTTAGGTCACAGCAAATTCACGCACAGAATACTAGAGACTCTCATATACCCAACCTCCTCCCCCTTTCCTCACCCCATATTAAACCTTTTTTGTATGTGAATGGTAACATTGCTATAACTGTTTTACAGATAGTGAAACATAGCTACTAAACGTTGTCAATGGTTTACAGTATAGTTTACATTTTAGACTGTAGAATTTAAAAATTTTTGATATTTACCATGTCCTGTGTCCATCACTGTAAGGTAATGTAAAGCATTTCCCCTGGCCACTAAATACCCCCTGTTTTATCTATTCTGTTCCTCCCTCACCATCCCCCTGGGGCACATGACACCACCCTGTCTTGACTCATTGGATGACAAGATTCATAGTTACATACAACAAGAGGTTTTTACATGTTGATCATCCTTCCCTGTTAGGATCCACCCTTGCTCATAAGAGATGCCCACCTGTCTGTTTCTGGGTGAATCAGTCCTCCCAAAGATAGAGGTCCATCTCCTTCTCACTCACCGTGTGGGTCTCCGTCCACTGACACAACACATTATGACAGGATGAACAGTCACACACTCCCCAGAAGCCTACTCCAGATGTGCCCCATCCTGAATGCCCCCCAACCAACACCCTAAACCAGTGACTCTCCCTTGTCATATTGCCATAAGAGCATTCCCACCCCTGCACTTTCAATCTAAAACCTACAAGTCCCATGTTCACTTGGTCCCTCTCCCATCTATCCCCCCAGTATCCTGGGTATTCTAACCCGCCCTTCCTAATCTACCCACCTGTCCACCCTGCACCACCAAACCCAGTATTATCACTACCCACCTGTCCTATCCTTCAATACACAGCTATACTCTATCACTTTAACATAGATTATGTCCATATGGGTGATGGCTCCCCACCTTCTCTACTCTTTCTCTCTCTTGTTAACCTGTCTTTCAGACAGTGGTTCTCAGAGACTCCTCACTTTTCTCAATTCGTATCAGGAGGTCATGTACTATTCATCCTTCAATGCCTGGATTGCTTCACTCAACATAAGGTCTTCAAGATTCATCCATGTTATCCCATGTGTTAGCACTTTATTCCTTCTTACAGCTGAGTAATATTCCATGTATGTTTTAATTTTGAGGAGATCCCATTTATCTATTTTTCCTTTTGCTGCTCATGCTTTGGGTGTGAAGTTCATGAAACCATTTCCTATTACAAGGTCCTATAGATGCTTCCTTATATTATCTTCCAAGGTCTTTATGGTTTGGGCTCTTATATTTACATCTTTGATCTATCTTTAGTTGATTTTTATATAAGGTGTGAGATGGTGTTCCTCTCTCATTCTTTTGGATATGGATATCCAGTTCTCCAAGCACCACTTGTTGAAGAGACCATTCTCTCCCAACTGAGTGGATTTTGTGGCCTTGTCATATATCAGATGACTGTATATGTAAGGATCTATATCAGAACTCTCAATTCGGTTCCATTGGTCAGTATGTCTATCCTTGTGCCAATACCATGCAGTTTTGACCACTGTAACTTTGTAGTATGTTTTAAAGTCAGGTAGTGTGATACCTCCAACTTAATTTTTCTTTTTCAGTATGTCTTTGGCAATTCAGGGCCTCTTACCTTTCCAAATGTAGTTTGTAGTTAGTTTTTCCAGTTCCTTAAAAAGTACAGGGTTGATTTTTATTGGGATTGCATTGAATTTGTAGATAAGATTGGGTAGGATAGACATCTTGATGATGTTTAGTCTTCCTATCCATGAATAGGGAATATTCTTTCATTTATTTAAGTCTTCTTTGATTTCTTTTAACTGTGTTGTGTAGTTTTCTGTATATAAGTCCTTTGCATCTTTAGTTAAATTTTTTCCTAGGTATTTGATTCTATTATTTGCATTGTAAATTATATATTTTTCTTGATTTCCTCCTCAGATTGCTCATTATTGGTGTACAGAAATGCTACTGAATTTTGTGCATTGATCTTATTGCCTGCGACATTACTGAACTCATTTATACTTCTAGAAGCTTTGTTGTAGATTTCTCAGGGCTTTCTACGTATAGGATCATGTCATCTGCAAATAATGAAAATTTTATTTCTTCTTTTCCAATTTGGATGCCTTTTATATATTTTTCTTGCCTCAATGCCCAGGCAAATACTTCTAAGGCAATGTTAAATAGGAGTGGTGATATTGGGCATCCTTGTCTTGTTCCCGATCTCAGAGGGAAGGCTTTTAGAATTTCACCATCGAAGATGATGTTACCTTTGGGTTTTTCATATATACCCTTTATCATATTCAGAAAGTTTCCTGCAAGTCCTATTTTTGCAGTGTTTTTATCAAGAAAAGGGCATCCTTTCCTTGTTTCAGATGTTAGAGGGAAAGCTTTTGTGATTTCACCATTGAATATGATATTAGATGTGGGTTTTTCATACATACCCTTTATCATGTTGAGGAAGTTTCCCTCTATTCTTATCCCTTGAAGTGTTTTTACTAGGAAAGTTTGCTGTATTATGTCAAATGCTTTTTATACATCTATAGAGATTATCATGTGAATTTTTTTCTTTCAAACTGTTTAAGTGGTGTATTACAAGCATTGATTTTCCTAGGTTGAAACACCCTTGCATACGAGCGATAAAACCCACTTAGTCATATTGTTTAATTCATTTGATATGTTGTTGGTACAATTAGTAATTATTTTGTTCATGATTTTTGCATTTAGGTTCATTAGACAGATTGGTCTATAGTTTTCCTTTCTCATAGCATCTTTGTTTTTCTTTGGTATTAGGGTGATGTTGGCATCATAGAATGAGTTAGGCAAAATTCCCCCCTCTTCTATATTTTGAAAGAGCTTAAGAAAGTTTGGTGTTATTTCTTTTGGGAATGTTTGGTAGAATTCACCTGTGAAGGCATTTGGTCTGGCACTCTTCTTAGATGGGAGGGTTTTGATGATTAATTCTATCTTCTTACCTGTAATTGGTCCATTGAGTTCATCAGTTTCTCTTTAGTCAATGCAGGCTGCTTGTGTGATTCTAGGAATTTGTCAATTTCCTCTAAATTATCCATCTTGTTTGCATAGAATTTTTCAAAGTATCCTTTTATTATAGTCTTTTTTTCAGTGGGGTCAGTGGTGGTATTCCCTTCCTTCTTTCTTTTTTTCTTATTTACATCTTCTCTCTTTTTTTTTTTTTTTCTTTTGTTAGTCTAACTAAGGGCTTGTCAATTTTATTAATCTTCTTAAAGAACCAGCTTTTGGATTTGTCTATTTTTTTCTAGTGCTTTCTTAATTTCAATTTCATTTAGTTCTGCTCTAATCTTTGTTATTTCCTTCTTTCAACTTCCTTTAGGGTTAGATTTTGTACTTTTGCTAATTCCTCTAGGTGTGCAGTTAGGACTTCAATTTTAGCTCTGTCTTCTTTTTTAATATTGACATTTATTGCTATGAATTTCCCTCTCAGTACAGCTTTTACAGCATCCCATAAGTTTTGATATGCTGTATTGTCATTTTCATTAATTTCAAGGTAGTTATTGATTACTTTTGTGATTTCCTCCTTGGGTCACTCTTTGTCTAATAGTGTGTTGTTTAACTTCCATATCTTTGTTCCTACTCTGCTTCTCTACCCCTTACTGATTTCCAACTTTATTCCATTGTGTTCAGAGAAATTACTTTGCATAATTTCAGTCTTTCTGAATTCATTGAGAGTTGTTCTGGTGGCCTAGCATGTGGTCTATCCTGGAGAATGATCCACTCTAAAAGATTGTATATCCTGCTGCATTAAGGTATAAGGTTCTGAACATTTCTATTAGGTCCAGATCCTCTAGTGTATTATTCAAAATCTTTGTTTCTTTATTGATTCTCTGTTTAGATGTTCTGTCTAATGGTCACAATGTTGTATTAAAGTCCCCCACTATAATTGTAGATGCATCTATTTTTCTACATATATTTTCCAGTGTTTGCCTAATGTATTTTGAGGTGCCCTGATTAGGTGCATAAATGTTTATGATTGTTCTTTCTTATTGATAGTTTTCCCCCTTTTTAACATATAGTCACCTACTTTGTCTCTTACAATAGTTTTGCATTTAAGTCTATTATGTTTAATATTAATATAGCTACTCATGCCCTTTTTTGGTTATTATTTACATGTAAAATTGTTTTCCAAATATTCACTTTTAACTTCCTTGTATCCCTGATTCTAAGGTGAATTTCTTGTAGGCAGCATAAATATGAGTCACATTTGATTGGAGAATTTAATCGATTAATATTCAATGTTATTACTGTCAAGAAATTACTTGTATTACACATATTTTCTTTAGGTTCATGTATTCCACATATTGTTTTTATTTCTCTTTTTATTTATTTTTTTGTTATTCTTACACTCTCTTCTGACTCTTTCTCTCCTGTTTTTTTCCTTTCAACCTGTAGAACTCCCTTTAGTATTTCTTGATGGGCAGGTTTCTTTTTGAAATACTCTCTTAACTTCTGTGTATCTGTGAATATTTTGAACACTCCCTCATTTTTGAATGCCAGCTTTGCTGGATAGAGCATTCTTGGCTGGAAGTTTTTTTTCTTTTAGCACCTTATCCATGTCATATCACTGCCTTCTTGCCTCCATTGTTTCTGATGAGAAATCAGCACTTAATCTTATTGAGCTTCCCTTGTATTTGATTGATCTCTTTTCTCTTGCTGCTTTCAGTATTCTCTGTTTGTCTTCAGCATTGGACAATTTGACAAGTATATATCTTGGTGCGGGCCATTTAGGATTTATACTGTTTGGGGTGTGCTGTGCTTCCTGGACATGTACATCCATGTCCCTCAATAAAGTTGGGAAGTTTTCAGTCATTATTTCCTCCAACACTCCTTTTGTCCCCTTTCTTTTCTCTTCTCCCTCTAGAGTGCCTATAATGCTTATGTTTGTGTGTTTCATGTTGTCATTCAAGTCCTTAATTCCTGATGTACTTTTTTTCTATCTTTTTATCTATCTGTTTTACTATCTGTCTGATTTCAGATGTAATGTCTTCCACATCACTGATTCTCTCCTTT
The DNA here is from genome assembly GCA_026826555.1 of Tolypeutes matacus. Classification (NCBI taxonomy): domain Eukaryota; kingdom Metazoa; phylum Chordata; class Mammalia; order Cingulata; family Chlamyphoridae; genus Tolypeutes; species Tolypeutes matacus. The sequence goes on along the minus strand of JAKSZT010008315.1, from coordinate 2,490,589 downwards.
GCCTGTTCAAATCTGCTGCTATGTGCTTATATTAGTCAGGGTTCTCTAGAGAAACAAAATCAACAGGAGATATTTGTCAATAATATGAGATTTTATAAGAGTCTCTCACATTACCATGGGTATGCACAATTCCAAGTTCTGCAGGCTGTAAAATAAGGGCTCCGATGAAAGTTCAATGAAGTTCCTTGATGAGTTTCTGGGAGACGTTGGCTATCCAAAGATAAGGTGGGAAATTCTCTCTGAATGTTGAAATCAGGTCCCCTTTTAAGGCATTCAACTGATTGTATAAAGCGTCACTCATTGCTGACAACAATCTCCCTGATTAATGTAGATATAATCAGCTATCTATGCAGTAAACTCACTGGTGACTAAAGTCCATAAATGTCCTTGTATTACAAATAGCACAGTGCTTGCTTGACCATACAACTTGACACAATTACCCTGCTGAGTTGACACAGCCTAACCATCACAGTGCTTCCAGTATATCTTTGATTTCTTGTATTGTGCCATTTATCACCATTATATTCACTATCTTTTTATCTATGTTTACAATTTTTTGTTATGTTCTAACAGTGTCTTCTTAATACTTTAATTTCTTCTTTTACTTCATTAAGTTGATTCATGATATTTTTTTGGACATCTCTGATTAGTTGTTCCATGTTCTGCATGTCATTCTGTTTTTTAGTTTGTTCATTAGATTGGGCCATGTCTTCCTGTTTCTTAGTATGGCTTGTAATTTTTTGTTGGTGTCTAAGCACCTGTTTATCTTGGTGTGTTTATCTGGTTAGTTAGCTTCTTTTTTTACTCAAAGGGTTATTTTGTTGTTGTTTTGTGTGTAGTAAGGTTTCATTTCGACATTTCATGTCCCTTATTCTATTTCATTGCTGTTGTCAATGTTACCTTGGAAAAAAAATTAGGGCCAGAGAAAAAGAAAGTGATAATAAGAGGAAAAGAATAATAGTAATAATAATAAAAAAGGTAGAATAAGAGCTGTACAAGACCTAGGAAAGTAGATAATTAAAGTTTGTAAATATCATGAGAAGTGCAGAGGAATAAGAATAAAGAAATTGAATCAAAAAATGAAATGAGAAACAATATAGAGAAAAATGTATAGAATGAACTAAAAGGCTGGAATGAGGAAAAGAAAAAACAAGTAAAAAAGTAAGGAAAGAAAACAGAAAAATAGAGTGAGAGAGAAAGACAAAAAAATTGAAGAACAAACAAAAAGATGCAGAATGAATGAAAAACAACAGAAAACAGAAGATAGAAAAATGAAGGAAAAAAAGAAATAATGTAGATAGAAAAAAATTGCTAAAAGAAAAAAAAAAGGGAAAACAAAGGGGAAACACAGAAACAAGAAACAAAATAGCAACAGCAATAACAACAACAAAACAACCAAGTAAAAACAAAAGCTTTATATAATCTATTAATGGTGATAGATGTACTTCTTCCTTTCTAATTTGGATTACTGTTTGTTTGTTTCTTTATTTCTTTTGTGTGTGCCAAATTGCACTGGCATGGGTGTTCTGTACAATGTTGAATAGCAGAGGTGAAAATGGGTATCCTTGTATTGTTCCTGAAATCAAGGGGAAGACTTCCAATATTTATCCTTTGAATACAATGGTAACTGTGTTTTTTTTTCAAATATATGCTTTACCATACTGAGGAACATACCTTCTACAGCTATTTTTCTGTGATTTTATCACTGAAATTTGTTGGATTTTGTCAAATATCCTCATTTACTGAGGTGATCATATAATGTTTATTCTTCATTCTGTTATTGTGTTTTATTACACTGATTGATTTTCTTAGATTGTAACACTGTTGTAAACTTTGCAATAAATATCACTTGGACATGGTGTACAATTCTTTTAAGATACACTTGGATTAATTTGCTAGTATTTTTATTGAGGATTTTTGCATCAATATTCATAAAATAAATTTTTTCAGTAGTTTTCTTTTCTTTCTTATCTGTCTTTGGTTTTAGTGTAATGTTAACCCATAGAATGAGTTAAGAAAGTTCTTTTTTCTTAAATTAAAAAGAAATATTGTGGCACCTACTCTCCAGTTCATTGGATTCACCCAGGACAACTAACAAGGAGGTGAGGATTGACAACCACCACACCAAGGAAATGAGGTAGCCTACAACTGCAAGCAAGAGAATCCCATCCATCGGTTGTAAGGGATCAAAGCCCCCTCTCAATTAGAGATATTTTGGACATCACCATCCTAGAATCCTCAGGATTGGGGAATGAACTATGAACTAGAAAGGACTTACTGGTATTCTACCATAGACTTATTGTGATTCTAGAAATGGAAGAAATTACAGCATTGATGTGGAGGCAGTGGCCACTGGAGGCTCTGGGACAGGGATAGGGAAAGACAGGTGTAATGTGTGGGCTTTTTCAGGACTTGGGAATCATCCTGAATGGCATTGCAATGACAAATATAGGCCATTATATATCTTCCCATAGCTGTAGAATTGTTTGGGACAGAGTGTAAACTGCAACATGAACTATGGTCCATTCTCAATGGCAATACCCCAGGATGCTTTTATCAGTTGCAATGAATGTTCCACACTACTGAAGGATGTTGTTTATGTGGGAGGGTGTGGGAGGTGTGGGGAGTGGGGAATATGGGAATCCCTATATTTTTTGTGTAATCTAAGTATCTTTAAAAATAAAAAATACAGAATATATTTACATGTAGTGAAGAATTAGTGCTAATTCTTCTCTTAAAAGTTTGTAGAATTCAACAGTGAAGCAGCCTGGCCCTTGGCTTTTCTATATTAGAAGTATATATACGTACATACATACATATATATATATATATAACTGACTTAATCTCCTTACATTTCTTAGGTCTGTTCAGATCTTCTGTCATTTTAGATAAATTGTGAGTTTCTAGGAATTTTCCCATTTCTTCTAGATTATTTGATTTGTTATTCATAAAGTTGACTTGTAATTCTTTTAATTTTTGCAAGTAATAACCACCTCTTTCATTTTGTATTTCAGTTATTTGCATCTTGTGTCTCTTCTTTGTCAGTCTAGATAAAAGTTTGTCAATTTTATTGTTCTTTTCATAAAAACAACTTTTGGTTTCTTTGATTCTCTTATTTGTTTTTATTGTCTGTTTGATTTATTTTTGGCTTAACTCTTTATTTTTTCCTTCTATTAACTTTAGGTTTAGTTTGCTCTTCTTTTTTTTTCTACTTCCTTCAGATAGGAAGTAAGGTTACTGATTTGAGATTTCTCGTCTTTTGTAATGTAAACTTTCATAACTACAAATATCACTCTGAACACTGCCATTGCTTCATTCCATAAGTTTTGTTGTGTTGTGCTTTTGCTTTCATTCATCTCAAGATAGTCAATTTCTCCTGTGATTTCTTCTCTGACCTTTGGTGGTTTGAGTTTCTGTTGATTAACTTCAAAACACTTGTGAAGTTTCCAGTTTCCCTTATTTTATTTATTCCTAGCTTGTTCACTTTTTTTGAGAAGATGGTTTCTATAATTTCAATTTAAAAAAAAAATTAATGGGATGTATTTTTGGCCTAACATGTGGTCTATCCTAGAGAATGATCCACATGAACTCAAGAAATATTTGTATTCTGCTGTAGTTGGGTAGAGTGTCCTAAATATGATTGCCTTTTCTAGTTCATTTTTGGTATTATTCTAATCTCCTGTTTCCTCATTGATCTCTCTACATATTCTATCCAATATTGAAAGTGGTGTGTGCAATTCTCCAATAATTATTGTAGAACTGCCTGTTTATCCTTTTGGATTTTAACATTTGTGTAATATAAATGGGGCTCTGATATAAGGTGCATAGATATTTGTAATTGTTTAAATTTTCTTGGTTGAATGAACCTTTTAAAGTATAATATACTTATTTTTTGATATTAGTATATCCACCCTAGAACTCTCTTTGTTACTGTTTGCATGGAATAGATTTTTCCATCCTTTCATTTTCAAATTTTTTGTATTTGCATCAAAGATGAGTTTTTTTTTGTAAATAAAATATAGTTGGATAGTATTTCTGTATCTGTTCGGTCAATCTGTGTCTTTTGATGGGACAGTTTAATCCATTTATATCAAGATAATTACTGACAAAATAAGACTTACTTTGTTATTTGTCCTTTGTTTTTTGTATGATTTATACATTTTTTGTTCTTCATTTCTCCATTGCACCTTTTTTGTGTATAGCTGAACATTTGTAATGAAGTAGATTGATAGATTTCTCATTTCCTTTACTTATTTTATATTAGATACTTTACTTGTGGTTACTATCAGGTTTATAGATAACATCCTAAATATATAACAAATTAATTTGAAGGGATACCAGCTTATCTTCAATAACATAAAAAAACTCTATTCCTTATATTTCTGTTCCCCTTCTCTAGATTGTTCTTGTCATATATTACCTCTTTATATTTTGTACACCTAATAAAATAAAAATATATTTATTTCTTATACAATTTGAATTCTATATCTTGTATGAAATATAAAAGAGAGTTAAATATTATGAGTAAAGTAATAGTGCAGTTTGAATTTACCCATGTATTTATCTTTACTAAATGTATTTGTTTCTTCATACAGCTCAAAGCTACTATTTACAGTACTTTTTATTAAAATTAAAGAACTCCCTTTAGCATTTCTTTTAGGGAAATTCTAGTGTTGATGAACTCCTTCAACTTTGTTTATCTGCATACATGTTAAACTCTCCACCATTTTTGAAGGACAGTTTTACTAAACATAAAATTCTTGGCCAAGCATTTTCTCTATCAGTACTTTAATATATTATACCACTTTTTTCTCATTTCTGGGTTTATTGATGAGAAAACAGCACCTAACTGAGGACCCCTTGAATCTGATATCACTTCTTTCTTACTGCTTACAGAATTTTTGTTTTATTAGTGGTATTCAACATTTTGATTTTGATATGTCTTGGAGTAGGTGAATTTGGATTTGTCTTGTTTGGAGTTCACTGAGCTAATTGAATGTGTATATTAAAGTTTTTGGTCAATTTTGTGAAGTTCCTAGCTATTATTTCTTCAAATATCCTTTCTTCTACTTTCCCTTTTTTTCTTCTTCTGAGATCCCCTTAATGTGCTCATTGGTACTTTTTATGTTGTCCCACAGGCCATTTAGTTTCTGGCCATATTTTCCATTCCTTTTTTTCTGTCCTTCAGACTGAATGACTTAATCCTCTCTCCTAGTTCACTGATTCTGGTGTCTGTTCATTTCTACTCTTGAACCTCTCTAGTGCATTGTTACTATCTGTTATTGTGTTTTTCATCTGTAAAGTTCACTTTGGTTCCTATTTAAAATTTATAATTCCTCTTTCCATTGGTATATCATCTTCTTTATTTCCTTTAGTTCTTTTTCCATGCTTTCCTTCAGATAATTAAGCTTATAAAGAAGAGATGACTTAGAATCTTTGATTAGTTATTCCAATGTCTAAACTTCCTCTGCCATTTTATTTTTTTCCTTTTAATTGCCATCTCTTCCTGTTTATTTGTATAGTTTGTGAATTTTTGTTGAAGTCAGGGTATTTGATTATTTTGATTTACTCACTCTGGATGTCAGATTTTCCCTCTATCCTTAAGGTTTTATTATAGATTGATTCTGTGTTGAGGCCCTTATCCAGTGTTTAGTCCAGTTTATTCTGCTTTCCCTGAGCATTTCAATTTTTCCCATGTAAGTGTGATTATTTCTTTTCCAGGAAAGAAATTCTTCTCTCCAGGACCTCTTCCCTGGGTTCTTGGCTATCCTTTTGGTTGTAATTTCATTCACTTTAATTTCCATGTGCGACCTGCAGCCATATCAGCTCCACTCCCTTCCCCTGGTTTGCCATTTCACTACAACTCTCAGCAATGTGACTGCTCTGTTACTCTGGGCCCCTTTAATTCATTGATTTTTATGTCCCCTGTACCTTCCAAGTTTAGGAAAAGAGACCCATCCCCTGAGTCAGTCTTCCATGAAGCCAATTGAAGTGCTTAACAAAGTCACCCAATATTTTCATTTAGATGAAACATTATTCAGGCTTGAGAGACCCTAACTAGAATATGTGGAGACCACACAGTCACCCCCATGAATAGATCTGCCTTCAAGGATCCATATTCAATGTGCAGGTACTGAAGCTGCCACTGTGTTTCAATCAGGTCTCAGAGACCTGCCTTAAATGAGCTTGTGCCACCAAACCATGGCCCTGGATCACACAAACTGCCATACAGATCCGTGGTTGGTAGAGGGGCCTATAGAGGTGATTTTTCCTGAGTTTCTCTAGTTCTTCAGCCAATTTTAATTTTTTTTTCTAATTAAGCACTTGGTGAGTTGATCTCTAGGCTTGATCATCCTCCATTGTTTTGAGAAAATTTATTCTGCTTTTAATTCACTATTTCTAATGTGAGATATTCACCAGCATATTTTATAGTGCATCTTGATGACAACACTTGCCCTTTAAGTCAATTTATTTTAAAAGAGAGGTTGCAGGTTTACAGAAAAATCATATAAAAGTACAGAGATCACTTATGTCCCCTTATTATTATCATTTTGCCTTCTTGTGAAATCTTTGATATAATTGATGAAAAATTATTATATTTAGACCATTAATTATAGTCCATAGTTTACATTGGAACATACTGTTTTTGTTGTACAGTCTATGTTTGTTGTGTGGCATCTTTGACCTCTCTGCTCTTTTAGTTTGTGGTCAACTAGTATGAAAGTGATTTATTTTAAACATCTGGGATCAGGGGGAATAGAGAAGAACTAAAAAGAGAAATCTTTCCTGGTCTTTTCAAATTGGCTCTAGGTTTGAGTTCTTTACATACTTCTCTACATCTCTGTCTTAGTCTTCACTTCTTGTGTGTTTGAGGCTATAAACTATCTAGAAGTGATAGCTTAGGGTTTTCTTGTGTCTTTCTGAGCATGTATCTTGCCTGATGTATGTGCTTTTCCAGATTTTCTGTTATTTTTCTGATGTTTTACAAAGCCTTTATTATCCAAAATAACTATCCACCCAATTTTCCTACAATTCCTTCATGTGGTTTGTTATTATTTGCCTCTATTATAATTTTTCACCCAGGTCGCAAAAGTTTCTTAAACTGCCATTCAGTTATCTCAAAGGATGTCATCTGCATAGCCATTCTTTTCACTTAAAGAGTTCTCAGGTAACACAAGGCAAGCACCTTGCATCAATTTTTTAGCAATACTACAGACAGGCCAGCACAGAAAAAAACATTAATCCTTTCATAGAAAGTCTTCTCTTCTTTCCAAAATAGGTAAAGACCAAAGGAGTGTGGGCTGTCATAATAAAGATCAAGTGTTTACTGCTAGGGTAGTATGGTAATCAAGTTAACATGTCACACAGCTCTCCTACCATTGTTTAAATTGCCTTTTTGAGCAGTTTTATTGAGCTGTATTCACATAATATACAATTCACCAAAGGTATATAATTCAATGGCTTGGAATCATAGAGTTGTGTATTCATCACCACATCAATTTTAAAGCAGTTCCTTTACTAAAAAAGAAAATCCCTGTACTACTTAGCCATCAACTCAGCACCTCTATCATTTTCCATCCCTACCTAACTATTAATCTAATTCTGTCTCAGTAGATACATATATATAAATTTACATTTTATACAAATAAAATCATACTATATATAGTAATTTGTGTTTGTTTTTTTCACTTAGCATAATATTTTTTAAATTATTGTAATTTTTTTTTCAATTGGAGAGGATGTAGGTTTACATAAATGTCATAGAAAAAAATGCATCATTCCGATATACATCCCAATGTTGATACGTTGCATGGGTGTGGTACTGTTTTTTCAATTGATGAAAGAATATTAAAATATAACTGCTAACTAAAGCACTGTACATAGTTTGCATTAAGTGTACATTTCCCATTTAACACCCTATTATTAATACCTTGCAATAATGACATACATTTGTTAAATTTCATGAAAGAACATTCTTATATTTGCTCTATTCACCACAGTCATCATCCACAGCAGGGTTTACTATGTTATATAGTACCATACTTTATCCTCTTACTTACCTTCTAGTAAAACATGTGACCTAAACCTTCCCATTCCAACCACATGCACAAACATAAATCAGCACTCTCAATCATTCTCACATTAGTGCACAACCATGAACTCTATCCATTTACAAACATTTGCAATGAATCTAAATAAAAATTCTGTACAAACTAAGCATTGGCTCCACATTCTCTACCCTCATTCTATCTCCTGGTAACCTATATTCTAAATTTTTAAGTCTGAGTTTGCTTATTTTACTTAGTACACATTAGTGAGATTATACTATATTTGTGCTTTTGTGTCTAGCTTATTTAAATCAATATACTATCCTCCAGGCTCACCCATGTTGCTGCATATATCAGGAATTCATTCCTTTTTACAAATGAGTAATATTCCATCTTTTTATATACCACAGTTTGTTTATACCTTCATTGGTTGATGGACACAGGGTTTGCTTCCATCTTTTGGCAACTGGGAATGATATCATATTAACATTAGTATTTAAATATTTGTTCAGATCCATATTTCATTTCATCTGTGTCTATACCTAGTAGCAGGATTCATGGGTCATATGGCAATTATACATTTGGCTTCCTGAGGAACCATCAAACTGTTTTCCACAGTGGCTGCATCAATTTATATTCCCACAAGCAATTAATGTATGTTCTTCTTTCACCACATTCTCTCCAAAACTTGTAGTTTTCTGTATTTTATTTAATAGTGATCATTCTAGTAAATTTAGATGATATGTTATTAAGGATTTGATTTGCATTTCCCTAATAGCTAGTGAGGATGAATATATTTTCATGTGCTTTTTAGCCATTTGTATTTTCACTTTGGATAAATGTCTATTCAAGTCTTTTGCCCATTTTTACTTGGCTTCTTTGTCGTTTTATTGTGGAATTATATGATCCCTTTATATATTCTGGATATTAAAATGATATCAGTTATGTGATTTCCAAATATTTTCAACCTTTGCATAGGCTGCCTTTTCACATTATTTTCAAAGTCATGTGAAAAAGTTTCTCATTTTGATGAGGTCATATTTATCTACTTTTCTCTTTCATTGCTTGTGCATTTTGTCTAAACTCTAGGAAACCATTGCTTACTTCAAGGTTTTGACGATGCTTTCCTATATTTTCTTCAAGGAGTTTTATGGTCTTGGTTATTATACTTAGGTCTTTGACCCATTTTGAGTTAATTTTTGTATAAGTGTGGGGTAGAGGTACTCTTTCATTCTTTTAGAGGTGGATATCCAGTTCTCCACGCACTATGTTTTGAAGAGAATATTCTGTCTCATTTGGGTGGACTTGGCAGCCATGTCAAATAACAATTGTCCAAGGTTGTCAGGTTCCATTTCTGAACACTTAATTTGATTCCACAGGTGAATAAATATTTCTTTATACCAGTACCATTTTTTTATGACAACTGTATCTCTGAAATTTGCTTGAAAGGCAGGAAGTTTGAGGCCACCAAATTCAGTGTTCTTTTGAAGAAATTTTTGGCTATTTGGGGTCTCTTACTCTTCCAAATAAATTTGATAATTTAGTTCTGCTCCTGCAAAGAAAGGTGTTGGAATTTTGATTGGGATTGCATTGAATCTATAAATATATTTGGGTAAAATTGATGTCTTAAAATTATTTAGTCTTCTAATCCATGAACATAGAAAGTCACTCTATTTATTTAGGTCTTCTTAGATTTTTAAAAAAATTTTTCAAATTTTTATGTATACAGGTCTTTTACATCCTTGATTAATTTTTTTCTTAGATATTTAATTCTTTTAGTTGTTACTGTAAATGGAATTTTTTATTGATTACTTCCTCAGATTGTTCATTACTAATGTATAGAAACACTAGTTATTTTTGTATTCTGTCACTCATTTATTACCTCTCATAGCTTATATATTTTCAGGATTTTTTACATATAGAATTATGTCATCTGCAAGTAATGAAAGTTTTCTTTCTTTCCAATTTGGATGTTTTTTATTTCTTTTCCTTGACTAACTGCTCTAGCTAGAACTTTTAGGCCGATGTTAAATAATGCTGGTGACATTGGGCATCCTTGTCTTGTTCTAGATCTTAGAGGTAAAGCTTTCAGTTGTTCACCATTGAATGTAATGTTAGCTGTGTGTTTTTTATATATAACCTTAATTATATTGAGGAAATTTCCTTCTATTCCTATATTTTGAAGTATTTTATTAATAAAGGATGCTGGATTTTGTCATATGACTTTTCTGAATCAATGGATATGATCATGTGATTTTTATCCTTTGATTTGTCAATTTGGTGTGTTATATTAATTGATTTTCTTGTATAGTTTCACCTTTGCATGCCTGGGATAAATTCCACTTGATCATAGTGTATAATTCTTTTGAGCTGTTGTTGGATTCGATTTGCAAGTATTTTGTTGAGGATTTCTGCATCTATAGTCATTAGAGAAATTAGCTTGTAATTTTATTTTCTTGTAGAATCTCTATCTGTCTTTTAGTATTAGTGTAATGTTGTCTTCTTAGAGTGAGTTAGGTAGTGTACCATTCTCTTCAAATTGTGGGTAGAGTTTCAGCAAGATTGTTATTGTCTTGGAATGATTGTTATAATTCACATGTGAAGCGATCCGGTCCTGGGCTTCTCTTTGTTGGCAAGTTTATGAGGACTGGTTCAAACTCCTTACTTTTAATTGGGCTGTTAAGGTCTTTTATTTCTTCCAGAATCAGTATAGGTTGTTTACATGTTTCTAAGAATTTGTTCTTGTTTTTATTCAATATTAGTTTCTTTGCTAGAAACCATTGACTATATTTCATAGTTCTGACACTGTAGATTTTGGCATTTTATTTTATTGAATTTTCTGTGTCAGGAAAGGCACCTGGAACACTTTAAATGTGCTGGTTTTGGTGACATAACTCTCTGAAACTAACAGAAGTTTTATATGCAATCAACAGTTAATAAAAATAAAAATAATACTAAAATAGCATAAAATCTTATTAAATATGCAAAAATGAATTTAAATAAAACTGTGCTCAATTTATTCTTGAGTATTAGGTTATATTGTAGTGAAAACTTAAAGAAGACCTAAACATGGAGATATAGATCTAAATCATAGATAAGAAAATTTTACATTTTAAGAAATTATTGCCTCATTAATTTTCACCATGTCATTTTATAGATTCAAATATACTAATATTTATTGATACACAAAATTTGTGCTCATGCACAGATTTTATTTATGATCTCTTCTCTCATTATCTAGAGTCAGTTATTATTCCCAAATTACTTCTGGGCAATATCTATTATAGATGCCAAGGACTATACTCACATGGATTATCCCTAAGGCCATCTGGAAGTGAATACAGAGGCACACTTTATAAAACAGAATTATTCCTTTCAGGATATCAGTATTGCAAATAAATCTGCCTACTTGTGCTTCCTTGTACCTGAAACAGGATTGAACACTTCCCAGAAATCTGGACTTGCCTATCCAGCATAAGAAAATAATATTAGCTTGTGAGTAATTTTGTTAATAGTTTCTTTTCTCCTTCTCCTTTACCTCACTCCATGAATCAACCACACTTCTTTCCTTCACCTGCTCCCTTATTTGTTGAGAGACCCTGCTATAGAACTAAAATAGTAAATATAGATATGTAAGGTATTCACATGAGACCAGTGTCTTCTTTTTAATTTATTTTATTAAAAGATTTCATTCCAGAACTTTTAAGAGAATTGATAGTTCTTCAGTGATTAAAGCCGATGATGGCAAAGAAACTAAGGGACAGAGGAATTGCTGTCTGCTGGCCAGAGCTTCAGTATAAAGAATGCTAATTTCAATTTATAGTGATATAAATTTAGTGACAAGGGTTGTGTTTATCTATGAAGTGGGAATAGTTTATGCATAGTGTTGCTATTCAATTAAGAATTTCATAGATATTTGCTTATTTTCTCTTTGCCACACTATACTTAAGACTGTTCATTTATTCAAAGTGAATCAGTGAATCTCTGACATAAAATAAATATGAACATAATCCCTTATATTTCAGGTGTAATTCTAGATCATGAAAAGGAATGTAAGTATTTGTTCATTATTCATCCTGTAGCTTCCAAACCAGTGTCTGCATACTACACATCCAGAAATATTTTGAAAGATTGAGTTAATTATAAATAAATTATGTGAGTGAAATATGTGAGTGAAAAAATTAATGAAGATATCTATTATTGCAGAAAATATGTTTTCCAATTATTTAGGTTGAAAAATGCATCATTCAAGTATTTACAGGAAAGGCAATGAATAATTTTCATTTGTGCTTTGAGGGTTGGCAATACTCATGCAATGTTCAAACAAGCCCAGAACATATTTGTTGTGCAAGGAATGTCCCTAGTGCCTGCCAGTCTACAGCTAAGAAAATTGTCTGAATAATAATAATAATAAAAAACAAAAAAACCTTTTCATACTTTTTACACTGATTTTATATTCTCATATTGTTTCTAATAAAACAAAAAGAGTAAATGCAAAGCAATAGATTTTTCTTTTCCTTTTTCCTTTACTTGGTATTAGTAATCTGATTAGACTTTGTATTCAGCAAGTATTTTTTAACATCTCAACCTACAGAATGAAAGGGGATAGCTTTGGATAGAGCTAATCATGTGTATTCAACTAGCTATTTTTAGTCAAGTCGACCATGCAATGCTACCAATACATTTTCAACAAATAGCTGGCTATTAAACAACAAGAAGAATGAAAAGTACATATTGAGCCACTTTTGAGGCCCTGAAATAAAGACCATCAAAATGGAGCAAAAAAGTCTTGCCGCAAGAAGTTAGTCTGAAAGTGAACTTTTTCTGCCTTTTGGAAGTTTGCAGAGGTTCTCTATGTTACTGTTAATTACATTCATCATGATAATTAAGAGAGCCAAGAAACAAGAATCTGACCTGTCTGGACATAGCCTGTGTTCCATTATCAGTGGGAATACAAGGATGCAAGGATAAGTGCTTAACTTGACAAATACTTTCCATGGTTTCAAATTATCAGGGAAAATAGATATTTTAAGCAAGCCCAGGAAAATATTTGTTGTTCTTTAGGGTTTATTAAGTGTTTAGGATAGGACTCTGCAATTCTTTCTTTGGCGGATGCAAAACACATACTAATTATTTTACACATACATTAACAGATATGAAAGGGAATATTACCAAGGAATCAGTTGTGAGTGCATCATCTATTAACTCATCGAAAATATACAATCCATATACTTTGCAAATTTACAAAATGCAGCCTATTTATGTCACAGATGATTGAAATTCTGATATATGTTCAAGTTTATGGGAAAGCATAACCTTACACAAAACAGAAGACTCAACATACTTCATCTTAGTCACTTGATGTAATTATATAATAAATATTGACTCCTAAAATAATCTACTTAAAATAAGTTCAAGGAAATATATTATAGCCATTATTCTTATTTTCTAGAATAATGAAGCTTCATTGTAGTGAAATTAATTAGTATGTGAATAAATAAATCAATTCATCATATTTTTAGTAAGTTATCATTCCTTGGTAAATTTTTATCTCTAAATATTTAAATGTATTACAGTAGTAAGAAATCCTTATACTTAGAAATTCAAAGAGTACTAATGGAAACAAAAAAGTCGAGCTGAATTACACAAAAATACGTTTGAAGAATTGTTTTATTGTTTCTAGAGATCTTCCAGTTGAATTTTTTGTAAATCTTACATTAATGAAATAGTTATTATCAAGGTTTTTTGAGAAAATTTTCTATGATTTTCAATTATGCCATGCATTAAATCTAAGATGACCTTAAGTATTTTGTAACAAAATGGGGACGTTCTAAGACATGTATCCAAGATTTACCTATATTAAGTTACATGAGATCTTTTATAAAAATATTGTAAATGAAGCACTAATGGATGTATAAAATTATTTTTTAGGTCTAAGGTCATTAATGGAGCTTTTAAAATAACATATATGAGCTATATCTTAGCTTCTTGACAGAATTATGTCAGATACTGATGATAACAAGAGTAAGAGGTAAAAGGGAAATGTGAGTGAAGTTTCAAAAGAATGGAAGACAGAGAGAAGAAGAGGAAAAAGGAGGAAGATGGGAGGAGGAGAAGGAGACAGTGTAGAATCCCAAAGTAAGGATGATGGAATGTACTAAGAAATTAATTTGCAACTGACTACTGGAAAATGAAACTTATTTCTCCACATATCTTTAATGTATTGTGTGTTTGTGATAATATAGAGGAAAACCTTGGGAGAGCAGAAGCTCTGGATCACTGTGTTTCGATAGAAGCTCCTGCAGTACTTGACAGCTGGGATGTAACCATAAAAATGAATGGTCAGTCTGAGCAAGAACCATAGACTGGAATGTGGCATAAAGTGAAACTCAGAAGGATGAACGGTACTGGAGCAGGAAATGTATCATGAAGCACTATGTCATCTGACCAGACAAATGTGGCCTTGAAGGCATGCTTTTCCACTTACTTAGCCACTCCTTCCTAAGTTTCCTTGACCTTCCAGTGACTCAGGTCTTTATTGTAATTTTGTCTGTAATACTTCCCAATTTTTAATTGCCATTAGAATTACAGTATATAATATAGGATTAAGTGAACTACCTAGCATATTCTAAATAAATAAAATTTTATGATGATAACATTCCCTTGATTGATTATGGCATCTAGGCTAAGGAGCTATCAAAATGAGGCCATGAAGAATCTAATAAGATATTTAAGAGAGAAGGGGGGAGTAAGAGAAAGAGAGAGAGAGATTCAAGAATCAAATGTGAAAAGAAAAATAGTACATATTACTAATTGCTAGGGAGAGATGTATGTTGCCAGCATAAATTTGATCTAAGAGAGTCAAGGTCTAAAAGTTGATTTTCAAAAAAAAAAATGAGTAGCAAAAGAAATAACGGTAAAAATAGATAGAAAATAATTTTTCCACCTGTAGGTCACATAATGGATTACAACTGCTTGAAAATAGAGAGGCTCTGAAAAAAGAGTAGTCTCATATCATTATTCATATTCTGTTTGATGATGAACTAATGATAATTGTTATTATTTTAAGAATATTTCTGAAGAGCCTGGTTTGTAGAAATTAGCTATGTTAAATCAATAAATTCTCCAGGAAAACGTTTGAACTGTAATATCTGTATTTTAGAGTTATTAAGTGATAGAAATTTATGCACATATTGGCAAAAGCTCTTAAAGATTACACTTTAATGCTAACATTCCTCTGAAAATAAGGTATGAAGCAGGGAGCCTGAAGAAGGATGAGACTTATATTATGATTTACTACCAACCAATACAGAGAAGAAATTGGATAAACATTAGTTTGTAAATGTACTTAGGCTACTTTTTTTCCTCCTGTTTATTCTCCATGTTTTTATGGAATTATTTGACTTTGGCTCTGCAAATCCATAACAACTTACATTAAAAGTGCCCAACTGTACCACAGTGACTGAATTCCTGCTTACAAGATTTTCTGATTTGTGGTGTTACAGAGTCTTACATGCCATGCTATTCCTACTGATGTACATAGCAACATTGATGGGGAACTTTCTCATTGTCACAGTAACAACCATTAACAATAGTCTTCAAAGTCTCATGTATTTCTTCCTTAAGAATCTGTCTGTGTTGGACATGTGCTACATTTCTGTCACTGTCTCCAAGGTGTGTACCGTCTTCCTGCTTGACAACAGGGTGATCTCCATGGTGGGATGTGCAGCTCAGGTCTTCCTTGTGACTTTGTGTGCTTGTAGAGAACTTCTGTTCCTTACCATCATGGCCCTTGACTGCTATTCGGCCATCTGCCAGCCCTCCCACTATTCTGTGACCATGAACCCTTGGTTCTGTGTCCAGATGACACTGGCTACTCTACTTAGTGGTGTGTTCTTTGCAGGATTCCATACTGGAAACCATTTTTGACTGTCTTTCTGTCAGTCCAACGTGGCCCATCAGTTTTTCTGTGATATCCCCTCTTTGTTGAAGCTCTCCTGTTCTGAGATCTTAAGCAATGAAATTTTAATTCCTATCTATGCAGTGGTGGTTGCTGGTAGTTGCTCTGCCTTCATCACCATGTCTTATATTCAGATATTTTCTACTGTTCTCAAGTTTCCCACAAGAGGAGAATGAAGAATGGCCTTTTTCACCTGTGTCCCTCGCATCCTCGTGGTGACCTTCTTTCTCAGCTCAGGAGCTGCTGTGTATATGAAACCAACCTCCAGCTCACCCACAATTCAGGACATGATCACTTCTGTGTTCTATTCTATAGTCCCTCCTTTCTTGAATCCTATAATCTATAGTCTTAGAAATGGCAGATAAAGGAGGCTGTAAGGAGAATTATGAACAGAAAGCTTTATTCAGAAAAACAATAGGATAATTATTTTGAGAAATTCCTATTTTAATAAGATGATTTGAAAATGCTTCAAAGTTAAAATTCTTGTCTATTCAAAATTTAAGTAACATGACTTAGAATTTTCAGAAGCAGTCATTGCATTACGTGTCAGTATAATAACACAATTATATTTTACTTTGAGATTTCTCTTTCAAAAAATGAACATTCTCTGGTACCTGACAAATCACTGCAAAATTTGTGTTTTTTACCAAGAAATTCTGTTTCCATTTATTTTTCTTTAAACTTAGAAAGTCCTACAAAATATAAACTATACATTCACTTTCTTTGGTATTTTTGTGAGTTTAAAAAAGTCAGAGAATATCCTTAATTCATCATTTAGTTAAAATAATCTTAAAGGCATATATTTAGACTGGTCATATAATTATATTTCCTTACATTTCATCATGTGGAAGAACAAATTTTAAATAAGGATTACTTTTGCTCAAAGTAAGAAAAATACTTACAAAATTGTAAATCACTAGTATGTTTAGAAAGTTTAGGATTAAAACTGTTTGTTGGTAGGTTTTAAATTCTCTATAATAAAAATACCAAAGTCAGGTAAATATTTCCTATTTCCACCTATTAAAATGTTAAGATGATTAAAAATGAAATTATGTATTTTTACTGCCTGTTTTTATATGTGTCATGTATTACGGCCTATAATCCTTAGAGTAACCCTTGAATTCAGAGAACTCTAATGTCTGACAAATAGTTTGCCATATTGGATAAATAAATCTCCAAAACACAATTTTTTTACATGTAATCATTGAAAGATTACAGTTAAGTTTTGTAAATTGGGATCATAATTATCACTCATTAAAATTAGCACTGCCTTTTGTGCTACTTCCAAGAATGATTTTATCACATGGCACTGGTATATTGTTAGCCAATGACTTATAATCTTTGTAAAATCTGAAATTGTCTGCACACTTTTTTATTATTTACCCTTTGCATTAATGTCATACAGAGTATGTTCCATCATATATGAATAGTCATGTATACCTTATCTCTATTTTTGTAATTGTAGAAATGTATTGTGATTAACACAGAAAATTTTAGGTTATAAAACCTTACTAGAATAAATATTAAAAATAACAACAATGACAACAATTTAGCACTGTACAACACGATGAATCCTAATATAAACTATGGACTATAGTTAGTAGTATAATTATAATGATAGTTTTTCATCTGTTGAAACATAGATACCATCCTAATGCAGGTGTAAATAATAAGGGAATATATGTGATTTTGTATTTTCTGCATGGTTTTTCTGTAAACCTACAAATCCTCTAATTTGAAAAATGACATGAGCAGATATCAAAAAATATATATATTGTTTAGCTGGTAATGTGCAAATAATTATATAATGTACAATTTAATTTGGAGACCAATGCCTTAAAGAAAATTGTGATCATTTATTTTAGAATATAGAGAGCTCATTTTGAAATATTTATTCAAATGAACTGGCATAACGTTGTACACACATAATTTATAGCATGGCAATATATAACAATTATTAAAATAAAATGGAGAAATAAAAAAATACCATGATATTTAAACAGTTTAAGATATGGTTTACTACAACTCATAAAACATTGTAAAAAGTAAGGATTAATATAAGATTTGAGTATGTAATTTACTAACTTGCTAAAATGGATATTCATATGACACTCTACACTAAATATGCAAAATACATTTTCTTTTGAAGTAAACATTGATAAGTTACTAAATTATCCATAAAGAAGTCTGCACAAATTTCAAAATGCTGAAACTGTATAGAATATGCTCTTTGATCTCAGGTATCAAAAGAATAGAAGGCTATTGAAATCTTTAAGTCTTATTTTTCATATGTCTATTTCTCCTAGCATTTCTATCAGTTTGCTTTATGTATTTTGAAGCTCTTCCGCTTTTTTTTTTTTTTTTTGCTGTGTTAATGTTACGTACATTTATGTGACTCTTTAATCGATATGAGATAGTATCCTTTATGCCTGGTGTTTTCTCCAGTGTCTACATTTTCTGTTATTAATCTAATAAATACACCTCTTAAAAGTTTGTGTTAGCATATATATTTTCACATATCCTTTTACTTTTAACCTATTTGGGTCTTTATGTTAAAGTGAATTTCTTGAAGGCAGCATTGAATAGGGGATTATTTTTTAATCCTATCATAGATTCTCTGCCTTTTAATTGTGTTGTTTTACTATTGAAATTAATTTTAATTATTTTTGTGTTTAAATGTTAAATATATTGTACCGGTATTTTTTTCCTTTTTCTTCCTTATATTCTTTGTTTTCTATTTTCCTCTTTTTCATGCTACATTTGGATTATCTTCTTATTGTCTTTTAGCTCTCTCTGTATATTATTTTCTAAAGTTGTTTTTTGATTTAAAGCTTACATTATACATATTTAACTTATCTTAGAATACCTTCATGTGGTAATATATCACTCTATATATATGAAGAACAAAATCTATCATATCTTTATTGATATTTTACCATTTCTGGTGCTCTTAATTCCTTTGTGCAAGTCTATATTTTTAAAAAATATATTTTTCCTTCACAGATTTCACTTAGTATTTTTATAATATGTATCTTGTCGTGATAAATTTTTCCCATTTTTTTGTGGCTTCAGTATTCATTTATCTTCATTTTTGTAAGTTATTTGTATCAAGTGTAATTCTATATACATGTTTTTAAAATCTTTGTTTCCAGTTAGAACTCTGCTGTCAATGTTTATCTTTGTTTCTCTGAATGAAATGCACCCCATGTTTCTCAGAAGCTATCTACTACTAAAATACAATGGTAAGACAGGTGTAGAATAGACATTTCCATTTCTGAAGGAAGATATTGGGAGGAAACTGAAGACATGAGGCTCAAGCAAGTACAAAAATTAACAGAGCTAAATCCATTCTTTTTCAAGGTCTGAGGTTTATTTATGATTTGTTGCTTTGTCCATTGGACCTGCTGTAGCAGCAGCCCCACACTTCCCAACCACTGCAGCATTGACCATGCTCATTCCAAATGCTGACACATATGTCTCCAGGAAACTGGGCAGAAGGCCTGCCTTTCCAAACATTGGAGCTCAAGCCCTGCCCTTTCCACATGCTGCATGGAAGGTCTTCTCTCTTGACTTGAAGAAATCTCTTCTTCCCTGACCTCTGCTTCCATGGATCTCCCTTGAACTCATTTTTCTTTCATTTTGTCCCATCTCTATTTCTTTAATTCCAGGATGATTATGTTTCTCAGGATTGGATTATGTCCATTATAGTTATACTCAAGTCATAATTTGCATTCCTGCAAGAGTTAAGTCTTTTGTAAATGGGACCTTGGGAGATATTATTAGTTAAGGTGGGAACTCATTTGTGAATAGGATTTTTTAATATCCTATTCAGATTAGGCCAAATTTAATCAGGGTGGGTCTTAATCCATATGACTGGAGTCATGTGCAAAAGAAATTCAGATGCAGTCAGTTGTTAAAATTCAGAAGTTAGCTTAAACAAAAGTGTAAGACACAGGCCAGAACAAGGATTGTGGCAAGTGAGCACCAATATGCTACATAATATTTTTGTTTACTTTTTTAAAAGTTGTTTTCAGTTTTGTAAATTTTATCATTATTCTTTTCTATATTTTTCTTATTAATTCACATAACATTTTTGCAGCACAATATTTTTATTTACTTTTTTGAAGGCTTAAATGTTTTTTTAACAAATTAATTTTATTAATACATATAAAGAAAGCATAAATCCATTTAAAGTGTACAATCAGTGGTATTCAGTGTAAACACATATTTGTGCATTCATCACTACAATCATTTTAAAGCACATTTATTATTCCAATAATAATAATAAACAAAAAACAAACAAGCAAACAAAATTCATCACCTCTCAATGATTATGTTTATCCTGGCATACATTGCTGCTATTCTTTTTCCTTCTCTCCAATATATTTGTATTTATATTTTGTAAATCTGTCCTATACATGTAATATCACCCATATTCATATTTTACATGAAGATTCACTGTTATGTAGTCCCATGTTACGTTTTTTAACTTTCCTTCTAGTAATATAAATGTCTTTAGACTTTCCCTTTCAACCACTGTCATATCCATATAATTGCTCTGCTAGTGACAAACACCATTATATGCTTTACCATTTCCATTTATTTCTTAAGGATTTATTATTTTTTTTATTATGAGTAAAAATCAAAATTCTCACAATACATACAAACATTTGCAAAATGATATATAAATATATATGCATATATGTGTATTTGCTTACAAAAATGTTATTTATATATATATATATAAATATATTTTAAGAGGTGCTTAGATTACCCAAAATATTACATGGAACCCACTGGGATTTAAAAACAACCTTTTAACCAGTTCTGCACAGATTAACCACCAGCTTTCCATTCTCTACCCTCATTCAATTTTCTGGTGACCTATATTCTAATTATTAACTCTATAAATTTACATAATATATTTAGTCCATAGTAACATAATCATACAGTATTTGTCCTTTTGTGTCTGTATCGCTTCATTCAATATAATGTCCTCTAGGTTTATCCATGTTGTTATATGCTTCATGACTTCATTTTTTTCTTACCATTTCATAATATTGCACCATATGTATACTCCACAATTTGTTCATACATTCATCACTTGATGGACACCTGGGTTGTTTCCAACTTTTGGCTACCATGAATAACACCACTATGAACATTGGTGTGCAGATGTTTATTTGTGTCACTGCTCTCAGTTCTTTTGGATATACACCTAGCAATGGCATTGCCAGACCCCATGGCAAATCTATATTCAAATTCTTTAGGAACTGAAAAACAGTCCTCAATAGTGGCTGTACCATTCTACATTCCCACCAACAGTGAAAAAGTGTTCCTATCTCTCCACATGCTCTCCAATATTTACAGTTTTCTGACTTTAATAATGGTCAGTCTAATAGGTGTGAAATGATATATCATTGAAGTTTTGATTTGCATTTCCCTAATCACTAGTGATGTTGAACATTTTTTCATGTGTTTTTTGCCATTTGTAGTTCTTCTTTGGATAGTTGTCTTTCAAGTCTTCACCCATTTTTTAATCAGATCATTTGTCTCTTTATTGTTGAGTTGTATGATCTCTTTGTATATCATGGATATTAACCCCCTATCAGATATGTGAATGCCAAATATGTTCTCATATTGAGTTGGCTGTCTTTTCACCTTTTGACAAAGTCCTTTGAGTTGCAAAAGTATTTAATTTTGAGGAGGTCCCATTTATCTATTTTTTCTTTTGTTGCCTGTGCTTTGGGTGTGAAGTTTAAGAAACTACCGCCTACCACAAGATCTTGAAGATTTTTACTACATTTTTTCTATGATTTTTATGGTTGTTTTTATATTAAGTCCTTGATCCATTTTCAGTTGACTTTTGTATAATGTGTGAGATAGGGATCTTCTTTCTTTCTTTTGGATATGGCTATCTAGTTCTCTCCGCACCATTTTTTGAATAGACTGTTCTGGTCAGCTTGGTGGGTCTAATGACCTTGTCAAAAATCACTTGGGAATCCCTGTAATTTCTGTGTAATATCTAGGTAATCTATGCACCTTTTATATATATATAAAATAAAAATAAAAAGTAAAAAATATAAAGTGAGTTTTGGTATTGTTATGGTGGTTATGAAGAGAATTCTCACTGGAACCTCTTTTCCTGAAGCCTGGAGTGTAAGGAATTCTTTGAAGATATTGGCTTGAATTGATTCCCATTCACTTTTTTGGATTTATTAAACAACAGAAAACAAACAAACAAACAAAATAAAATAAAAATCACTTTACAGTAGGAGCATCTATTTCTGAGTTCTTGATTTGGTTCCATTGGTCAATCACTCTAACTTTTTTTAAGTATCATGTTGTTTTTATCACTGTAGCTAATTATATGATTTGAAATCAGGAACTGAGAGTCCTCCAACTTTGTACTTCTTTTATAAAATATTTTTGGTGATTCAGGGTGATTACCTTTCCAAATAAATTTGATTATTGGCTTCTTTATTTCTACAAAGAATACTTGGGATTTTTATTGAGATTGGCTTGAATCTGTAAATCAATTTGGGTAGATTTGACATCTTAATAATGTTTAGTTTCCAATCCATGAATAAGGAATTTCCTTCCATTTATTTGCATCATCTTTGGCTTCCTTTAGCAATGTTTTATATATATATAGTTTTTTTTTTAGTTTAGTTTAGTTTATAACATTTTACTTGGAATAGTATTGTTGTTGCACTTCAGAAGAAATCCAATCACCGAACTACAGGAATTATGTTGAATTATCAAGCTTTTGAAAGGGGCAAAAATTCTTTAGGAAAACATAAAATAACTTGAATAACAATTAAAAGTGCTGAAAAGGTCATTAAAAACTGAAAAAATAATAAGCAGTTTTGCTGTATTTCACCCATTAGTAATGCAAAATGGGATAGTGAAATTTCTGAATGGTATATGTTAAGAAACAAGAACTGAAACACTGGTAACATTTCATTTATATTCTGACACAAATATTTTCCAGGATGAAAACAGTGACATGTAGTTTCACAGAATTTGAAATTTATAAGTTCAGCAATAGAATGAAAATTCAGCTTCAGGAGAGTTTTGTTGTTTTCTAAATACAGGTCCTTTTTGTCCCTGGTAATGTTTGCCCCTAAATATTTGATTGTTTTATTCGCTATTATAAATGGAATCTTTTTCTGGTTCCCATCTCACATTACACATCAGTGATGTATAGAAACACTACTGATTTTGGGGTATTAAACTTGTATCCTTCCAAATTGCTGAACTCGTCTATTAATTCTACTGGGTTTGTGGTAGATTTTTTTTCTGGATTTTCTAAATGTAGGATCATACCATCAGCAAATAGTTAAAATTTTACTTCTTCCTTTTATATTTGGGTATATTTTATTTTTTTATCTATCCTAATTGCTGTAGCTAGGACTTCTAGCACAATATTGAATAGCAATAGTGGCAGTGGGCATCCTTGTATTTTTCCTGATCTCAGCATGAAAGCTTTCAGTCTTTAACTGTTGAGTACAATGTTATTTGTAGTTTCTTCATATATGTACTTTACCATACTGAGAAACCTTTCATTCTATTCCTATCTTTTGGAGTGTTTTTACCAAGAAAGGATGCTGTATTTTGTCAAATGCCTTTTCTGCATTAATCATGAGGATCATATAATTTTTTAATTTTTTTAAAAGAAAGTTTAGATTACATAAATATTATGTAGAAGTATAGGGGATTCCCATATGCCCCACTGTGACCCCTCCCACACTTTCCCACATTAACTACATCCTTCATTAGTGTGGCACATTAATTGAAAGTGGTGAACACATATTGAAGCATTGCCACTAACCATGGATTATAGTTTACATTATATATATATATATATATATATACACATCTATATAAAGATTTATTTAATTTATTCCCCCCTCATTGTTTGTGCTCACTGTCTCTTCTCCATGTCCATTCACTGTGTGCTCTCTGTGTCTGCTCACCTTCTCTTTAGGAAGCCCTCCCATGTGGGAGAGAGGTGCTGAATCACTTGAGCTACCACTGCTCCCTGCTTTGTTTTATTTCTCATTGTGTTTCTTCTTTGGGTCTTCTTGCATCATCTTGTTGCATAATTGTGTTGCCTCAGCTCATCGTGCCAACCTGTCATGGTAGCCTGTTGTGGCCACTCACTGTCTTGCTCATCTACAACAGGAGACACCAGGAACCGAACCAGAACCTCCTATGTGGTTGGCAGGAGCTCAGTCACTTGAGCTACATCTGCTTTACAGTTTACATTATATTTTAAACTCTGTACTGTACAATTATGTAAGTTATGACAAAATGTATAATGGCCTGCATCTGTCATTGCAATGTCATGCAGGACAATTCCAATGTCATGAAAATGCCTCAATATTTATTTTTTATTTTTTTTTTATTATGGGTAAAAATCAAAATTCTCACAATACATACAAACATTTGCAAAATGATATATAAATATATATGCATATATGTGTATTTGCTTACAAAAATGTTATATATATATATATATATATACATATATTTTAAGAGGTGCTTAGATTACCTAAAATATTACACGGAACCCACTGGGATTCCCATGTTGCCCACCTCCCACACCTCCCACCTCCATATTACACCTATTTTCCTTCTCTCTCCCCTCAAAACATCTGGTGGCTACTGCCTCCACATCAATGATAAAAGCTCTTCCATTGTAGAATAACAATAAATCTATAGTAGAATAATAGTACATCTACTTTAGTTCATTGTTCAATCCCCCATCTTGAGGATTATGGGATAGTGATGCCCACCCTTCTTCTAATTGGGAGGGGGATAAGATCTCATGGGGCAGATGGATGGAATTCCTTTGCTTGCAGTTGCAAGCTCTCTCTGTTCTTTGGGATGGGTATTGTCTATTATCATCACCTTGTTAATGGTTCTGGGTCAGTCCAATGAACTGAAGAGTACATGTTGCTACTCTGCTGAGATTCAGGTCCAATTGGCACACAGATGGACCAAAGTTTTAAGTCACTTGGACATAAACCTATCAAGTACAGTGCAAACTATAGGTTCAAATAAGAGTGGAAGAGCCATGTGTAGGGAAAACACAAATGAGCCCAACGCTGTCACACTGGGAAATGTAAATCCCAGGTAAGTCCACTGGCAGGATGCCAAGCTCCTGAGCTGTCTCTCCTGCCTATAGTCCCCAGAAACCCTGCTATTTGAGGCATTATGTACTGTGGCAGTCAATAAGTTCCTGTTGAGACGTGCATAAGCATAACCTCTGGGATCTCCTTCCAACTCACTTTGAAATTTCTTACCCATAAAAACCCATGTGTATTTACCATTTCTCCCCTATGGTCAAAGTCTTCTTCCAGGTGCCAGAGAGGTTCATCCCTAGGAGTCATGTCTCACACTGTGGGGAAGGTAGTGCATTTATATGCTCAGTTCAGCTTAGAGAGAGGCCATATTTGAACAACAAGGAGGCCCTCAGGACGTAATTCTTAGATGACATATAATACTAGGCTAAGTTTCAATTTCAAAAGAAAAGGTTCATATGTACAATCATTGATATCAAGGGCCTGGTGCAATGGACCATCCTCCTTCACTACACACTGGCCTTGTACTCAGGGGATTCTTGCTGTCCCATCAGAGAATGTAGCAGAACTGCTCAGGATGGGAATTTGATATTCTTTCTGTTATTGCGTGAGTCTCCACCCACTGTGGCAATGCCCATGAACACTTGAACACATTCATATGCCTTAGAGGCATGCCCCAGAAGAACCCCCTCCCATGAATCCTACCATCACTGATAGCCCACACCATTGATCCTCCCCTATCACAGTTGTGACACTTCTCTGATTCAAAATCTCTCCAAAGATGAAGCCAAGAAAATAAACAAAATAATCAGAAAATAAAATAATAATTTTTAAAATAATATATAAAATACAAAGTTTTTTTTTTAATTAAAAAAAATTTTAGCATTATGTCTTTCATCACTATAAGAGCTATTGTCTTGATATTTTCTTCTGTATATTCTCCTGGTGTCTTATTTTATTTTTCATTTTATTTTCAAAGAAGTTTTAGGTTACAGAAAAGTCACCTAGAGAATATAGAGGATACCCATATAATCAAGGCCCTCCCCATTTTCCAGTCTCCCCTTTTAATAACATTTTATATGCAGATGGTACATTTGTTAAAATTGGTGTACAAATATTGAAACATTGCTATTAACCATACTCAATGGTTTAGATTATGAATTACATTTTGGACCACACACATATATAATTTTTGAAAAAATTTAAAATGGCCTGTATGCATTTTTGCAAGATCAAGCAGAAAATTCTAATGCCATAAAAATGTCATATGTTCCATCTATTCTATTCTTCCCTTCCCCTCCCCTGCAGACCTGTGGTAACCACTAAATTTCACTTTTTAAAGAGCAAGATTCACAGTTACTTGAAATAATATTGAAGGCTTGAAATATTGGTCTGTTTTCTTTTATTAGGCACTTCCTATGTTCTCAAGAGACTCTTGCCCCTCTATTTGAGAACCTAGCACAACTCCCCAGGATGAGAGTTTAATATTTTGTTTATTGTGTGCAACTCCACCCACTGATATAATACACTATGACTAGAAGAACACTTACATATTCCATAGAAGCCTTCCCCAGGTGCCCAATATCCTGTCTTCCCCCCACATCAAACTCCCTACACCATTTAATCCTCCCTTGCCATATCTGCCAAAAGAAAATTCCCAATATTGTCGTTTTAACCACAAATATACAAAACCCAAGAGTTCACATGCTCCTTCCCCCAACACTTCCCTAGGTCCATGGATAGTTCAAACCAACCCCCCAGACTGCCACCCTCACAGACCAACACCTCCTACCCAGTAGCATCACTGCACCACTGTTATGCCCATCCATTGCACAGCTATATCCTACTTATGCAATAACCAAAAGAATATCATAGATTTTGTCCATATGGTCATTGGTTCACAACCTTCTACTCCCTTTCTGTCTCCTGTAAACATATCTTCCAGACTTGGTGAGTCTGCCAAATTTGCTTAATTCATTTCAGTGTGGTCATGTAATATATGCCCTTCAGTGCCTGGCTTACTTCACTCAATATAAGGTCTTCATGATTCATCCATGTTGTCCTGTGTGTTAATACATAATTCATTCTTACAATTGAGTAATATTCCTTTGTATATACCACAATATGCTTATCCATTCATATGTTGGTGGACATTTGTGTTGCTTCCAACTTTTGGCA
Organism: Tolypeutes matacus; assembly: GCA_026826555.1. NCBI lineage: Eukaryota > Metazoa > Chordata > Mammalia > Cingulata > Chlamyphoridae > Tolypeutes > Tolypeutes matacus. The sequence continues at coordinate 2,463,314 of JAKSZT010008315.1, read as the reverse complement.
ATGGTAAATAATGGTGCTATGAACATTTGTGTGCATACATCTGTTCGTGTCCCTGCTTTCAATTCTCCTGGATATATGCCCAGCAGTGGGATTGCTGGATCTTATGGCAGTTCTATATTTACCTTCTTGAAGAACTGCTAAACTGTCCTCCACAATAGCTGCACCATTCTACATACCCACCAGCATTGGATAATTGTACTCTTTCTTTCACATCCCCTCCAACACTTCTAGTCCTCTGTTCTTTTAATGGGCACCAGTCTAATGGGTTTAATATGATATCTCATTGTAGTTTTGATTTGCATTTCCCTATTAGCTAGGGATTTTGAGCATTTTTTCATGTGCTTTATAATTCTTCTTTGGAGAAGACTATTTTCAAATAACTTACCTATTTTTAAAAAATGGTTTGTTTGAGTTTTTATTTTCAAGATGTAGGATTTCTTTATATGTACTGGATATTAGGACGCTATCAGATAGATGATGTAGAAGTTGGATATTGTTTATGAATTCCAAAAGTAGATATTAGGTTATGTTTGTAAACTGGTCTGTTCCTCTGGGCATATTATAGTGTATTAATTTCAGAGCTTTCACTTTTACTTGATTAAATTATGATTAGGGATTTGATTGGGTCACATCAGTAGGACCTTGAGTCCCTACCCCATTGGTGGGCAGGGACTCAGAGAAAATGACAGGACAGGGAGAGAGTTATGAGTTTTGATGCTAGTACCCAGGAAATAAACACACAGGAAAAGAACACAGAGGAATAGAGACAGCTTAATAGATACAGCAGAGGCCCCAGAAAGAAAGAAAACCTGATAGTATACTGTTGACCTTGTGAAGAGAACGGAGCAGCTGAGCTTAAAGAAAAATGATTCCTGGGAGAGAAATGAGACCTATCTCAGCCTATAGCTCCTATTCTTATCTTTAAGAAGTTATTTTTTTATCAGGAAAGGGTGTTGTATTTTGTTGAATGTTTTTTCTGCATCTATAGAGATGATCATATGATTATTTTCTTTCAATCTGTTAATGTGGTTTATTGCATTGATTGATTTTCTTATGTTGAACCATCCTTGCATACCAGGGATGAAACCCACTTGGTCATGGTTTATAAATCATTTGATCTGTTATTGAATACGATTGTCAAGTATTTTGTTGAGGATTTTAGCATCTAGGTTCATTACAGAGATGTTGTCATATGCTTTATGACTTCATTTCTTCTTAGAGCTGCATAATATTCCATCGTGTGAATAGACCACAAATTGTTTATCCATTCATCTGTTGATGGACACCTGGGTTGTTTCCAGCTTTTGGCAATAGTGAATAATGTTGCTATGAACATTGGTGTGTAAATGTCTGTTTGTGTCACTGCTCTCAGTTCTTCTGGGTATATACCCAGTAGTGGTATTGCTGGGTCACATGGCAAGTCTATATTCAACTTCTTTAGGAACTGCCAGAGTCCTCCACAGTGGCTGTACCATTCTGCATTCCTACCAACAGTGAATACTTCACATCCTCTCCAACACTGTCTTTTTAATACTGGCCATTCTGATAGGAGTGACATGATATCTCATTGTAGTTTTGATTTGCATTTCCCTAATCATGAGTGATGGTGAACATTTCTTCATGTGTTTTTTTGTCATTTGTCTTTCTTCTTTGGAGAAATGTCTATTCAAGTCTTTTGCCCATTTTTTAATTGGGTTGTTTGGCTGTTTATTATTGAGTTGTAACATCTCTTTATATATCCTGGATATTAAACCCTTATCAGACATGTGATTTCCAAATATTTTACCCATTGAGTTTGCTGCCTTTTCACCCTTTTGACAAAGTCCTGTAAAGTGCAAAAGTGTTTAATTTTGAGGAGATACAATTTATCTATTTTTTTTCTTTTGTTGCACGTGCTTTGGGTGTAAGGTTCAAGAAACCACCACCTACTACAAGGTCTTGAAGAAGTTTCCCTACATTTTCTTCTAGTAGTTTCATGGTCCTGGCTTTTATGTTTATATCTTTGATCCATTTTGAGTTGATCCTTATAGGGGGTGAGATAGCGGTATTCTTTCTATCTTTTGGTTATCGATATCCAGTTCTCCCAACACCATTTGTTGAAGAGACTGTTTTTTCCAGTTAGCATGGACTTGGTAAGTTTGTCAAAGACCAGTAGACTGTATAGTGAGGATTTATTTCTGGGTTCTCAATTCTATTTCACTGATCAGTGTGTCTATCTATATGCCAGTACCATGCTGTTTTGACCACTGTAGCTTTGTAATACGTTTCAAGGTCAGGCAGTGAAATTCCTCCCATGTCACTCTTCTTTTTTTAGAGTGGTTTCGGCTATTTGGGTGCACTTACTCTTCCAGATGAATTTGGTAATTGCCTTCTCTAATTCTGTAAAGTAAGCTTTTGGGATTTTGATTTGTATTGCATTGAATCTATAAATCTATTTGAGTAAGATGGATATCTTCATGATATTTATTCTTCCAATCCATAACATGGAATGTCTTCCCATTTGTTTAGGTTTTTTAAAATTTCTTTTAGCATTATTTTGTAGTTTTCTGCATATAGGTCCTGTACTTCTTTGGTTAAATTAACTCCTAGGTGTTTGAGTCTTTTTGTTGCTATTGAAAATGGAATTTTCCCCCTGATTTCCTCCTTAAGTTGTTCAGTACTAGTGTACAGAAACATTACTGATTTTTGTTTGTTAATATTGCCTCCTGCCACTTTGTTGAACTCATTTATTAGCTCAAGTAGCTTTGTCATGGATACTTCAGGATTTTCTAAGTACAAGATCATGTCATTCGCAAACAGTGAGAGTTTTACTTCTTCTTTTCCAATGTGGATGCCTTTAATTTTTTTTTCTTGTCTAATTTCCCTAGCTAGAACTTCTAGTACAATATTGAATAATAATGGTGACAGTGGACATCCTTGTCTTGTTCTCAATATTAGAGAGAAAGCTTTAAACCTTTGCCCATTGACTTTGATGTTGTCTTTGATTTTTTCATATATGCCTTTTTTCATATTGAAGAATTTTCCTTCTATTCTTATCTTGTAAAGTGTTTTTATCAAAAAATAATGCTGGATTTTGTCAAATGCCTTTTCTTCATTGATTGAGATGATCATGTGTTTTATTTCCTTCAATTTGTTAATCTTGTGTATTACATTTTTTTATGTTGAACCAGGCTTGCATACCAGGAATAAATTCCACTTGGTCATGATGTATAAATCTTTTGATATGCTGTTGGATTTGATTTGCAAGTATTTTGTTGAGGATTTTTGCATCTATGTTCATTAGAGAGATTGGTCTGTAATTTTCTTTTCTTGTAGAATCTTTACCTGGCTTTGGTATTAGGGTGATGTTGGCTTCATAAAATATGTTGGGTAATTTTTCCTCCTTTTCAATTTTTTGGAAGATGTTAAACAGGATTGGCATTAATTCTTTTCGAAATGCTTGGTAGAATTCATCTGTGAAGCCATCTGATCTTGGATTTTTTTTTTGCTGTGAGATTTTTAATGACAGATTCAATCTCCTTAAATGTGATTGGTTTGTTAAGTGCTTGTATTTCTTGTAGTGTCAGTGTAGGTTGGTTGTGCATTTCTGGAAATTTGTCCATTTCATCTAGGTTGTCTAGTTTGTTGGCATATAGTTTCTCATAATATCCTCTTATGATTCTTTTTAAGTCTGTGGGGTCATTTGTAACTTCCCTCCTTTCGTTTTAGACTGTATTTATTTGCATCTTCTCTCTTTTTTCCTTTGTTAGTCTAGCTAGGTGTTTGTCAATATTATTGATCTTCTCAAAGAACCAGATTTTGGTTTTGTTGATTTTTCTCTATTGTTTTTCTGTTCTCATTTTCATTCATTTCTGCTCTAACCTTATTATTTCTTTCTTCTGCTTGCTTTAGGATTGATTTGCTGTTCTTTTTCTAATTTCTCTAGTTGTTCAGTTAAATCTTTAAGTTTAGCTCTTTCTTGTTTTTTTTTTTTTTTAATATAGATATTTAGGGCTATAAATTTCCCTCTCAAGACTGCTTTGACTGTATTCCATAAGTTTTGATACACTGGGTTCTCATTTTCATTTGTCTCAATATATTCACTTATTTCACTTGCAATTTCTTCTTTGACACACCAATTATTTAAGAGTGTGTTCTTCAGTCTCCACACATTTGTGAATTTACTTTTTTCCTGTCTATTATTGATTTCTAGTTTCATTCCACTATGATCTGAGAAGGTGCTTTGCATAATTCCAATCGTTTTATATTTATTGAGAGCTGCATTGTGACCTAACACGTGGTCTATCCTGGAGAAAGATCCATGAGCACTTGAGAAGGATATCCTGCTGAGGATAAACTCAGTATATCCTGCTGAGTTTGGATGCAGTGTTCTGTATATGTCTGTTAGGTCTAACTTGTTTATCATATTATTCAAGTTCTCTGTTTCCTTGTTGATCTTCTGTCTAGTTGTTCTTTCTAGTGTGGGGTGTAGAAGTCCCCAACAATTATTGTAGAAATGTTTATTTCTCCCTTCAATTTTGCCAGAGTTTGTCTCATATATTTTTGGACAACCTAGTTAGGTGAGTATATATTTATGACTGTTATATCTACCTGGAGGATCATCCTTTTTATTAATATATAATGTCCTTCTGTATCTCTTAAAATTTTTTTGCATTTAAAGTCTGTTTTGTCTGATATTTGTATAGCTACCCCTGCTCTTTTCTGGTTACTATTCATGTGGAGTATCTTTTTCCAACCTTTCACTTTCAGCCAGTTTGTATCCCTTGGTCTAAGGTGAGTTTCTTGTAAGCAGTATATGGATGGCTCATGTTTTTTTTGTTATCCATTCTATCAGCAAGTACCTTGTGTTGGGGAGTTTAATCCATTCACATTCAGTGATAGTATTGTAAATGCACTATTTACATCCTCCATTTTATTCTTTAGTTTTCATATGTCATCTTGTTTTTGTCAGTCTTTTTACTCTTTTTGTTATCATTTCTGTTATTCTTTCTTCTACACTCTCCTCCAAGCCTCTATCTCCTGTCTTTTTCTTTCAGGTTCTAAGGCTTCTTTAATCTATCCTGCAAAGGTGGATTCTTTTTTGCAAACTCTCTTAGTTTCTGTTTGTTTGTGAATATTTTATATTCACCTTCATATTTGAAGGACAGTTTTGCTGGATAAAGAATTCTCTGATGGCAGTTTTTCTCTTTCAGTTCCCTAATTGTATCATACCACTGACATCTTGCCTCCATGGTTTCTGAAAAGAAATCTGTGCCAAGTCTTACTTGATGTCCCTTGTACGTGATTGCTTGCTTCTCTTTTGCTGCTCTGAGAATTTTCTCTTTAATCTTTGACATTTGACATTCTGAGTAGTATGTGTCTTGGCATAGGTATATTTGGATTTATTCTGATTCGGGTATGGTGTGCTTCTGGCACATGTAAGTTCATTTTTATCGTGAGAGTTGGAAAAATTTTGGCTATTATTTATTCAAATACTCTTTTTTCCCCTTTTCCCTTCTCTTCTCCTTCTGGAACTCGCATGACACGTATGTTTTGCATTTTGTGTTGGCATTCAACTCTCTGAGCCCGTGCTCAATTTTTCCATTCTTTTATCTCTCTGTTCTTTTTTCTCTTCAATTTTAGCTGTTCTGTCTTAAGTATCACTTATTCTTTCTTCTATAATTTTGAGTCTGCTGTTTTATGCCTCAAATGTGTTTTTGATCTTACCTATTTTGTCTTTCATTCCCATGAGCTCTGTTACTTTTCTGTTCAAGATTTCAAATTCTTCTTTTCATTTGTTCAATGTCTTCTTGATGTCATATATCTCTTTAACTATATTGTCTTTCAACTCATTAATTTGATTCTGGAAATTTGTGTTCATCTCGCTTATTCTCTCAAATTCTGCATCTCTTCTGGGACTTTGATGTCTTCCTTTTCTTGGGCCATGTCTTCTATTTTTTTAGTATGGCTTGTAATGTTTTGCTGATGTTTAGGCATCTGGTTAGGATGTAGTTTACTCAGATGCTCAAACTCTTTCTCTTTTATAGGGACGTAGTGGCAGGAGGCTGTGAGGTACCACAACTCTTTGGTTTTTGGCTCGACCTGGCTTGTTAGGATTGTCCTGCTGGTTATTCAAAACTTGGTACACGACCCAATAATTGGTTTTAGAGTCACTTTCTAGGGCCTTGGGCAGGGAGGCTATAAAGGCCAGAAAAATCCTCTTCTACTCATTTTTAATTTTCTTCTATTCACTTCCTTGGCCTGCCAGGAGATGGTGCTCTTTGACAGCTCTCAAATCAATGCCTGGTCAGAGTGTATTTGTTGCAACACAGACCAGATCAATGTGATAGAGCTTCCAGTCTGGAGGCTAGGATCCTTGTAATTCAAACTTTCTCTGAGAGAGTTCTCCAGTCTTCTCTGGCAGCCCCCTCCCTTTTCCCAGATAGGAAATATTTCCACTCCACACTGAATCCTCAACAATCAGTCCCTGTTAGTAGAGAAGGAGATTGGGAGGACTGTATATATTTAGCCACTTGCTGTTTCCAAGGCAAACAATTGTACAGCCCCACCCAGCCTGGAAGGGCTCTTGGGAAACAGTAGACCAAATTTGTGAGTCGAAAGCTGTGTCAGCTTTAGGCTGTGTCCCTCTCTCTCCCCTTTACTGTAGAGTCCTCAACAATTAGTCCAGGCTAAAAGAGAGGGGGATTGCAAGGTTCAGATTTCTCCAGTCCTTTGCTGGCTCCCAGGGCAAACCACTGTGTGGTCTCACCTGGCCTGGAAGGGCTCATGGGGCACAGCAGACCAAATTCGTGGGTCTGAAGCTGAGTCAGCCTTAGACTGTTTCTCTATCTCTCTCCTTTCCTGGGGTATTAGATCCCTGGAGCCCCCTTTGTCTATAGTCACAGGCTCAGAGGCCCAAGAATTCTAAAAAGATTTTAGGGTGGGGGAGGGTGCTGGCAGCAGCAGCCACTGCTAGTTCCAACTCATGGTTCTGTTGAACCATTTCTCTATTTTGTCCCTCTCTCCTCTGGGTGGTGTGCAGCCTTCATCTGCTCTCCTAAATTCTAGAAGATCTTTTCCAGGGCTGTTTTAGCTTGTTCTCTAGCTATTTTTCTGGAGAAGAGATTCCCATGTCTTACTAGTTGGCCTTCATCCCAGAAGTCCATTAGAATTTCTTGAAAGGCAGGTTTCTTTACAAACTCTCTTATTTTCTTTTTATCTCTGAATATTTTGAAGTCCCTCTCATTTTTGAATGCCAGCTTTGCTGGATAAAGAATTTTTGGTTGGAAAGTTGTTTTTTTTTTAATATTTTCAAACCTTAATTATGCCACAGCACTTCCTTCTTGTTTCTATGGTTTCAGATAAGGAATCAGCACTTAATCTTATTGAGCTTTCTTTGTATGCAATGGATCTCCTTTCTTTTGCTCCTTTCGGTATTCTCTCTTTGTCTTGAGCATTTGGCAATTTGACAAATTTGTGTCTTGAAGTAGGACTGTTAGGATTTATACTTTTTGGGGTATGCTGTGCTTCCTGGACATGTACGTCCATTCCCCTCAAAAAATTTTCAGCCATTATTCCCTCCACACTCTTTCTGTCCCCTTTCCATTCTCTTCTCCCCCTGTAATGCCTATAATGCATTCATTTATGTGCTTCATGTTGTCATTCAAATCCTTGAGTCCCTTCTTGATTTTTGTATCTTTTTATTTATCTGTTCTGCTATTTGTTTGTTTTCACATGTACTGTCTTTGAAATCACGAATTCTTTCCTCTGTTCAAATCTGCTGTTATGTGAATCCAGTGTATTTTTTATTTCTGGCATTGTGCCATTCATCACCATCATATCTGTAATCATTTTATGTATGTTTACTATTTATTCAGTATGTTCAAAATTTATTCAGTATGTTCCCCCAGTGTCATCTTAATATGCTTTATCTCTTCCATCATGTCATTAAGTTGATTCATGATACTTGTTTGGACATCTCTGATTAGTTGTTTCATGTTCTGCATCTCCTCCTGTTTTTTTCAGTTTGTGTTAGACTGGGCCATATCTTCCTGTTTCTCAGTATGGCTTGTAATTTTTTTTGTTTGTGTCCCGACATCTGGTTATCTTGATGGGCTTATTTAGTTAGTTAACTTCTCCTTCTACTCTACTGTTTTATTTTGTTGCTTGTGTGTGTGTGTGGTAAGGTACTTTTTGACACTTGGTTCCTCTTATTCTATATCCTTGCAGTTGTCTGTGTTTCCTTAAAAAAATTAGAACCAGAGAAAGGGAATGTGATAAGAAGAGTAAAAGAATAACAGTTATAATAATAGTAAAAGGTAGAGGAGGAATTGAACAGGAGCTGGGAAATTAAATAATTGATATGAGTAAAAAACCAAAGAAGTACAAAAGAATAAGAACAAAAAAGTTGGAATAGAAAAAATGAAACAAGGTAGAAATAGGGAAAAATTAGAATGAATTAAAAGGCCAGAGTAATGAGAAGAGAAGAAAAGAGGGAGGTAGGGGTGGGGAGGGGAGAGTGAGAGAGAGAGAGAGAGAGAGAGATGGAGACACAAATAAAGTGGTAGAATGAAAGAAAAACAACAGAAAACAGAAAGTAGAGAAATAAAGGAAAGAATGGGGAAAGAAAACAAACATGAAGCAAAACAAAACAAAATGCCAGCAACCCAGGATAAGTATCCTCCCTCTTAAGCCAATAAGGAGCTTTGCAGGCTGCCAGTGCTCATCAATTACCCTTCAGTGTACCCTCCACAGGTGATGCACCAGGTTTTATCAAAATAAAGAGAAAAAAGAACTGATAAAAAAATTTTAAAAATTAAAAATACATGTAAGAAAACTTAAAACAAACAAAAAAAAACTGTCTGTGTGCTCTCTGTCATAAGGTTCCAGTAGGTTGTCTGAAAACCAAGTGGATCTCTCTCTGGGCCACTTCTCTAGGGAGATGTGGGAATTAAACCAGGGACTTCATATATGTAAAGCAGGATTTCCTCCACTGAGCTCCACCAGCTCCACAGCTTAAGTGGGCTTCTGAAAGCTTATTTGTGTGTTTCTGCCTCCATTCCCTTGGGCAAGTTAACTTCTGTTTGCCAAGCCAGGCTGTTTAGGTGCCTGTCTCTGTCCCCTCTCTACCTTAGTTCCTCTCTTTCCCATGTTGGCTGGATGTGATAGCCTACCTGATCAGATACCCCCTCCCCTCTCCCCGTGGCAGGCACAGAGCCAGTCGTGGACCTCTCTGAGATTCAAAGCGTGCTTAGCTGTCCAAAGTCACCAAAAAAAATCACTCTCTACACTCAGTCAGAACCCTCTTCCTCCTGGAGAATGCTCCATCTCACTCAGTTGGTTGCAGTGAGTCAGGAGCTTCACTGAGGGTGGAGTATATGTCCAGTTTCCAGACATAGTGGAGAGGAACTTATGGTTTTCCTTTAGCTTCTTTATCTGTTTAGTTCCCTACTGGATGATGCATAGCACTTTTATATTCTATGTATCTCCAAAGCAGGTCCCTTGGATAGGTTTTTGCTCTTTCTCCATTCTTTTTTGTGTGGGAGTTGTCCTTTGCCTACCTACTTCAATGCCATTTTCCCAGAAGTCCCATATGATTTTTTCTTCAATTTATCAATGTGGTTTATTACAACAACTTATTTTCTTGTGTTGAACCATCCTTGCAGACTTGATCATGGTGTATAACTCTTTTAATCTGCTTTTTTTTTTGGTGTGCAAGCATTTTGGTAAGGATTTTTACATCTATATACATTGAAGATATGGGTTTGTAATTTTCTTTTTTAGTTTCTTTATCTGGTTTTGGTATAACGGTGAATGAATTTGTTAGCATTCTTTCCTGTTCAATTTTGTGGAAGAGCTTGAGCAAAATTAGTATTACATCATCTTTGAATGATTGGTGGAATTCCACTGTGAAACCATCTGGTCCCAGGCTATTCATCTTTGATAGCTTTTTGATGATTGTTTCAAACTCTTCCCTTGTGACTGGTTTGTTGAAGTCATCTGTTTCTTCTAGGGTCAGTGTAGGTAGTTCTGTTTTTTTCTAGGAACCAATCCATCTCATTTACATTGTCTTGTTTTTTGACATAAAGTTGTTCATAGTATCTTCTTATGACCTCTCTTATTTCTGTGGAGTCAGTGGTAATGTCCCCTTCTCATTTCTGATATTATTTATTTGTGTCTTCTATCTTTTTTTCTTTGTCAGTCTAGCTAAGGGTTTGTCAATATTATTGATCTTCTTAAAGAATCAACTTTGGTTTTGTTGATTCTCCCATTTTTTTCATTCTCAATTTCATTTATTTCCGCTCTGATTCTTTACTGCTTCTTTCCTCCAGGTTGATTTAGGATTAGTTTGCTGTCTTTTTCTAGTTCCTTCAAATATGCAGTTAGATCTTCCATTTAGCCCTTATATCTTTTTAAAATGTAGCCACTGAGGTCTATAAATTTCCCTCACAGCATTGCCTTTTTCATATCCCCATAGGTTTTATATGTTGTGTTCTCACTTTCATTCATCTCAAGATATTTGCTGAATTCTATCCCAATTTCTTCTTTGATCCACCGGTTGTTTAAGAATGTGTTGTTTAATCTCCAAATAGTTATAAATTTTTCCTTTTCCTTCCATTATTGATTCCCAGCTTCGTTACATTAGGAACACAGAAAATGTTTTTTATGACTTCAGACTTTTTAAATTTATTGAGACTTGTCTTGTGACCCAATATAAGGTCTATCTTGGAGAAGAATCCATGAGCTCTTGATATAAGGAATAACCTGGTGTTTTGGATTATATTAGTCAATAGATGTCTCTAGACCGTTTATTTATCATATTATTCATATTATCTGTTTATTTTTCCTCCATCCAGACTTTCTATCCAATACTAAGAATGGTGTTTTGAAGTCTCCAACTATTATTGTTGAGACATTTATTTCTCCCTTCATCTTTGCCAGGGTGTGACTCATGTATCTAGGGGAATATGTATCTATGTTAGGTGCATAAATATTTAATGTAGTTATTTCTTCTTGCTGAATTGTCCCTTTTATTAATACATAATGACATTCTTCATCTCTTATAACATTTTTGCATTTCAAAACGATTTTGCCATTATTAGTATTGCAACTCCAACTCTTGCATGGAACATCTTTTTCCAAACTTTCACTGTTAACATGGTTGTGCCTTACTTCTGAGGTGAGTATCTTGTAGACAACATTTTTTATCCATTCTATCATTCTATGTCATTTGATTAGGAATTCAAGCCATTATCATTGAATGTTTTACTGTAAAAACGTTACATACTTCATCCATTTTGTTCTTCTGCTTTCTGCATTTAAATTGTACTACTGTCTGTTAATTTTTACCATTCAATTTACTCTTCCTAATAATCTTCACTTCTACAGTTTTTCTCTAAGTCTTTCACCCTCTTCCCCCCCACCCCCTTTTTAAGCTAAAGTTCTCCCTTTAGGATTTCTTGTAATTCTGATCTTTGGTAACATATTCTATCAATCAGTTTTTGTTTATCTGTGAAGACTTTTAGCTCACTCTCATTTTTTTAGGACAGCTTTATTGAATACAGAATTCTTGGCTGGCAATTTTTCTCTTCCTGTACCTTAAATACATCATAACACTTTATTTTCAGCTCCATGGTTTCTGACGAGAGGTTAGTACATAATCTTATTGAGGTTCCCTCATATATGATGCTTTGCTTTTCTCTTTCTGCTTTCAGAATCCTCTATTTTTCTCTGATATTTGTCATTCTGAATAGTAAGTGTCTCAGGGTACGTCTATTCCAATTTATTCTCTTTGGGGTGCATTATCTTTCTTGGATATTGATATTTATGTCTTTCATAAAGGTTGAGAACTTTTCAGACGCCATTTCCTCAAATATTGTTTCTCCACCCTCCCATACTCTTCTATTTCTGGGACAACAATAATGCAAATGTTTGTGCATTTCACATTGCCATTCTATTCTCTGAGACCCTGTTCCATTTTCTCTATTCTTTTCTCTTTCTGTTCTTCTGTCTTTTCCGGTTCAAATGTTCTGTCTTTGAAGTCACTAATTCTGCCTTTGAGCAATTCAATTCTCCTCTTATGTGCTTCTAATGTAGTTTTAATATATTTTTATTGAAGTTTATCATTCATACATGAACATGCATAAAAAAATAAGTGTATAGTACAGATTGTGAACTTACAAAATAACATGCATAACATCATACAGGGGTCTCATACATCACCCGTCCACCAACACCTTGCTTTGTTGTAAAACATTTGTTACAAACTATGCAAGAGCATTGTCAAAATATTACTACTAACTTAATCTCATCCATCATATCCTTCATTCCAATAAGTTCTGTTACTTTACTTTGCAGACTTTCAAATTGTTCTTTCTGCTCACCCAGTGTCTTATTAATATACTTTATCTCTTTAGTCATATTTTCTTTCAATTCTTTAAGTTGATGTGGGAGAGTTTTGTGATTATCAAAGATTAATTTTCTTAAATCCTTTTTCTCTTCAGGATATTTGGTTTGCTCCTTTGGCTAGGCCATATGCTCCTGTTTCTTAGTAAGGCTTGTAAATTTTTGCTGATGTCTAAGCATCTGAATATGTTGGAGAATTTACTATGATGGCCAATTTATCTCTCTTTCCTATTTTTTTTATTTATCCCAGCTCTTCTTTGATTTTTTAAAAACTTATTCTAAATCTTTAAAATTGCACAGCTTAAGTTATCAAAAATTTTCCAGGGACAGACTAATGAGGCACAGATTTTCTTCCTGCACTTAGTGTCCAGAGAGTCCCTGAAGCAATTTCTTTTCCATGAAATTTCCAGTCTGGCCAGGAAATAACATTCATTGATGCATCTTTGTTCAGAGAAGATATTTTCATTTTAATTATTTTGGTATGGTCAGGGCTGCGATTCAAAGTGGGCTCAAGTGGCTTAATTCATGATAGAAAACTCCGCTGGCCCCCCTCACTTTTCCCTTGTAACAGCTGATAGGGTGAAAGATGTCTGTTCCACTTTCAGTCAGCTGTACTGACCTAGGTATTTTAATAAACATATATACATATATTCTCAACAAATATCTTGTACCATATAAGTTCATTAAAATATGCAGTAGCTCTTTATCCTTTCACAATTTTAAAAATAAGAATGGAAAAGCTAATGGTAAAAGAGAAACTATTCATAAGATTGATGTCTCTGATCCTAAGAGTGATTTTCTAGTGTGAAGTCTAATATAGAAAACCATGAGAAGGAGTATATATTTTATATTTGAATTTCACATAACAATATTGAATAAATCTGAACTGTATCTTTATCACTTTCCTCAATAAAGTTTTCTTAATTTTACTTTCTTCACAGTTTCCCTTTTGCTTTTGATGAATTCTGGAATAATATAAAAAAAGAATCATATCCAGAATAGTTTAAGAGGTTAATCAAGGCTTTAAGTTCACATAGCTTCCATAGCTGTGGAAGACCTACACCACAATGATGAGAGAAATGCAGGTGGGAAAGGACCTTATTTTCTTACCCCATAGTGGGAAACTAGAGGACAGTAGAATATATGTGAATATTAGAGTAAGAATTATGGTAAAAGAGTCATCCTCAATACTCCTAGCAGACAAGAGTGAAAATCTCATTGCTGAAGATCTCAGAAAAAGAGAGCCTCATCAGAGAGGGGCTATCATAGAAACTGATGTGACGTGTTGTACTGACAGAAATGCAGCTGAGGTGGGTTTCCAGTGTGTATACTTGCATAAGAAGACCACTGTGTTGAAAGGCCAGTGTCATATATTCAGGGACTAAGAGGTTCATGATCAAAGGGTCATGTAAGGTCTGGTATGTGATGACATAACGGTCATAGCCAGGGTGGTGAGGAATACTTCTCTACAATAAAAATAACCAGGGAAGTCTGAGCTGTACACTCAGCCACTCAATTGGTCCTTTTAGTGAGAGAGTTGATACAGACATCAGGGACCGTGAAATATATGATATCTAAGATGGCAAAATTCTGTAGAAATACATGAGAATGTACATGTGACTATTCTGCTCAATGGTGGAGGCTGTGAAAATAAGTAGATTTCATAAAAGGATGCCAGAATACCTCAGTAGGAATAAAATGACTTGTAGGAAACAGGTCCAACACATCAGCAAATCCTGGAAGGAGAATCTCAGTCAACATGAAGGATTTTGCCATTTTCTTTAAATGTGGCTGATCTGGAAAGTAAAAATTGTAAATCAGTGAAAGACATGAAGCATACAAACAAGTTACAATGTTCCCTTAAATTTTTCCAACATTGAATGTCCCAATATTTTATTTGGTTGTGTGTGTGTGTGTGTGTGTGTGTGTGCGCTGGAAAATGTCATTTTATTTCTTTGTCTGCCTCTACTCATTTACACTCTGTAGAAGATAAAGCAAAGTGGGGATTTCAAAAGCAATCGCCTGGGTATGACATGGAATACTGTTACTTCCTTACCTTAAAAATATTCACCTCACGAAATCTATTATATTAATGAATATTAAATTGGTTAATTATTGAAAATCCCTTATACAGAATAAATTCTTAATGACAGTTGTTAAGTTTTATTAAGAGTTCTACACTATGTTTGGCCTTATATATTCTATCTAATCTTTTTGACAATTTCTGCATTCCTAGTGTGAGAGTCACCTCAAATTTATCTAACATGTAACATGTACAAGGTAAAATCTTAATCTTTTAACAATTTTTAGTGACTATACACAACCAAACAAAATCTATTACAGGCATTGGAATTTAGTGTGAGAAGGAACATTTTGCTATTTTCATGTCTTAGATACAAATGAATAAAAAATTAATTCAAATGAAAGTAAATATGAAAAATTGATAAAAGTAATATGTGCTAAAAAACTAATTGTAAAAAATGTGCAAGATCTCTCTCATTTCCAAAATTATTATATGGAAAAATAAAATTTGTGTTTATAACATGTAAATTAGAATAAAAATACACACATTTTATCTTTTTCACACTAAACCTTTCAGTATTATTTTGTCTCTCCAACAGAAATATGTGAATTGTCAATGAGCTAGTTTGAACTGATTGAAACTAATCTATTGACTTATTTAGGCATTCAAACTTGCAATTTAAAATAGTCCTTTCCTCCCATGACTTGTGTTTTCATGTATTGGTGTCATATGGACACTTGAGATTACAGAACATCATACCATAGTCATAAAGAAAAACAAAGAAATGTGTGTAAACTATCATCTAATACTTACTTAGGATCTCAGAGAATTTCAATTAATGAAGAAATGAATGCTTAATATTCCTGGGGTTTTTTAGAAAAAATAATGTTTTACTGATTTTTGGAAAAGAAAAAGTTTTGGCCAAGTCTAAATTACAACTACCTTTGTTGTAAGATATGACAAATCTTTATTTGGAAACTTCAAAGCGAATGACTATAATTCAGTAATACATAAAACTCAAACTAAGTAAAAATGAAAAAAGTAATATTTAGAATATACTCAAATACAAAAAATATTAAGAATGACTGTAAAACTTCTTTTCTTTCTTTTTTGTATTTAAACTTCATTTCAAATTCAAAAAAATAAACAGAAAAATCCTAAGTGCCCATCAACCTATGAAAAGAAACAACTGCATAGGTTGATGGGTGCTTAGGTTTTTACCATCTTTTAGCAATTGTGGATAAGGCCGCTATGAACATCAGTGTGCAAATAACTGTTTTCACCCTTGTTTTCAGTTTTTCTGTATATATTCCTAATAGTTGGGTTTCTAGATCATACGGCAGTTCTATATTCAGCTTCTTCAAGTACCGCCAAACTCTCTTCCAAAGAGGCTGCATCACACTACACTCCCAACAATGAAGGAGTGTTCCTATATCTCCACATACTACTCTGCACATGTAGTTTTCTTTTCCTTTTTTTTTTTTTTTAAAAAAAAAGACCATTCTGTATGTTGTGAGTTAGTATCTCATTGTAGTTTCGATCTGCAATTCCCTAATAGCTAATGCTGTTAAACATCTTTTCATGTGTCTTTGGTCATTGGTATTTCTAGTTCAGAAGAATATCTATTCAATTATTTTACTCATTTTTAATTGAGTTCTTATCATTTTGATATTAAGTTGTGTGATCTCTTTAAGTAACTTGGAGCTCAATCCCTAACCAGATATTTGGTTAACAGAGTTTTTTCTCCATTGAGGTGGCTGTCCTTTCACCTTCATAATAACATCATTTGAAATATCAAAGTGTTTAATTTTAAGGCAGTCCCATTTATCTATTTTTTTCTTTTGTTGCTCAAGCTTTGGATGTAAGGTCCATCCAAGGAACCAGCACCAACCACAAGATCTTGCAGATGTTTCCCTACATTTTCCTCTAGGAGTTTTATGATTCTAGCATTTTTATTTAGGTACTTGATACAGATTGAGTTAATTTTGTATAACGTGTGAGAGCGGGGACGTTTTTCTTTCTTTTATCTATGGATATCCACTTCTCCAAGCAACGTTTTTTGAACATACTGTTCTGCCTGGGTTTGACCACTTTTTCAAAAATCATTTGACCATAGATGTGAGGGTCATTTCTTAATTCTCAATTCAGTTCCATTGTTCAATGTGTCTATCTTCATGCCAGTAGCCAGGTAATATTCCTTAAAGGTTTGAAATGGCTGTTCTTCAATTTTGTTCTTCTTTTTAAAGATATTTTTGGCTATTTGGGACCACTTATCTTTCTAGATAAGTATAATAATTGGTTTTTCCATTTCTACAAAGAAATATATTGAATTTTTATTGGAATTTTGATAAATCTGTAGATCTGTTTGGGTAGAACAGATATGTTAATCTTATTAGTCTTCCAACCCATGAACATGGAATACACTTTCATTTATTTAGATCTTCTTTGATTTCTTTTAGCAAAGTTTTATAGTTTTCTGAATACAGGTTCTCTGTGTCCTTAGTTAAATTTATTCCTAAATATTTGATTCTTTTAGTCTCTGTTGTAATTGGAATTGTTTTCTGACTTCCTCCTAAGATTGCTCATTAGTAAGGTATAATACTACTGATGTTTGCATATTAATCTTGTATCTTACCCCTTTGTTGAAATTGTCTATAAATTGTAATCGATTTGTGGATTTTTCAGGATTTTCCAAGTATAGGACTGTATCTTTTGTGAATAGAAAAAGTTTTACTTCTTCCTTTCTGGATTATTCAGGGTTTTCAGAAAAACATAACCAACAGGAGATATCTGTAAATAGTACGAGATTTTATAAAAATTGTTTCACACAACCACAGGGATGCACAAGTCAAAATTCTGTAGGGGAGGCTGTAACTAAGGGACTCAGATGAAGGTCCTCCTTGAGTTATTAAAGAGCCAATGGCTATCTGAAGTAGAAATGGAGAGTCTCTCTCTGAATGCTGAAGACACTTCTCCTTTTAAAGTCTTCAAGTGATTGGATGAGAAATCACTATTTGCTAATGTTAATCTCCTCAGTTGATTGTGGATGCAAAAAGCCATCTATGCAATCAAGTCATGGATGATTAAATTCCATGAAATCCCTTGTCTTACAATTAGCTCAGTGCTTGCTTGAACAAACAACTGGACACCATTACCTGGCCAACTTGACATATTAGCTTAATCATCACACTTCCTAGTTGGGTGATATTCTTTTTTTTTTTTTTTTTTTTTTTGTCTTTCCTAATTATTCTAGCTAGAACTTCCAGCACAATATTGAATAACAGTGGAGAGTAAGGTCATCTGTATTTTATTCCTGACCTCAGTGGGAAAACTTTCCATTTTTCTCCATTGAGTACAATATTAGCTGTAGGTTGTTCATATAGGCACTTTATCATATTCAGAGAGTTTCCTTCTATTTCTAACTATTTGAGATTTTTTTTAATCATTATTAAGAAAAGATGCTGTGTTTTGTTAAATAACTTTTCTGCATTTATTGAAAAGGTCATGTAATTTTCCTTCTTCAATTTATTAATGGGGTATAATTACATTGATTTTCTTGTTGAACCACCCTTGCATAACTGGTATAAAGCCAACTTCTTAATGATATATAATTTTTAAATGTATTTTTGGATTCAGTTAGACAGTTAAGGATGAAGATTTTTGCATCTATATTCATTAAATAAATTGGTCTGTAATTATCTTTGTTCATAATATCTTTATTTGGCTTTGATAATAATTTGATGTTAGCTTCATAAAATGAGTTTGGTAGTGTTCATCTTGTTCGGTTTTTTGGAAGAGTTTGGACAAGATTGGTATTAGATCTTTAAATGACTGGTAGAATTCACTCATGAAGCCATCTGGTCCTGGGCTTTTCATTCGGGGTAGTTGTTTGAGGAATGTTTCAATTTCTTTACTTGTTATTTGTTTTTTTGTTGAGGTCTTCTATTTCTTCTCAGGTCAGTGTGGTTTGTTCATGTATTTCCAGAACTTTGTCCATTTCATCAGTGTTGTTTGTTGGCATAAAGTTGTTCACAGTATCCACTTATGATCTCTTTAACTTCTGTTAAGTCAGTGGTAATGTCACCCTTCTCATTTCTTATTTTATGTAATTGCATCTTCTTTCTTTCTTTTTTTTTGTTAATCTAGCTAAAGGTTTATAAATTTTGTTGATCTTTTTGAAGAACCAACTCTTAGTTCTGTTGACTTTCTCTATAATATGTTTATTCTCCATTTAATTTATTTTACTGTAATCTTTATTATTTCTTTACTTTTGTTTGTTTTGGGATTGGTTTACTGTTCTTTTCCCAGTTCCTCTTGGTGTGCAGTTAGGTCTTTGATTTTAGTTTTTTCTTCCCTTTTAATATAAGCATTGAGGACTATAAATTTCCTTCTCAGCACTGTTTTTTTTTTATCCCATAAGTTTTGATATGTTGTGCTCTCATTTTAATTTGTCTTGAGATATTGTAATTTCTCTTACAATTCCTTCTTTAGCTTACTGATTATTGAAGAGTATATTGTTTAATTTTCATGTATTTGTGAATTTTCCTTTTTCCTTGATTTCCAACTTAATTCCATTATAATCAGAGAAAGTGTTGTTTATAATTTCAATTATTTTAAATTTATTGAGATCTGATATATGTCCCACATATGTTTAATTGTGGAGAAATATCCAGGAGTAACTGAGAAGAATGTATATCCTGTTGTTTTGGGGTATAATGCTCTATAAATACCTATTAGATCTAGTTCATTGATCATATTATTCTAGCACTCATTTTTATTTTTTATCCTCTGTCCAAGTGGTCTATTTAATGCTGAGAGTGTAATCTTGAAGTCATCAACTATTATTTTAGAGATGTCTATTTCTCTCTTCAGTTTTTGGCAGTTTCTCATGTATTTTTATGACCTATATTAGGTGCATAAATATTCATTATTGTTCTTGGTGAATTGTCCCTTTTAATATATATTAAACTGCTTTGTTTATTGTAACATTTTTGCATTTAAATCTATTTTATCTGATATTGGTACTGCTACACCTGCTATTTTTTTTATTACTATTAACATGGAAAATCTTTTTCATAAGAAAAAAATCACATTGTCATCTCTGTCAATGCAGAAAAGGCTTTTGGCAAAATACAGCATCCTTTCTCAATGGAAAGAATTTGAAATATAGGAATGGATGGAAACTTCCTCAACATGACAAAGAGTATATATGAAAAACCCTTAGCTAATATCATACTGAATGGTGACTTTCCAAAGACTTTCCTTCTAAGATCTAAAAAAAGGCAAGCATGCCCATTGTCACCATCTTATTTAACATTGTTTTAGAAGTACTTGCTCAAGCACTTAGGCAAGAAAAAGAAATAAAAATTATCCAAATTGGAAAGGTAGAAGTAAAATACTCTTTATTTGCAGATGACATGCTCCTGTATGTAAAAATTACTGAAAAATCTATGACAAAGCTTCCAGAGCTGATAACCATATTAAGAAAAATTACAGGATATAATATCAAAATGCAAATATCTTTAGTATTTCTGTACAATAATGATGAGCAACCTGAGTATGAAATCAAGGAACAATTCTGTTTCAAATAGCAATGAATAGAATCAAATATCTACAATTATCTTTGAGAATGGACAGGATTTGCACACAGAAAACTATATGGCTTTGCTAAAGGAAATCAAAAAAAGTAAATAAATGGAAGAATATTCCATGTTAATGGATTGGAAGACTAAATATCATTAAGATTTCCATCCTACCAAAAATGATTTAAAGATTCACTGCAATCCCAATAAACGTTCCATCAGTATTTTTTAGAAAAGCCAATTAACGAATTTACCTGCATAGGCAAGGGACCCAAAATAGCCATAAACTACTTTAAAAAGAAAATGAAATTAAAAGAATCATGCTGCCTTACTTTAAATCATACTACAAAGCTACAGTGGTCAAACTGCCTGGCATTGGCACAAGGATAGGTATATTTACCAATGGAATGGAATTTAGAGTTCATATATTTATACCCATGTGTATTACTCAACCAAAGGGGTGCTGATGCAAAATACCAGAAATCTGTTGGGTTTTATAAAGGATATTTATTTGGGGTTTGCTTACAGTTACCAGGCCACAAAGTGTAAGTTACATCCCTCACCAAAGTCTGTTGCCATGTGTTGGAACAAGATGGCTGCTGACATTGGCTAGGGTTCAGCCTCCCACTTCCTCTTAAGGCTTAGTGGTCTCAGCTTCTTCCAGTATCAGCTTTAGGCGAAGATAAGTCTCTTCTCTCTTAGGGCTCATTCTTCTCTGGGCTCAGCTGCTCTGTTCTCTCCACATGGTCAGCTGTACACTATCAGGTGAATGGCTCATATCTCCTCCAAGGCCTCTTCCATATCTAATGGAGCCTTCTTTCTTTCTTCATGTATCTGCTTCTCTGGGAATTTTCTTCCTGGGGCTCCAATATCAAAACTCCAACTGAATCCTCTGCTTTGTCATTTTCTCTGTCCTACTGATGTGGCCCAATCAAAGTCAATCATAATTTAATCAAGTAAGAGTGAAACCTCTGAATCCAATACAATGTAATATACCTAGAGAAACAGACCTATTTACAAACATATTTTGGAGAGCATGTGGAGGAATAGGAAACTCATCCAATGCTGGTGGGAATGTAGAATGGCACAGCCATTGTGGAAGGTGTTCTGCAGAGGGCAGTTTTGCAGTTCCTCAGGATTGACATATGATCTAGCAATCCCACTACCAGGAATAAACCACAAAATTGAAAGAAGGGATGTGAACAGACATGAGCACAGCAATGTTCATCATTGCATTACTTACAATTTCCAAAATTTGCAATCAACCCATGTCTAGTAATTGATGAATTGATACACAAAATATAGCATATGCATATGATGGAGATTTATTCATCTGTAAGAAGAAATGACAGAGTTGGACCCAAATATGTCTTCCTTGCACATGGTCCATCTGTCCCTTCTATTGAAATCTATATGTGGTGCCAGAGTTGGTAGGTGTACTTCCAGAGACTGGAGTCTTTGTACTGTCCATGTGCCAGTTGGGCCTAGAATTTCAGTGGAGCTGCAACCCCTACTCTACAGCTCAATGGACTCACCCTGGACACCTGATGGGGAGATGATGATGGACAACGGCCATCCCAGGGAATGGAGAGAATCTGCATCTGCAGGCAGGATAATCCCATCCATCTTATCCATGGGATATAAGGCCCCTCTCACTTGGAGGTGGAGTGGACATCACCATCACAGACTCCTCAGGATTGGGGGAAGAACTATGGATTAGAGTGGACTTACTGATATTCTGTTATAGACATATTGTGATTCACACATTGGAAGTAATTACAATATTAATGTGGAGCCAGTGGCCACCAGACACTTTGGGGGCAGGGAGAAGGAAAAGCAATTGTAATATAGGGGCTTTTTTGGGACTTGGGAATTATCCTGAGTGACATTACAATGACAGATATTGGCCATTTTATATCATACTATAATATGCTGAACTGTGTGGGAGAGTGTGGTCTGTGGTCTACAATGTGAACTATGGTCCATGCTTAGTGGCAAAGCCCCAAGATTTGCATATCTATTGCAGGTGATGTGCCACTCTAATGAAGGATGTTTATGTGGGAGGTTGTGGGAGGAGTGGGAGATGGGGCACATGGGAATCCCTACAATTTTTGTGTAACATTTATGTAATCTAAGTATCTTTTAAAAATTTTAAAAAAAATTAAAAATTAAAAAAAAAAGGAATGAATTAATGTCACACATGACAACAGAGATTATCCTTGCAGAACTTGAGTGAAGTAAGCCAGTCAATAAAGGGCAAATACTGAATAATTTCACGGATATGATCTGAGGATTTTGAACAGACTCATGGAGGTAATGTCTGGGAGATTGAGTATCAGAAGATAGAAAGAGAGTAGAGAGTGGTGAGCTGGGCAGAATCTATGATAAGGTGGAAGATGGCAGTTTAGCAGTGAATGGGGTAGATGGGATACAGTGGTATGAGTGGGGTTGATGGGACTGGAGTGTGAGTGTGAACAATATTAGGAGGATGGATTGGGCCAACCATGGTGCTAGGTATTTTGGAGAGGATGTGGAGGAGTATCACAAGAGGGAGGAACAGCTGAACTCTGGGTAGGTTGTGGACTGTGATTGATAACAGAATTGGGAGAATGTTATTTTGGTATCTATGTCAAGGGAGGAGCCCCAGTGTAGGATGTTGTTTAAGAGGGGATGTGTAGGGAAAGGTAGAACTGTAGCATGTCTCTGTTGAATATGAATGTGTTCAAGCTGCCATAGCATGTTATCTCAACAAAATATTAAACAAATCCTGGGGTGTCTTCCTACCTTCTCAAATAGAGTGGCAAGAATCTAGAGAGTACATAGACCCAGCTTAATAAAAAGAAAACAGACCACTATGCTATGCCTATGGTATGACTGCTTGTACTTATGAATGTTATTCTTGTACAATTGAAACTTAGCTTAACATTAATCATTTCCTAAGAGTTTCCACCTGAAAACCTCCTTTTTACTCAAAGGTGGTCTCCTTCTAAGCCAGACTCAGTGAATAAAGTCACTATCTTTACCCCAGCATGGAACATGACTCCTGCAGGTGAGTCTCTCTTACAATGAGAGATTAATACCAAATACCAACCAATGATGCATTTGGGGAAAAAATACCTTGACTAAAAGAGGGAAATATTACATATAAAATTTCTGTGGCTAAGATATTTCAAAGTGAGTGCAAGGGCATTTCAGAGATTACACTTTGGCAGATCTTACTGATTGCCACAGTAAACAAAACCAAAGCAGGATCATATCATCAGCAAACAGTGAAATTTTTACTTCTCCTTTTTTTATTTGGATGCATCATTTCTTTTTCCAGCTTAATTGCTCTAGCTACAACTTCTAGGACAATATTGAATAATAATGGTGGCAGTGGGCATCTCAGTCTTTTCCTTATCTCGACTGGAAAGTTTTCAGTCTTTCACCATTAAGGACAATTCTAGCTGTAGGTTTTTCATATGTGCACTTTACCATATTGAGAAATATTCCTTCTATTCCTATCTTTTGGTGTACTAGAATTAATAGATGAGTTCAGCAAAGTGGTGGGATACGAGTTTAATATGCAGAAAGTCAATAGCATTTCTATACACTACTGACGTGTAACCTGAGGAGGAAATTAAAAAAAAAATCCATTTATAATAGTGTATTAGTTAGGGTTCTCTAGAGAAACAGAATCAATAAGAGATATCTGTAAATAGGATGAGATTTTATAAGAGTCTTTCACATGACCATGAGGATGCACAAGTCCAGGTTCTGCAGGCAGGCTGCAAACCAGGGGGGCTCAGATGAAAGTCCAGTGAAGTTCCTTGATGAGTTTCCTGGAGATGTTGGCTGTCCAAAGATGAGCTGGGAAATTTTCTCTGAATCCTGAAATCACTTCCCCTTTTAAGACATTCAGCTAATTGGATAAAATGTCACTCATTGCTGATGGCAAACTTCCTAGTTGATGGTAGCTATAATCAGCCACCTATGCATTAAAATCACCGATGACCAGAGCCCATAAATGTCCTTGTAATACAATTAGCCCAGTTCTTGCTTAAACAAACAACTGGGCACAACTATCTGGCTGAGTTGACAATTAACCTAACCATCACAAATAGTGACTAAAACAATCAAATATTTAGGAAAAAACAACCAATGGTTGTAAAGGACTTGATTCAGAAAATTAGAAAACATTACTTAAAGAAACCAAAGAGGACTTAAAAACATAGAAAGATATACTTTGTTCATAGATTGGAAGACAAATTATCATTTAGATGTCAATTTTACCCAAACTGATTTACAGATTCAAGCCAATCCCAAAAAATCCCAACAGCTTTTTTTGCTGAAATAAAAAAGCCAATAATCAAATTTACTTAGAAGGGTAAGTGCCCTGAAGAGCCAAAAGTACTTTGCAAAAGAAGACAAAGTTGGAGGACTCTTACTTCTTGACTTTAAATAATATAACTTGGCTACAGTGGTAAAATCAACATGGCACTCACATAAAGACAGAGAGATTGACCAATGGAACCAAATCAAGAACTCAAAAATAGACACTTACACCTACTGTCAAGTGATTTTTGACAAGATAGTTAGACCCACCAAGCTGGAATAGAACAGTCTATTCAAAAAATGGTGCTGAGAGAACTAGATAGCCATATCCAAAAGAAAGAAAGAAGAATCCTATCTCACACCTTATACAAAAATTAACTGAAAATGGATCAAGGACTTAATATAAAAACAACAACCATAAAACTCACAGAAAAAATGTAGTCAAAATATTCAAGATCTTGTGGTAGACAGTAATTTCTTAAACCTTACACCCAAAGCATGAGTAACAAAAGAAAAAAATAGATAAATAGGGCCTACTCAAAATTAAATACTTTTGCAACTCAAAGGTCTTTGGCAAAAGGGTGAAAACACAGCCCACTCAATGGGAGAAAATATCTGGCAATCACATATCTGATAAGGTTTTAATATTCATGACATACGTAGTGATCATACAACTCAACAGTAAAGAGACAAACTATATGGTTAAAAAATGGACAAAAGACTTGAAAAGACAACCATCCAAAGAAGAACTAGAAATGGTGAAAAAAACACATTAAAAAAATGGTCAACATCACTAGCATTTAAGGAAATGCAAATCAAAGCTATAATGAGATATCATTTCATGTCTATTAGACTGGCCATTATTAAGTCAGAAAACTGCAAATGCTGGAGAGGATGCATACTGTTGGTGGACATGTAGAATGGTACGGCCACTGTAGAGGATGGCTTAAAAGTTCCTAAGAAAGTTGAATATAGACTTACCATGACCCCAGCAATACCATTGCTAAGTATATACCCAGAAGAATGCAGAGTAGTGACACGAATAGATATCTGCACACTAGTGTTCAAAGCAGCATTACTCATTATAGTCAAAAGTTGGAAACAACCCATGTGTCCAACAATTATTGAATGGATAAATTTTTATTTTGTTGTGGTTAGGCTAATGTGTGAACTCGTCCAGGAAATTGTGCCTAGTTGTTTGGTCAAGCAAGCACTGGACTAATTGTAATACAAGGAAATTGAAGGGCTTTAGTCATCAGTGGATTTACTGAATAGATGGCTAATTATATATACAGTCAACCAGGGAGATTGCCTTCAGCAATGAATGATGTTTTATCCAATCAGTTGCATGCCTTAAAAGGGGAAGTGACTTCAGCATTCAGAGAGAATTTCCCAGCTAGTCTTTGGACAGCTGACATCTCCCAGGAACTCATAAAACCTTCATCAGACTTTCATTAGAGCCCCTGTTTTGCAACCTGCTGCAGAATCTGGACTTATGCATCCTCATGGCCACATGAGAGAATTTTATAAAATCTCATCTTATTTACAGATATCTCTTGTTGATTCTGTTTCCCCAAAGAACACTGACTTACAAAGCTTGGCACCAGGATTGGCTCTTGAGTAACAGAATCTTAAACATGGGATTTCTGAAGTGGTTCTAGGAGTTTTGCAATTGACTTTCTACTCTAATTGGACTCAAGGTTACTGATGAATCCCTTTCCAATAATGAAGAGGACACTAAAGTCCATGACATGAGTTGGCAATGGAGATACACAAAATATCACCGCTGTATTCCCCTATTGCCATGCTTGTAAGAGGCAAGGATCTGGATGAGAGTGTTTTCAACACCTTAACAGAGTTTTGTGGAGACAATAGTTACAATGACATTGGCTCGCTCTTCCTAGATCTTCTTCTACAGTTACAAAAGAAAGGGATGAGCTAAAGGCTTCAAATTTGCAACTTAAATACTGCATGAATGATATGAAAGTTTCTATGTGTGCTCTGAAAGAAAATCTAGTTACATGCAGCCAAAGGCTTGAGATATCTGAAAACTAGACTCAGATTCTCACTGTATAAGTAGCACAGTAAAAAAAGGAATCTAAAATCTCAACTTTGAAGTGTGTCTTCTGTTAAAGTGAACTTGATTGGAAAGGAGTGGAATCCTGAAGGTTGGGATGGTGACATATGGGATGATGATATTGGTAGGGACGTTAGAACCCTAAATTGTTCTGAGATTTTGCCAGGTTAACCTGTGATGGCCTGCCCTTTGGAGACCACACTTTGTCAACCTTGTATCACCCAAGCTCCAGCCTGCCCCAGGGAGTGTGGACTTCCTCCCAGCACTGAGGCTGGTACCAGCCAAACTGAATCCTGTACTGCCCAGCCTCTGGCCTGCCCCAGTGAAGTCTGGACCTCCTCCCAGCCCTGAGACATGTACCAGTCAAACTCCAGCATGCACTGCCCATCCTCCACCCTGTCCTGAGGAATCTGTCTTCCAACCCTGAAGAGATTAATCCTGTCCTTACCAGACTAAAATGAAAAGCAATTCCCCAGAGGTTACTGCAATGCAGAAATATTTGCAAGGTATCTAATCCTTCTCCTTACCCAAGCTCACCACCCTTCTTCTTTATGAGAACTACAACTAGACTAATATCAAAACAAGTCACCAAAGGTGAAAAAAAAAGTGTGAGCCATGATGAAGTACACTATCCTCTAAAAGAACTGCATGAGTTTTACAAGTGATATAGACAGAAATCAGGGGAATATGTGTGGGAATAGATACCAAGGGTATGGGATAATGTTGGAAGGAATATAAAGTTGGATCAGACTGAATTTATTGATATAGACCTACTAAGCAGAAATTCTGGATTCAACCCAGTAGCTCGAGGAGTTAGAAAGGGCTCCAACAGTTTGTTTGGGTGGCTGACTGAGACATGGACCAAAAGATGGCCTAGCAAGTCTGAGGTTGAGATGCTTAATTTGTCCTGGTATACAGTAGAAGAGGGAATTCAAAGGCTTAGAGAGACTGGAATACTAGAATGCACTTACCATTTGAGATCTGCCCACCCACCCCAGGAATGTTCAGATGACACACCTTTAACCAGGAATGTAAGGAATAAATTTGTAAGACCAACTCCATCTTCCCTGAAGAGCTCTGTGGTTGCTCTTCTCTGTAGTCCAGATATTACTGTATGGAGGGATTTAATCAAATTAGAATCCTTAAACATTATGGGGATGATCGGATGTCAGGCCAGTAAAAGTCAAGTATCAGCACTTAATCACCAAAGACATGGTGGATATGGCTACTGCAATGAAAAGCAGACTCAAAGCAGCAATTAAAATAGTCTAATTTACATAAAGTTATGGCTATCTGCCAGCAGTAGACACCCAGTTCAGCCCAGAAATGGCAACATTCCCTGAGGTGATCAGCCTGCTACCTGGTAGCAGGTAGATTACTTTGGACCACTTCCATCATGGAAGGGGCAGCAAATTGTTTTAATTGGAATAGACACATACTCTGGATATGGGTTTGCATTCCCTGCACACAGTGCTTTTTCCAAAATTACTATCCGTGAACTTACTGAATATCTTATCTACTGCAATGGTATAGCACACAGCATTGATTCTGATTAAGGAACCCATTTCACAGAAAGTGATGTTTGGGAATGGGCATGTGCCTATAAAATTCACTGGTCTTATCATGTTCCCCATTATCTTGAATCAGATGGATTGATATAATGATGGAATGGCCTTTTAAAAGACTCAATTATGGCACCAACTGGGTGGATATACCTTACCAGGCTAGGGCAATATTCTCCAGAAGGATGTGTATGGTTTAAATCAGTGTCCACTCTGTGGTGCTGTTTCTCCCATAGCTAGGATTCATGGGTCCAGGAATCAAGGTGTGGAAATAGGAGTGGCATCTCTCATTATTACCCCTGTGATGCACTAGGAAATTTTTGCTTTGTGTCTCTGCAACCTTAAGCTTTACTGGTCTACAAGTCTTATTCCAAAAGGAAGAGTGTTTCCACCAAGGAACAAAATAGTGATTCCATTGAACTGGAAGTTAAAACTGCCACCTAACCAATTTTGGCTTCTCTTACCTCTGACTCAACAGGCAAAGAAAGAATTACTGTACTGATTGGGGTGATTGATCCTAACTATCAAGGGGAAATAAGAAAGCATCTACATAATGGAGATAAGGAATAATTTACCTGCAATACAGGAGATCATCTAGGGCATCTCTTAGTCCTGCCATACCATGTGTTTAAAGTCAATGGAAAGCATTTGGGACAGGCCGTACCTGGAGCAGGCTTCTAGGGAGTGTATGAATTCTGTCATAATGTGTTGTATCAGTGGGTGGAGACCCATATAATGAGCAGGAAGGATTTGGAATTCCATCTTTGGGAGGACTGATTTGTTCAGAAATATACAGGTGGGAGTCTTTCAAGACCAAAGGTGGGTTCTAATAGGGGAGGATAAACCAGGGTGTCAAAACCTTTTTTTGCATGTAACTATGAATCCTGTCGTCCAACGAGTCAAGCCAAGGGTCGTCATGGGCCCTGTGGGGATGGGGTGAGAGGAATAGAACAGATCAACCAAGGGGTATTTAGTGGTCAGTGGAAATGTTCTTCATTACCATACAGTGATGGGCACAGGACATGGTAAATATAATCAAAATTTATAGAAGTGTACAGTCTAAAATGTAAACCATAGTGTAAGCCATTGACAATGTTTAGTAGCTATGTTTCACTATTTGTATATCAGTTATAACAATGCTATCATCCACATATAAAAAGGTATTAATATAGTGGGGAGGAAAGGGGGAGGATGTTGGATATTTGAGAGTCTCCTGTATTCTGTGTGTGACTATGCTGTGACCTAAAACTCCTTTGAAAACAAAATGAAAAAAGTGAGACAATGGGGAATGAGAGGGGGAATTTGCCACCGTTCAGACTGGACACCAGATATTGCAGTGATGAAAAATGTCAAAAAATATTTTTTTTAATATTTTTCATTTCTCTAGTATCCAAATCTTTTAATTTAATTTTATTCCTAGTTTTTTTTTAATTTTTTAATGTATTTTATCTCTTACATTTAAACTTATCATTATTATTTCATTTTCCTATTGTATTCAGTTACTATAATGGCTTCATCTTTGAAGAAACTTTGGATCACAGTAGGGTTACAACAGGGGTGGGGGAGGATCATTGGTGTGGAGTGTCAGGGATGGGGGATGCATGGGAGGAAGTTCACCTAAGCATAAATATAATGTATATAAAAATGTTCAAATATTCATAGGGCATTGACACAGTGGGTGGAGAATAACTCAATAAATGAGAGAATTCTGAATTCCCATCCTGCAGAGCTCTGCCACATTATCTAAGGAAGTAGCAACAGTCCCCCAAGTGTAGAGGCAGTGACTGGCAAGGAAGAATGATCCACTGACGGTCCCTTGATATTGATCTAGCCTTATGAATCTTTACTCTTGTAATTGAAACTTAGCATATTGCTATGTGGTGCCAAAGGGTTGCCTCAAGTGAGCCTCCTTGTTGCTTAAATGTGGCCTCTCCCTAAGCCAAACTCAGCATATGAATGCATTACCAGCATGGGACTTGACTCCCAGGGATGAGTTTCTCTGGCACTGAGGGATTGCTACCAAGTGCCAACTGGCAATGCGACTGGAAAAAACTTTGAGTAAAAGGGAGAAAAGGTAAAGACAAATGAGTTTATACGGCTAAGAGACTTCAAAATGAGTCGAGAATTCATCCCAGAGGTAACGCTTACACATCTCAGTAGGATCTCATAGAATTCCAAAGTGGAAATCCCCCCAAATAGTGGGGCTCCTGAGGGCTCTGGAGACACCCAGGTCTTATGTCATGGTCAATAGCTCTAGAGTTTGGTGCCTTGCCAGTGAGACCTACTTTGGAGTTTGTGCTCCTGAGAGTGACAGAGTTGGATTCAACTATGTCTTTCCTGTACATGGCTCACCTGTCCCTTCTATTCAAACCTATACTTGATGCTGGAGTTTGTAAGTGTATGTCCAGAGACTTGAGTATTAAGGCTGTCATTGTGCCAGCTGGGCCCGGACCTTTGGTTGAACAGCAACTCCTACTCTACAGCTCACTGGACTCACCAAGGACAACTGGTGGGGAGATGATGATGGACAATGTCCATCCAGAGAATGAAGAGAGTCTGCAGTTTCAGGCAGGATAATCCCATCCATTTTCCCCATGGGATATAAGCCCCCTCTCAACTGGAGGTGGAGTGGACATCACCATCTCAGACTCCTCAAGATGGGAAGAAGAGCTATGGACTAGAGTGGACCTACTGGTATTTTACTATAGACATATTGTTACTCAAGCAATGGAAGAAATTACAACATTGATGTGGAACCAGTGGCCACTGGAGGTTCTGGGGGCAGGGAGAGGGAAAAGCAGTTGTAATACTGGTGCTTTTTCAGGACTTGGGAATTGTCATGAGTGCCATTGCAACGACAAATATAGGCCATTTTAAATACATTATATAACATGCAGAACTGTGTGGGAGAGAGTGTGGTCTACCATGTGGACTATGGTCCATGCTTAATGGCAAAACCCCAGGATGTGTTTATCAATTGCAATTAATGTGCCTCACTAATGACAGCTATTTATGTGGGAGATTGTGGGAGGTGTGGGAGTGGGGTGTATGGGAATCCCTCTATTTTTTGTGTAACATTTATATAATCTAAGTATCTTTTTTAAAAAATTGAAAAAAAATAAATTCAATGGAAAATTTCAATAACCCAGTGCAAGCAGAGGTAAGAATGGTCAGAATCTTCCAGAATAAAATTTGGGTCACCCAACCAGGCAAAGAACCATGACCAGCTGTGGTGATTGCTGAGGGTATCAGGACCATGGCATGGGTAGTGGAAGAAGGTAGTAATAAATATGAACTTTGACGATGTAACCAGTTGTTGAAATGATGACTGTAATAGTCATGAATCTGTCTTCCTTGTTTTGTTTTGAGTATGATTGTATAAGTACATAAAATGAATATCTTTGTTTTCTTCCCTGACATTTTACCTTATTATATGACAACTTGTATTAGTTTCATGTCATAATATTTCAGGATGTCAAGTTTAAGAGTAAATATTACCCAAGTTTTGTACCTATTCTGAAGGGAAATAATGTGTTTCAGTTGTATGCAGGACAGTTGAATATCCTTAGGCAGAAATATATATATGCATGTCTGTTATTGTTTCTACTTAGAGACTAAGTATGGTTTAAGATAATGTGTATGGTTGCCAAGCTGAAAAGAGTGGACTGTGATGGTTAAGCTAATGTGTGAACTCAGCCAGGTAATTTTGCCCAGTTGTTTGGTCAAGTAAGCACTGGGTTAATTTTAATACAAGGACATTTTTGGACTTTAGTCATCAGTGAGGTTACTGCCTTGATGGCTGATTACATCTACAATAAACCAGGGAGATTGCCCTCATCAATGAGTGACATTTTATCCAATCAGAGGAATACTTAAATGGGGAAAGGATTTCAGCATTCAGAGAAAATTTCCCAGCTTGTCTTTGGACAGCCAACATTTGCCAGGAACTCATAAAACCTTCATGAGATTTTTATTGGATCCTCTGGTTTACAACCTGCCTGTGGAATCTGAACTTGTGCATCCCCATGGTCATGTAAGAGAATTTTATAAAATCTCATCCTATTTACAGATATTTCTTATTGATTCTGTTTTCCCAGAGAACCCCAACTAATACAGGAGTATACACTGGATGGATTATTATGCAATAGTAAGAAGAAATGAAGTCTTGAAACATATGACAACATGGATGAACCTGGAACACATTATATTGAGTGAAGCCAGAGAGACTCAAAATGACAAATGCTGTATGATTTCCCCATTATGAAATAAATGTATTATGTGGAATATGATAATGGGGAGAATTGAATATATAAGACCATTTTTCTTTGAAGATGAAGAAATGTAAGCTAATATTACAAAATGTCAATATCAGACAAAAAATCACATTATACTTAGTGAAAGAGATCACACACAGTACTACATATTGTATGATTCCACTTATAAGAAATGTAAATATAAATCACTTTATAAAGATGAAATCATTTTAGTTATGTAGATCTGAGAAAGGTATGCTAAGGTTTATGGACTCTTTTTTGGAGTGATGAAATTGTTTTAAAATTTTTGAGATGATGATGTACAACACTGTGATTATACTAAAAGCCATTGATTATACACTTTGGATCACCAGCTATGTACAGTGGAGGAAGCATAGAGAGGCTGAGAGGTGAGGAATTTTCTTGTTTGTTTTTTGTTTATTATTATTGAAATAATGAAAATGCTCTAATAATGATTGAAATGATGAACACACAAGTATATGATGATATTAAATACCATTGATTGTACACTTTGGATGCATTGTATACTTTATTTATATTTATCAATAAAATTGACTTGTTTAAAAAAAAACAAAGCAGGAGTGATCCCAAGGGCTCCAGAGACATCCTAACACTGTAAAGAAGGTACACAACACCATGAAATCAGCACCTCATTTGTGGGCTTTACCTTGAAATATATGTTATTCTATCTCCCCAGTGGAACAGAGTTAAATTAGTTTTTATTCTCCCTACCCATGATTCATCTACCCTTTCTATTTGAACCTATAATTAGCACTATACCTTTGAAATATATGTCCCAGAGACCTAAATTATCATTTGGTTTTTATGTTGTTTCAACCCTGAATATCAGCGGAGTGGTAGCTAACACCTATCCTCCAGTTCATCAAACTCACCCAGGACAATGAACAAAAGATGATGGACAACACCCATCCCAAAAAGCCAATAGTATCTACAACTGCAAAAAAAAAGTTCCTACTACTAGCTTTCTCTCAATTGAAATTTACATCCATAGACTACTCTTTTCAGCCACAATCCCATTTATAAACCAGCTGCTACTCACTATAATGTTTTACCAACAAAGATATCCATTTCCACACTTTTACAGCCAAGTTAATTAAAACTTCTACATACATTAAGCATCAGTAGTGCACAGCTCTCCTCTTATCTCCTAATAATCTATGCTCTAGGTTTTAACACTGTCCTTCTGCGAATGGTAAAGAATGTATGTCACCATTTTAGGGTTATGGGAATGGGGAGAAGCATAGGGAAAATGTAATTAATGTAACCTATGAACTATAGTTAACAGCAATACTGTAATATTCTTGCATCAATGCCAAAGATGTACAAAGGAGTATGGAAAAATATGCCAAATGTATGCTATAAATCATAGTTAGTGTTAATCTGATGATATTATCACATCATCTGTAACAAATGTTCCACCATGGTGTGGTGTGTTTGTGAAGAGGTTTGTATTGGAATTCTACATATGTGCATGACTGGTTTGTAATTTCACAAGTTCTGTAATGAAAATATATTAAATATATATATATATATATAGTTACTTCCTTCTACCTCATAAGATCTAATCCCCTTTTACTCTGAAGCAAAGCAAGCTCATCATAACAAATTCTTCAAGATTGAGGAATGAGCAAACATAAGGGGGGGATACAACCATGGACCAAAATAGACTCATTGTTGTTGTAACAGAAGAAATTTTAACATTGTTATAAAGATAGTGCTGACCCCAGAGGTTAGGTGGTGAGTGGGAGGAAATTACATAGGGCAATTTTGGGGGTATTAAAATTGTTCTGAATGAAATTGCAAAGACAATATAGGCCATTATACATTTTGTAAAATCCTATAAAATTGTACATTCAAATGTGTAAAGTATAAAGTACACTACAGATCTTCAATAGTAGCAATGCTTCAATATTTATTCATCAAGTATAACAAATGTAAAACAATAATGTAAGATGTTATTAATAGTGGAAAACATGGAAGAGGAGGGGTGGGTATGTATGCATTCCCTATATTTTCAGTGTAACTTTTATGCAATCTAAAACTTCCCCACAAATAAAATTTATTACGTGGGAAAATCATATAATGAAAAAGGGGGCAATATTACTAACCCAGGTGAAATACAAAGGACAATAAGGGTATACTCTGAACAACTATATGCCAATAAAGTGGAAATTGTGGAAGAATTGGACAAATTCTTATAAACACCCATACTACCTACATTGATGAAAGAAAAAAAAAATTGATCTCAACAAAGAAATTACTAATAAAGAAGTTGGATCAGTAATCAAATACCTACCAACAAGGAAAATCCCAGGACCAGATGGCATTGCAGAGGTATTCTAGAAAACATTCCAACAAACCTTAACTCCATTTCTACTCAAATACTTCCAAAAATTTAAAGAGAAACGGACATTCTTTAATGCATTCTATGGTGCTAACATCATGCTCATGCCAATGCCAGATAAAGATACCACAAGAAAAGAAATCTACAAATCTATATCTATTTTGAATATAGACACAGCATCAATAAAATATTAGGGAATTTAATCCAACAGCCTTTTGAAAGAATTATAAACCAGGATCAAGTGGGATTTATCATTGTTAAACACAATTGGTTCAACATAAGAAAATCAAATAATATATCACATTAACACAGTGAGGGAAAAAATTACACATGATTACCTCAATTGATGCAGAAAAGGCATTTGACAAAATCCAGTATACCTTCTTGAAAGTAAAACATTTAGAATATTGGGAATGAAAGGAAACTTCTTTGTTGTGATAAAGAACATATACAAAAGCCCACAGCCAACATCTAACTTAATGATAAAAGAGTAAATGCTTGCCCTTTATTATCAGGAAAATGCATGGACACCCATATCACCATTACTATACATTATACTGAAAGTTATTGCCAGAGCAATTAAGCAAGAAAAAAATCTAAAAGTTACCCAAATTTGAAAGGAAGAGGCAAAATTTTCCCAATTTGCAGATAAAAGGATCTTTTCTACAGAAAATCCTGAAAAATCAAGAATAAATTGCATAAAGCTAATAAATGGTGAGGGTCCAAGATCAACACATGCAGATCAGCAGTGTTTATATACATAAGTAATGAAAAGTTGGGAAGAGAAATTTTAAAAATCTATTCACTATACCAACTAAAAGAATCAAATGTATAGGAATTAATCTAAATAAATATGTGAAAGACTTGCACACAGAAAACAATAGAACATTGTTAAACAAAATTTTAAAAAAAGACCTATATGAATTGTAGGAATTTATGTATACATAGATTGGAAGACTAAATATCTTTAAGATGTCAGTCCTACCCAAAACAGTTTATAGATTTAATGCAATGCAAATTTAAAAATTCTTAAAATCTTCTTTGCAGAAATGGAAAAACTAATCATCAAATTTATATGGAAGGGTAAGGGGTCCCAAATAACCAAAGTTACCTTGAAAATGAAAAATGCATTTCCAGGATTCACATTTATCCTGATCTTATAACTTTTTACAAAACAACAGTAATCAAAACAAGAACAGGGAATTGTCCTAAGTGATGTTGCAGTGACAGATACAAGACATTATTTATCTTGTCATAATTTACAAAATTGTGCAGGAGAGAGTTTACACTATAATCCACACTTAGTGTAAATGCTCCAATACATGTTCCTCAGTGATAACAAATGTACTACACTAATGAAGGATACTGTTAATGTGGGAAGGTGTGAGAATGGTAGGGAGTGGGGCATATGGGAATCCCCTACATTTTTTATATATTATATATGTAATCTAAGTATCTTTTAAAAAAATTAAAAAATACAAAAGAAAAACAAGAAGAGATATATAGAGTAAAGAAATCAAATGGAGTGCTCAGAAATCAACCCTTATACTCATGGTCAACAGATTTTTGACAAGGGCACAAAAGCCATTCAAGTGAGAAAGAATAGTCTCTTAAAACAAATGGTGCTGGAAAACTGGATCTTCATTTGCAAAATAAAAAAATGAAGGAGGCCCTTTAACTTGCATCTTATTAAAAAATCTATCCCAAATTGATCAAGTTCTAATTATAAGAGTCTGAAATACCCTATATCTAGAATAAAATCTAGTGAAGCATCTTCAGAACTATATGTTAGGCAATGGTTTCTTAGGCTTTACTCCCACAGTAAAAGCAACAAAAGAAAAAAATAGATAAATGAGACCTCATAAAAATTAAAAATATTTTTGCCTTAGCAATAGCATTACTGTAAAATGGCAACCTACAAAATTTGAGAAAATATTTGAAAATCACTATTCAATAAAGGGCTAATATCCAGAATATTTAAAGAAGCCCTTCAACTTAACAACAAAAAGACAAACAGCACAATGAAAATTGGGCAAAAGTCTTGAATAGATATGTCTCCAAAGAAGATGTACAAATAGTGAGAAATCACATTAAAAGATGTTCAACATCATTAGCTATCATGTAAATACAAATCAAAACCACAATGAGATACCATTTCACATACATACTAAAGAAAACAAAATGGAAATTAATAAGGTTTGTAAAGGTTGAACAGAAATAGGAATAATCATTCATTGCCAGTGGCTATGTAAAATGCTGGAGCCACCATGGAAGACAGGTTGGCCCTTCATCATGATGCTAAGTATAGAACTACCATATAGCCTAGAAATCCCAATAATAGTTATTTACATGAAAGAATTGAAAACAGGGACTCAAACAGATATTTGCACACCAAAGTTCATAGCAGCATGATTCACGATTGTCAAAAAATGGAAGCATTCCAAGTGCCCATCATCAGATGAATGGCTAAACAAAATGTTGTATATACATACAAAGGATGATTATTCAGCTCTAAAAAGGAATGAAGCCTTGATAAATTCAAAAACATTGATGAATCTTGAAGACATATTAATGAGTGTAATAAGCCAGACACAAAATTAAAATATTGTATGATGTTATTGATTTGAAATATTTTGAATAAGCAAACTACTAGTGTTAGTATCTAGAATACTGAATATAAGCAGATGGGGTGGGGATACGGAATGGGAAGTTAAGACTTAAAATGTACAGGGTTCATATTTAGAATGATGGAAATATTTTGGTAATGGATTATTCTGATGATAGAACATCATAGCGAATGCGATTAAGAGCCCTGCAATATATATGTGAATATGAATAAAGGAGAAATTTTATGTTGTATGTATGGTAACAGAATAAAATTATTTTTAAAAATCCATGCAATTACACTACACACAACAATGAATGCTTTAACCATGGAGTATATTTAGTAGCACAATTATTAAAATGACATTAATTGTAAGAAATATTCCACATCAATGTAAGTTGTAGTTTTTGGAATGTTATTTGAAAGTCCTATATTTTGTGCATAGTTATTTTGTAAATCTTCAACTTCTATTATAAAAAATAAATTTTAAAATATTATTTTTATTTTTAAAGAAGCTTTAGATAACATATATGTTAAATCAAGCATATAGGGTGTTCCCAGATAACCCAACCCCTATCACTCCCACACTTTCCCACATTAACAACATCTTTCATTAGTGGGATATATTTGTTACAATTGAGCACATATTGAAGCATTGCTATGAACCATGGACTATAGTTTACATTATAGTTTACACTTTGTACTGCACAATTTTATAGACATTGACAATATGGATATTGGCTTGTATTTGTTACTTCAATGGCATGCAGGTCAATGTTCCCCAAATTCCCCCATGTTTCACCTATTCTTCACTCTCCCTCCCCTAAGAAACTTTGCTGGCCACTGCCATTATATCAGTCATACAAATTCTTCCATTGCTAGAATAATAGTAAGTCTACTTTAGTCTATAGTTGTATTCCAGCCTTAGGTTTGTTCATTACTTAATCTTGAAGGTTAGGGGATGGTGATATCCACTCTTCTCATTAAAAGGGGACTTAGAACCATGGGGCAGATGTATGGAACTGTCTTGCTTGCAGTTGTAGATACCTTCTGCTTTTTGGAATGGGCATTGTGCATCATCATCCTTTTGTTAGTTTTCCTGGGTGAGTTCAATGAGTTTTGCAACTCTGCTGAGATTCAGGGCTCAACTGGCATATGAACAGACTAAAGATTTAAGTCTCTGGGACATGTATTTAAAAGTATAGTGCTATGTATGTTTGTTTTGCAAGTTCACAACTTTTACTATAAACTTGTTTATGTATGTTTATGTATGCATGATATATTTCAATAAAATTTTTAAGTGAAAAAAAAAGTATAGTGCTAATTATAAGTTCAATTAAAGAGGGCAGGAGAGCTATATATAGGGAAATTACAAATGGGTCTAACTCTGTTATATTGGTCAGCAAAAATTCCAAAGAAAGCAAAATGAAAGGGTGCCAATTTCCTTAGGTTGTCTGCCTGTTTATGATATCCAGATATCTTTACAGCCCTCAGAAACCCAGCTGTTTGAAGCAATGTTTACTGTGGCAGTTAATGAGATCCTGCTGAGACATGCATAAGCATAACCTAGAAATAACATCCTGACAAACTGAAATCTCTTAGTCATAAAAAATTCATTTGTATTTAATATTCCCCCCTTTTGTTCAAGGTCTTTTCCTAGATGCATTGCTAGTGGCACTTGGAAATAATACCTCAGTGTCAGGGAGGTTCAAACACAGGAGTCATGTCCCATGCCCAGGTGAAGGTTGCACATTTACATGTTGTTATTGGCTTATAGAGATGCCACATTTGAGCAACAAGGTGGCTTTGAGGAGGTAACTAAAGAATGTTTTTAATTAAAAAGCAAATTGTTGAAGCAATACCATCAACATGGTGAAATGACACAACCCCTGGAAATTCTTCCCTAAGAATCAACTAATAAAAGGGTCAATCACAATTGCTTAGATCACCAGAGAATGGAGAAAGACTCCATATGTGCTGACTCAAAGTACAAAAAAAAAAAAGAAATCAAATAGGAGATTTACATCCCAGTCATGGCAGTCCACAGCCCTCATCACTGGTCCTCATGGGACAGAAACAGCCAAATTGGGTCCCTCCTGTCATAGATGTAGACAATCAAGACTCATAGCAATAAGTAAGAAATCTACACATGTTCAGGCAGAGAGACTCAAGTCTACATAGACCCAAGGTGGAATATGAGTGGCAAAAGAATGGCAAATATAAAATGGGGCAAAAGAAAAAAGAGAGCTTGGCAGAACAGTGGGCAAGAGGTGCCTGTAATCAATACAGTTTTTGTTTGCTGAGCAACCTAAATGCAAAATAAACCTTTCTGGATTGATCC
This sequence comes from Tolypeutes matacus, assembly GCA_026826555.1. Classification (NCBI taxonomy): domain Eukaryota; kingdom Metazoa; phylum Chordata; class Mammalia; order Cingulata; family Chlamyphoridae; genus Tolypeutes; species Tolypeutes matacus. Next base: position 2,423,787 of record JAKSZT010008315.1, on the reverse strand, counting down.
CATCTGGCGCCATCAAGTAGAATACACTTATAGGGAATAAACAAGAATCAGAAAAGCCCCATGGGCATAAAAATGTGGAGCGGAGGACTGAAGTGTTGGAAGGAAAGATGGGTTTCCGAACAGAAAATTATAATAAAAGGGAACATTGATATGTTGAGCAAAATTAAGCAAATCACAGGAGCTGGGGAGAAAACGCTACACATGCAAAAAATAAACAGAACAGATCAAGATACCCGGAGGAAAATGAGAGGAAAGGATACACTCTCCCAGAAATGGAACAATTGCTCAAAACAGAGCAACTTAAAAAATTGAACTACATAACTAAGGCAAGAATCAGGCACAGCAGAGCTGAGAAAATCTGAACAGTTAAACAAGGTTACACTAAAGGTCCAGATAAAGATGGAATAAGCATCAAAGAAGAACTTTAACAAAAGCCAATCAACAATTAAACTCTAGGCACAAGGGAGAAAGCAAACTTTTATATGAACACATCAAAATATTCCAGTTCCCAGTCATCAGCAAAAAAATACAAGCTCAGTTCTGAGTGGTGTGTGCTGATTTAAAATGGCCTACATCCATTGCTGCAACAGTACATGGTCTACAGTGTGAACTGTGGTCTATGGTTGGTGGCAAGGCTCCAGGATGTGTAAGTTCATTGAGGGTGGTGGGCCACACTTGTGGGAGATGTTTGTGTGGGATGTGGTGGGAGGTGTGGGAGGTGGGCAACATGGGAATCCCAGTGGGTTCCATGTAATATTTTTGGTAATCTAAGCAGCTCTTAAAATATATGTATATACATATATATATAAATAACATTTTTGTAAGCAAATACACATATATGCATATATATTTATATATCATTTTGCAAATGTTTGTATGTATTGTGAGAATTTTGATTTTTACCCACAATAAAAATAAATTAAAAAAAAATACAAGCTATAATAAGTAATGGGAAAATATGGCTAAGTCAAAGGAACAAATGAAAAGTTCAAAGAAGACACATAATTTGGAACAAATCATCCAAAATGTGCAAACAAATCTCCTATATCAAGTCAAGAAGGTGAAGGAAAATATGTATAGAAATAAATTAATGGTGGATAAAGAGCTGAAGGATATTAAGAGGAAAATATGGGAGACTAAAGAAGAATTTGAAAGTTTAAAAAGAAACAGAAATCATGGGGGTTAGAGGCAGAAAATGGAGATTAAAATATATTAAACTCAGGAAATATTTGTACCTTTGTGTCTGACTTATTTAAACAAACTTAAGGTCTCAAGGTTCATCCATGTGGTTGAGTGTGTCAGTACTTCCTTCTTACAACTGAATAATATTTCATCATATCTATTTACACCATTTATTTATCCATTCATCTGTTGATGGGCACCTGGTTTGCTTCTATCTTCTGCAATTGTGAATAATGCTGCTATGAACATTGGTAGGATTATAGCTGTTCATGTACATGATTTAAATAAATCTGGTTATATACCTCATAGTAGAATTGTTGGATCATATGGCAATTCTATACTTTGCTTCCTGAGAAATAACATAACTATTATCCAGAGTGGCTGCAGTATTCTACATTGCCCCTGGCAGTGAATGAGTGTTCCTATTTCTCCACATCCTCTCCAACACTTGTAGGATTCTGTAAATTATTTTTAATTTTTGTATTTCAATATTTAAAAGAACAATCATGCATAACGTAACAGAATTCCCATCCATTGCACCACCACCAAAGCCTTACCTTGTGTGTCATATTTGTTGTGAGTGATGAAATAACATCATCATAATATTATTGCTATCTATAGTTGATAGTTTATATTTGGTGTGTTTTCTCACAAACCACCCTAGTATTAACAAAATTGATTAGTATTGTATATTTGTTATAGTTCATAAGGGAACATTCTCATACTTATGCTGTCAAACCAAAATCCATCTTTCACCATGGGATTCACAGTGTTATATGATTCATTGCCTTATACAATCCAACCAATGTGTACACTCAGTGGCTTTCAGTTTCTTCCAGGAAAATGGCAATGGAGTAGGTTGGAAGGGCTCAACTCTTCTACAAAAATAACAGAGCGATAGCAAAAAACATCCAAGAGAGTGATTTGGGGATCTGCAGATCAGGAGAATGTGGCACATTGTCCAGGAAGGAGAAGACAGAGAGATGAAGATACCAAAATTAAACTCATGAGTTACTTGCTTCAGTGGCTGGGAATGGCAACATCCCCCACCCACAAGGTGAACAGACTTGGTAAATCTCATGACTTATTGTAGAGAAGTGAGAGAGGAACGGATGTCTTCTTCCCTGGTAAGAGGGAATGTGCATTTTAGAGTGGATAGTGGTTTCTCTTCAGTTATTTTGGTCACAGAGCACACTTTGAATCTTTACTCTGCCATCCAAGCAAATGGAGGCTGAAAGAGACACCTCCAAGGAAAGATTTGCCAAAGATCACCATCTGCAGGTTAGCTGGGAAATTGAAAGGAGAAGCAAAGCTTTTTGGAGTCTTTAATGCCCCTTGCCACCTTGTTCTGGTCTCTGCCACATTAGTGCTATTGTTTTCATAATAACTTAAGCTTGTCAATTGTAAAGATTTAGAATAAATCTTTGATTTTTGGACCAAAAATCAAAGAAAAACTATGAATCAAAATCACTAAGCAAAAGAAAGAAAAGTACAAAATAAATTCAACAACATAATCAGATGCCTAGACATCAGAGGCATATTACAAGCCATATTAAGAAACCAGAATATATGTCTCAACCAAAGGAACAAATCATAATACTGAGACACAACATTTAATACAACTAATCAATCAGGGTCATACAAATCTCCTATATCAATTCAAAAAGTTAAAGAAAAAAAGGTTAAAGAAATAAATTATATGAAGAAGACACTGGGTGAACATAAAGGAATATTAGAGAGGTGATAAAGAAATGGGAATGAAAGACACAATGGAAGAGATTAGAAATACATTAGAGGCATATTACCACAGATTTGAATTGGTTGAGGACAGAATTAGTAAATCAGAAAACAAAGAACACGAACTTCAATAAACAGGAGAACAGAAAGAGAAGAGAATGGAGAAAAATAGAACATGTTCTCAGGGAACTGAACGACTATGTGAAATGTAAAAACATATGCTTTATATGTGTCCCAGAAAGAAAAGAGAATGAAAAGATGTAGAAAGAATATATGAGGAAATAATAAGCAAACACTTCCAAACCCTTATGAAATATATAAATATCAATATCAAAGAAGGATAACACAATCTAAACAGAATAAATCAAAATAGACCTACTCTGAGACATCTATTATTAAAAATGTTAAATGCCAGAGATAAAGGAGGTTTCTGAAAGCAGCAATAGAGTAGGAAGGTATCACAAAAAAAAGGGAACTCAGTAAGATTAAGTGCTAATCTCTCATCATAAACCATGGAGGAAAGGAAGCAATGGTATAATATATTTAAGGTACTGAAAGAGAAAAGGCTACCAGCCAAGAATTCTTTATCCGGTAAAAAAAAGTCCTTAAATAATAAGGGTAAGTTTAATGTCTTCACAGACAAATAAAACTGAGAGTTTCTTTTCAAAAGATTGCCTTTATAATATAATTGCAAAGGAGTGCAACAGCCAAAAAGGAAAAGACAAGTGTGAGATACTTGGAGAAGAGTGTATAAATGAGTATTATTAGTAAAAGTAATTAAAAGAGTAATAAGACAGACAAAAGTAAGATACAACCATGCAAAGCAAAAGGATAAAATGGATGAAGTAAGTAATGCCATTATAGCAATGATTATCAATGTCAATGAATTGAACTTTCCAATACAAATATATAGACTGACAAATTGGATTTAGAAAAATGAGTCATCTATTTTTTATATATGACAGACTCACCTTAAATGCAAGTACACAATCTGCCAATGGAGTAATGTAAAAAAATATTCCACTCAATTAATAACAAAAAAGTTCTGGAGTATTGATGTGTATATTGGCAAAAATAGATTTTAAATCCACAATCTTCAGAAGAGATAAGGAAGGTCATTAAATATTAATAAAAGAGGCAATTCACAAGGAAGAAATAGCAATCATAAATTATTATGCACCTAACCCGGTTGCCCCAAGATATGTGAGTCACACATACTGAAGGGAAAATGAAACATCTCTACAATAATATTTGGAGACTTCAATACACTAATTTCAACATTGGCTAGAACATACGGACAGAGGATAAGTAAGGAAACAGAGCTTGAATAATGTGAAAATTAGCTAGACCTAGCAGACATTTATAGAGCCTTAAACCACAAAGGGGCAGAATATTCATTCTTCTCAAAAACATGAATCCTTCTTCAGGATAGATCACATGTTGACTCACAAGACAGGTCTCAATCAATTTAAAAATAATGAAATTATACAAAACACTTACTCTAGTCATAATAAAATGAAGCTTGAAATCAATAGCCAATAGAAAATGGGAAAATTCATGAGTATGTGGGTATCAAACAACACACTCTTACATAGGCAGTGGGTCAAAGAATATATTGAAAGAGAAATCAGTAAATATCTCAAAATGAATGAAAATAAGAATGCAACATATAAAAACCAATGGAATACACTGAAGGCAGCAGTGAGACAGAAATTTATAGCCCTCAATGCTTACATTAAATTAGAAAAGCTAAAATTGAAGACCTAACTGCTCACCTGAAAGAACTAGAAAAATAAGAGTAATACCAATCCCAAAGCAACAGAAGGAAAGTAATAACAAAGATTAGAGAAGAAATAAATGAAACTAAAAGCAATAAAAAACAATAGAATCAACACAACCAAAATTTGGTTCTTTGAGAATATCAACTAATTTGGCAAACCTTTATTTAGAGAAAGAAAAAAATTAAGATGCAAATAAATAAAAGCAGAAATGAGATGGGGGACATTACTGCTGACCCTACAGAAATAAAAAAGATCATAAAAGAATACTGTGAAAAACTGTATGCCCAAAAATATACAACATAGTTTAAGTAGAGTAAAAAATATACAACATATTAACAGAGGAACAAGCTACAGTGACACTAGGGTGGGGGGGAACTACAAGACTTCGATAAACAAATTGCAAGTAAAAAGATTGAAACAGTCTTTTAAAAACCTACTAAAAATGAAAATCCCAGTGCCAGATGACTTCACAGGTGAATTCTACAAATCATTCAAAGAATAGCTAATACTTATATTGCTCAAATTCTTACAAAAATTTTAACAGGAAGAGATGCTACCAAACTCATTCTCTGTATACAACATCACCCTTATACAAAAACAAGATAAAGATACTATGAAAAAAGAAAGTTTCAGGCTAATTTCTCTAATGAATAGAGATGCAAAAATCCTTTACAAAATACTTGCTACATGAATCTAAAAGCACATTAAAGGAATTATACACCATAATCAAGTTGGCTTTACCCCATCACCTTAATTTAGCCAGAAAATGCATTTGACAAAAAATGCCATCCTTGATAATGAGACTATTAAAGGTAAGAAGAGAAAACCATATGTTCCAAAGTAAGGTCCACTGACAGGACACTCAATGACATCCTGAGATATGCATAAGCATAACCTTTGGAATGACCTCCAGACTCACTTTGAAATCTCTTAGCCATAAAACTTATTTCTATTTAATATTTCCCCCTTTTGGTCAAGGTCTTTTTCCAGATGCATCGTTACTTCATGCTTGGTAATAATGCCTCAGTGCCAAAGGAGGCTCATCCCAGGTTTCATATTCCATGCCATGGGCAAAGCAGTAGATCTACATGCTGAGTTTGGCTTAGAAAGAGGCAATATTTGAGCAACAAGGAAGCTTTCAGGAGGTAACTCTTAGGCAATATATAATACTAGAATAAGTTTCACTTTCACAAGAAAAGGTTCATAAGTATAACCATCAATATCAAGGGCCTGTTGTAATGGTCTGTTCTCTTCCGCTAAGCACTGCCCATGTACTCAGGGGGTTCTTGCCCTTCTATTAGAGAATGTAGCAAAACTCCCTAGGATGGAAATTCAATTTTCTGTAAGTTATTGGGTGGGTCTCTACTTACTGAGAAAATGCCCCATGACCACTTGAACATATCCATATACCATAGAGGCATGTCCCAGGTGCACCCCTCCCCCCATATTCCCCCATCACTGACACCCTGCACCAGTGATCCTCCCCTGCCAAAGCTGTGACCCTTCTGTGATCCAAAATTTCTCCCAAAACAAAGCCAAAAAATATACAAAGAAAAATAATAATAAAATAATAATAAACAACAAATAAAGTGCATAAATAAAAAAATAATAATTTAAAAATTATGTAACAGAGTTAAATTCATTTATAATTTCTCTACATATGGTTATTCTGCCTCTTTTATTTGAACCTATATTTAGCAATTTACCTAAATCTTTGGTCTGTTCATATGTCAGTTGAACCCTGAATCTCAGCAGAGCTGCAACACTGACCCTCCAGTACATTGGGCTTTCCTAGGACATCTAACAAAAGGATGACTATAGACAATACTCATCCCAAAGAAATGAGGGTATCTACAACTGAAAGCAAGACAGTTCTATCCATCTGCCCCATGACGTCTAAGCCCTTTCTCAATCAGAAAGAGTAAGTCTCACCATCCTAAATCCTCAAGATTTAGGAATGAGTAAGCATAAGGGGGGAAATGCAACTATGGACTAAAGTAACCTTATTATTATTCTAGGAATGGAAAAATTTGTATCATTGATATAAATGCATTGGACACAAGAGGTTCTTAGGGGAGGGAGAGGGAAGAATAGTTGTAACATGGGGGCATATTTTAGGGTATTGGAATTGTCCTACATGACTTTGTAATGATGTATAGAGCCCATTATACATTTTGTCGAACCTATAAAACTGTGCTGTACGAACTACAAACTATAATGTAAACTATAGACCATGATTTTAGCAATGATTCAATATGGGTTCATCAATTGTAACAAATTTACCACACTAATGAAAGATGTTGTTAATGTGGGAAAATATGGGGGGAGGGGTGTGGAATATGGGAATTCCTTATATTTTTGATGTAACATTTATGTAATCTTAAGCTTCTTTTTTATAATTATTTTCTTTTTATTTTTAAAGAAGCTTTATGGACTTTAAGTAAAAAACTGACAAATGGGACAGAGAAGAGCACTCTATATGAAAAAAGTTTTAGTAATTTTTTAAAAAGATAGGACAATTAAAAACATATATACACCTTACCAACGTATATGAAGCAATTATTGACAAGTGTTAATGGAGAAATAGATGATTCTACAATAATAGTAAAAGACTTCAATGAACCATTTTCAGTAATAAATGGAACACATTGAAAATGTGAATATGGAAATAGAGGACTTAAGCAATACTATCTACTAAAAATAGCTAGTAAAGATATAGATAGCTGTGGATATGGATATTTATATGGGTATGGATATGGATAAGGATATAGTAATGGATATGGACAAAAAGAGAGAGAACAGCATCCAAAAACATCAGCGTATACAATCTTCTCAAATTCACAAGGAGCACTCACTAGAATAGATGATTTATTAGGTCAGAAAATGTCTATGAAAATTTATAAATATAAAAATCATACAAAGTTTCTTTAAAGCCTACAAAAGAATGAAGCTACAAATCAATGACAGAAAAACAAGAAAATTCACAACATGTGGAAATCAATTATTTCCCACTTAATCTACCTATGTCCTTAAGAAAAAATCAATAGGGAAATTAATAAATATGTTTAGACAAATGAAATCAAGAATAAAACAAAACAAACTAATGGGATTTAGCAGAGTGATTGTTGAAATGTAAATTTAGTGTTCTTAGAACTTACATTGAAAATGAAGAAATATTTCAATTCAGTAACCAGCACATGAAAGAAGTAGAAACAAGGAGCAAACCAAATTCAAGGTGATCAGATGGAAGGAAATAATAATGGCTAGATAGGAGATAAATGAATTAATGAATAGAAAACCAATAGAGAACATCATTAGGAATAAATTTAGAGAGACCAATACAATCAATCAACTTTTAGCTAAACTGACAAAGGAAAATGAGAAAGGATGCAAATTTTAAAATAACAGAAATGAAAGAAGGGGCATTTCTACTGACCTTGAAGAATTTAAAAAAATAAAAAATTATATGTGGATATTATGAACAAGGCTATTAAAATAAATCAAACTATCTAGAAATTTACAAATTACCTACACAGACCCAACTATTTAAAAACCTCACCAGAATAAAATCAAGAAAAAAATTGAAAAATTATTCAAATCCTCCAGAAATAAATGTCCATGACCAGATGGTTTCACTGATTATTGTTACAAAACATTTAAAGAATTAATACCAATCCTTTTGAAACTCATCAAAAAATTGAAGAGTCCTGTCCCAGTTTAATGTAAACTATAGACTATGCTTAGTAGCAATGCTTCAATATTCATTCATCAATTGTAACTAATGTACCACACTAATGAAAGATGTTAATGAGGGAAAATATGATAAGATGATAGGGTGAGGCATATGGGAATTCATCTATATTTTATGTAAAATGTACATAATCTAAAACTTCTTTAAAAATAAAGAAAATACTAAAGATGAGGTAAGACTTCCTAGTTCCTTTTAGGAGGCCAGGACCACCCTAACAGCAAAGCCAGGTAAAAATAGAATGATTAAAAAATATTAAAGATCAATATGCTTTATCAATACAGATGCAAACATCCTCAAAAATATACTAACCATCATGGAAGTATTATGTTTTCATGTACATAATATATACAGTCTACACTCAAATATTCTGAAAGTTATGTAATAGAAAGCAGGAGAGAGAGAGGAATAGGGAGAGAAGAGAAAAGAGGGGGGAGAGAGATGGATTGATAGATGGATATACAGATAAAATGTTTTCGTAAGTGTGACAATATGTTAAAACTGGTGGACCTGGTTATCTGGGGATAGGTGTGTATTGTAGTTCTCTGAATGAGTTTTGTATTATTATTTCTTTTATACATTTTTATTTTTTTAAAGATACTTAGATTACATAAATGTTACAAAAATATTTAAGGGATTCCCATATGCTCCACTCCCTAAAACTCCTATACTTTCCCACATTAACAATATCCTTCATTACTGTGGTACATTTGTTAAAATTGATGGACACATATTGGAGCATTGCCACTAATCATGCATTATAGTTTACAGTATAGTTTACACTCTCTTATGCACATTTTTTGTAACTTATGACAAGATACATAATGGCATATATCTGTCATTGAAACATCATTCAGGACAATTCCAACAACAAAAAAATGCCACCATATTACATCTACTTCTACCTCTCCCTCCCCTCAGAACCTCTGTGGCCACTGCATCCACAGAAATGATAAAAGTTCTTCATTGCTAGAATCACAAGTCTATACTAAAATAACAGTAAGTCTACTCTAGTCCATCGTTCAATTCCCAATTCTGAGGATTCTGGGATGGTGATACCCACTCTGTTTTTAATTGAGAGTGGGCTTAGATCCCATAGGGAAGATGGATGGAATTATCTTTGTTGAAGTTATAGACACTCTCTGTTTCTTGGGATAGGCATTGTCCAGCATCATTACCTTGTTAGTTGTCCTGAGTGAGTCCAATGAACTGGAGAGTAAGTTTTGAAATTCTGCTGAGTTTCAGGGCCCAACTGGCACATGGACAGACTAAAGATTTAAGTCTCTTGGACATACACCTATCAAATATAATACTATATATAGGTTCAAATAGAAGATGCAGAAGAGCCATGTGTAGGGAAACCACAAATGAGTTGAACTCTGTCACACTGGGGAGCATAAATTCCAAGATAAGACCAACTGGCAGGGCACCAAACTCCTGAGCTGTGTGCCATGCCTATAGTGTTGGGATTTCTTCAGAACCCTCAGGAGTCCAACTATTTGTGGCAATATTTACTGTGGCAGTCAATGAGATACTGCTGAGATATGCGAAAACATACCTTCAGAAATGGCCTCCTGACTCACTATGAAGTCTCTTAGCCAAATAAACTCACTTGTCTTTACCTTTTCCCCATTTTGTTCAAGGCCTTTTTCCAGCTGCACTGCTAGTTGGTGATGAGAGTAATCCCTCAGTGCCATGGAGGCTATACCTTGGGAATCATGTCCCTCACCAGGGGGAATGTAATGCATTTATATGCTGTTTGGTTTAGAGAGAGGCCACATTTGAGCAAAATGGAAGCTCTCAGGAGGTAACTCTTAGGCTCCATGAAATTCTAGGCCAAGTTCCAATTTCAAAATAAAAGTTCATAAGTACAATCTTCAATGTCAAGGGCCCAACAATGATCCATCCTCCTTCACTGGTCACTGCCCCTGTACATGGGTGATTCTTGCTGTCCCATTAAAAAATTTAGCAGAGCTCCCCAGGATGGAAATTTGATATTCTTTTGGCTATTGCATAGATCTCCACTCACTGACAAGGCCCCATGAACACTTGAACATGTTCATATGCCTTATAGGTATGCCCCAGTTTTCCTTCTCCCTTGCACCCCCATCTCTGACACCCTGCACCAATAATTCTCCTCTGCCAAGTTGTAACACTTCTGGGATCCAAAATTTCTTCAAAAATGAAGCCAACAATATAACCAGATACAGTAATAAGAAAATGAAATGATTATGATAGTTTTAAAAATAACAGATAAAATACAAAACATTAAATTTTTTTAAATAAAAATTTTAAAAAATTGACATTATGTCTTTCATCACTGTAAGATCTGTTGACTTGTATATAGTGTCATTTTCTTCCATTTATTCCCCCAGTGTTTTATTTTTTTCATTTTATCTTCAAGGAAGTCTTACATTATAGAAACATCACATACAGAATATAGGGGATTCCCAAATACCCAAACTCCTCCCTCTTTTCCCCTTTCCCCTTTTAATAACATTTTACTTGTGGATGGTAAAATTGTTACAATTGATGTAAAATATTGAAGCATCATTAATAATCATGGTCAGTGTTTTAAATTACTGTTTACATTTTGGACTATACACTTTTACAGATTGTCATGAAATTTAACATGGCCTGAGTCCATCATTGCCAAATCATGCCGAACAATTCCAATGCCCCATAAGTGCTACACTTCTCATCTATTCTATTCCCCCCTTCCCTTCCCCTCAGGACCCATGGAAACCACCAAGGTTCAATCCTTGAAGAAAAAGATTCATAGCTACATGCAACATTTAGGACTTGACATACTTAACTGTCCTCCCCTATGAGGCACTACCTATGAACGCCAGAGACTCCTGCCCCTTATTTTTTGAACATAACAGGACTCTCCAGGATGGGAATCCAACACTTTCTCATTCATCGCACTAACATAACACACTGACAATAATAACACTCACAAACTATGTAGAAGTTTGCCACAGGTGTGCCCAGTCCCGCATGTCCCCCACATCCAACACCCTAAGCCAGTAACTATCCTGACATATTTCTCAAAAGAATATCCCCAACATTATAGTTTCAACCATATTCCCACAAATCCCCAGAGTTTACCTGCTACCTCTCCTGACCCTTCCCTCAGTTCCATTGACAGTCCAACCCAACCCACCACCCTAGCTCCTCATGGACCAGCACCACCCAACCTAATACCATCGCTGCACCACATGCCCATTCACTGCACAACTACACCTTTCCATCTTATCACAGACTTTGCCCATATGGACATTCGCTCACAAACTTCTCCCTTTTGGTCTCCTGTAAATTTGTCTTGTAGACTCTAGCTCTGAGAGTCTGCTCAATATCCTGAATTCACATCAATGAGGTCATGTAATATTTGTGCTTCAGTTCCTGGTTTGCATCACTCAACATAAGTTCTTCAATATTTATCAAAATTATCCTTTGTGGTAATACTGCATTCCTTCTTACAGCTGAGTAATATTCCAATGAATGTAGATACCAGGTGTGTTTATCCATTCATCTGTTAATGGAAATTTGGGTTGTTTCCAACTTTTGGCAATAGTGAATAATTCTGCTATGAACATTGGTGTGCATATACCTGTTTGTGTCCCTGCTTTCAATTTTTCTGTTATATAGCCAGCATGGGATTGCTGTCTCATATGGCCATTGTATAGTTAGCTTCTTAAGGAAGTGCCAAACTGTCTACCACAATGACTGTACCATTCTAAATCCAATCAGCAATGGATAAGAGTTCCCACTCCTCCACATCCCCTCCAACACTTGTAGTTCTCTGTATTTTTAATAGCCACAAGTCTATGCGTATAAGATGATATCTCACTGTAGTTTTGATTTGCATTTCCCTAATCGCTAGTGGTGTTGAACATCTTTGCATGTGCTTTTTAGCCACTTGCACTTCTTCTTTGGAGAAATAGCTATTGAAATCCCTTGCCCATTTTTTTAAATGGATTGTTTGTATTTTTATTTATGAAGTGTAAGATTTCTTTATATATGCTAGATATTAGGCCCCCATCAGATATAAGATTACCAAATATTTTCTCCCATTGAGTAGGCTGCCTTTTCACTTTCTTGACAAACTCCTTTGACATGCAAAATTTTTTAATATTATGGAGGTCACATTTATCTATTTTTTTTTTCTTTTGTTGGTCAGACTTTGGGTATAAAGTTCATGAAACCATTTCCTAATACAAGATCTTGTTGATACTTCCCTACATTATCTTCCAAAATCTTGAGTTAAGTTTTATATAAGGTGTGAGATGGTGTTCTTTTTTCATCCTTTTGGATATGGATATCCAGTTCTCCAAGCACCATTTGTTGATAAGACACTTCTCTCCCAATTCAGTGGGCTTGGTGGCCTTGTCAATTATCAGTTGATTGTATATATGAGGATCTATATCAGAACTCTTGATTCAGTTTCAATGGTAAGTGTATTAATCAGCCAAAGTGTTGCTGATGCAAAATACCAGAAAGTGGTTGGTTTTTATAAAGGATATTTATTTGAGATATAAGCTTACAGTCACAATGCCCTAGAGTCCAACTCAAGGTACCATAAGAAGTTCTTTCTCACTCAGAGTCTGTTGCCATGTGTTGATGTGAGATGGTGGGTGATATCTGCAAGAGTTCAGACTTCATCTTCCTCTTAAGGCTCCATGGTCCCAACTTCTTCCAATGTCAGCTGTAGGCTGGGATAAGAATCACCTCTCTCCCAGGGCTCTTTCCTCTCCAGGCTCAGCTGCTGTGTTCTCCTCACAAGGTCAGCTGTAGATTATCAGGCTCTTCTCTTCCTGGAGCCTCTGCTCTGTCTATGGTGCTATCTCTAGTCCTCTTTGTTATTCTCATGCATGTTTACTTCCTGGGTCTCCAGCTCAGTACTCCAAACACCCTTCTCTGCAGTGCAGTTTCTCTGTGTGTCCCCACCCACCAAGTGGGCAGGGACTCAACATCCTACTGACATGGTCCAATCAAATCCTTAATCATTATTTAATCAAGTAAAAGTGAAACCTCTGGATCCATTATAATCTAACATGCCCAGAAGAAAATACCAGTTCACAAACATAATCCAATATCTGTTTTTGAAATTCACAAAATAATGCCAAACTGCTACAACCAGTTTGTCTATCTTTGTCCCAATACCATGCAGTTCTGAACACTGTAGCTTTGTAGTATGTTTTAAAGTCAGGTACAGTGATTCCTCTGATTTCATTTTTTTCTTTTTCAATATGTCTTTGCCTATTTGAGGCCCTGTCTTAGTCAGCCAAAGAGGTGCTGATGCAAAATACCAGAAACTGGTTGGTCTTTAGAAAAGGTATTTATTTGAGGTAGAAGTCCACAGTTACCAGGCCATAAAGCATGTTTCTCTCCTCACCAAAGTCCATTGCTACGTGTTGGAGCAAGACAGCTGCCAAAGTTTGCCAGGGTTCAGATTTCTTGGGTTCCTCTCTTCCCAGGGCTGAGTTTCTCTTCGGGCTTAGCTCCTCTGTTTCCTCCACAATGTTAGCTGTAGGCAATGGGGCTCTCTAGGCTTTGCTTCTCTCCACAAGACCAGCTGTAGACTATCAGGTGAATGGCTTTTCTCTATCCCAGAGCCTTCTCTATCCCCTCACGACCAAGCTTTCTTACTTCCTGGGACTCCAGCTCAAGACTCCAACATTAAAACTCCTTCAACACTGTTCTTTGCCATGTCTTTTATATTTGATTCCCATCCCACCAAGGACTGGGGCTCAACACCCTACTGATGTGACCCAGTTAACACCCTAATCATAACTTAATCATGTACAGATTAGCAGACAAGTTTACAAGCATGATCCAATATCTATTTTTTGAATTCATAATTACATCTAACTGCCAAGCTTCCACAGGCCCCTTGCCTTCCAAATAGATTTCATAGTGAGCTTTTCCAATTCAGTGAAAAAAAAAAAAAAGCTGTGGTAATTTTTATTGGGATTGTGTTAAATCTGTAAATCAGTTTGGGTAGGATAGACATCTTAATGATGTTTAGTCTTCTTATCCATTAACAGAGAACATTCTTCCATTTTAGGTCTTCTTGATTTCCTTGAACAGTTTTGTGTAAGTTTTTTTTTTTTTTTTTTTTTTTTTTTGTACATGCAATTTTTTCTTTGTCATTTGATTTTCTTAGTTTCTATTGTAAATGGAATTGTTTTCTTTATTTCCCCCTCAACTTGCTTATTATTGCTGTATAGAAATGCTATAAATTTTTTCACTCTGATCTTGTAATCTGCCACTTTATTGAACTCATTTTTAAGCTCTACAAGCTTTGTTGTAGATTTCTCAGGGATTCTAGGTATAGTATTATGTTATCTGCAAATAGTGAAATTTTTTAATTCTCCTTTTCCAATTTGGCTGCCTTTTATATATTTTTCTTGCCTAAATGCTTGAATGAGTACTTCTAACACAATGTTAAATAAGACTGGTAACAGTAGGCATTGATGTTTTGTTCCAATCTTAGACGGAACAAAATCATTGTATATGATGTTAGCTGTGGGTTTTTTCATATATACCCTTTATAATGTTGAAGTTTCCTTCTATATCTATCTATTGAATTTTTTTTATAAGGAAAGGATGCTGTATTTTGTCAAATGCTTTTTCTTCGTCTATATAAATGATCATATGATTTTTACTTTTGATCTGTTTATGTAGTGTATTACATTGATTGATTTTTTTTTTTTTATGTTGAATCATCTTGGCATAAAAGGGCTGAAACACACACGGCCCTAGTGTATATTCACTTGATGTGTTGTGGAATATGATTAGCAAGTATTTTGTTGAGGATTTTCGCATTTATGTTCATTAGAGAGATTAGTCTATAGTTATCCTTTTCTGTGACCTCATTGTTTGTCTTTGGGATTAGGGTGATGTTGGCATCATAGAATTAGTTAGGCAATGTTCCCTCCACTTCTATTTTTTGGAAGAGTTTAAGTAGAATTGGTGTTAGCCCTTTCGAGAAGGTTTGGTAGAATTCACCTATGAAGTTGACTTGTCCTGGGCTCTTCTTAGTTGGGAGTTTTTTGATGAGTAACTCAATGTCATTACTTGTGTTTGGTATGTTGAGTTCATCAATTTCTTCTTTTGTCAATGTAGGCTGTTTGTGAGTTTCTAGGAATTTGTCCATTTGACTATATTATCTATTTCGGTAACATACCATTTTTCAAAGTATCCTCTTATGATACTTTCTATTTTGGTGGGGTCAGTGCTATGACCTTCTTCTTTTCTTATTTTATAAATTTGAATCTTCTCATTTTTCCTTTGTTAGTCTACCTAGTGTTTGTCAATGTTATTAATCTTCTCAAAGAAACAGCTTTTGGTTTTATTTTTTCTAGTGCTTTATATTTTCAATTTCATTTAGCTCTGCTATAATCTTTGTTATTTCCATCATTCTACTTGTTTTGGGGAGAGTTTGTTGTTCTTTTTCTAATTCCTCCAGTTGTGCAGATAGGTTTTGATTTTAGCTCTTTCTTCTTTTTTAATATAGGCATTTATGGCTATGAATTTCCCTCTCAACACTGATTTTGCTGCATCCCATAAGTTTTGATACACTGTGTTGTCATTTTCATTCTTTTCAAGGTAGTTACTGATTTTTTTTTCAAGTTCCTCTTTGCCCCATTGATTGTCTAAGAATGTGTCATTTAACTTCCATTTCTTTGTGTCTATACCGCTTCTCTTACCCTTACTGCTTTCCAGCTTCCTTCCATTGTGAGCAGAGAAATTATTTTGTATAATTTAATCTTTCTGAATTCATGTTTTGTTCTATGACTTAGCATGAGGTCTATCCTGGAGAATTATCCATGTTTGATAGAGTAGTGTATATCCCACTGTATTTGGGTGTAATATTTTGTAAATAACTATTAGGCCCAGATACTCTAATGTATTACTCAAGGTCTGTTTCTTTTTTGATCCTCTGTTAAGATATTCCATCTAATGGACATAATGGTATATTAAAGATCCTTACTATAATTGTAGAGGCGTCTATTTGTCCATCTCCCCCCCCCCCAATGTTTGCCTCATGTAATTTGTGGCACCATGGTTAGTGCATAAATGTTTATGATAGTTCTTTCTTCTTGACAGATTCCCCATTTTATTAATATATAGTGCCCTTCTTTGTCTCTTACAATAGTTTTGCAATTAAAGTCTATTTTGCTCAATGTTAGTACAGCTACTCCTGCCATTTCTGGTTATTTTTTACATGTGAAATTGTTTTGTAACCATTGACTTTCAGCTTTCTTGTGTCCCTGGGTCTAAGGTGAGTTTCTTGTAGACAAGATATAGATGGGTCATATTTCCTTAATTTTTCTGCCAATCTGTGTCTGTTGATTGGAGAGTTTAATCCATTAACATTCAATGTTGTTACTGTAAGGAATTACTTACATTACTTACATTAGCCATATTTTCTATAGGTTTATGTATGTCATATGTTGTTTTTATCTCTCTTTTAATCTTTTTAGTTATTCTTGCCAATATTCTCTTTCCTACACTCTCCTCCAACCCTCTTTGTCTTGTTTTTTTTTTTTTTTCATTCAATCTGCATAACTGCCTTTAATATTTCTTGAAGGATTGGTTTTTCATTGACAAACTCTCTTACTTTCTGTTTATCTGTGAATATTTTGAACTTTCCCTCATTTCTGAATGCCAGTTTTGCTGGATATAGAATTCTTGGCTAACAATGTTTTTCTTTAGCACCTTATCTATGTCATACCACTGCCTGCTTGCCTCAATTGTTACAGATGAGAAATCAGTACTTAATATTACTGAACTTCTCTTGTATGTGATGGATCTCTATTCTCTTGCTGCTTTTGTGTGAGAATTGGATAATTTGTCAAATATATATCTTGGGGTAGGTCTGTTAGGATTTATACTGTTTGGGGTGCACTGCACTCCTTGGATATGTATGTCCATGTCCCTCAAAATAGTTGGGAAATTTTCAGCCACTATTTTCTCCAACACTCCTTTTGCCCCCTTTCCCTTCTCTTCTTCCACTGGGATGCATATGGTACATATGTTTGTGCATTTCTTGTTGTCATTCAAATCCTTACATCCCTGCTGGATTTTTGCTAACTTTTTATCTGTTTGTTCTACTGTCTGATTTCAGATATACTGTCTTCCACATTGCTTAGTCCTTCCTCTGCCTGTTAATACCTGCTGTTTTGTGCTTCTAGTGTTTTTTTTATTTCTTGTATTGTGCCATTCTTTACCATAATATCTGTTATTTTTTTATGTATGCTTACAATTTCTTCAGTATCTTCTCCCAGTATCTTCTTAATATCCTTAATCTTTCCCTTCAGTTCATTAAGTTGACTCATGCTATTTGTTTGGACATCTCTGATTAGTTGTTCCATGTTATGCATCTCTTCCTGTTTTTTAGTTTATTTGTTAGACTGGCCCATGTCTACCTGCTTCTTAGCAAGGCTTGTAAATTTGTGTTGGTGTCTAATCACTTATTTATCTTGATAGGTTTTTATGGTTGGTTATCTTCTCTTTCTATTGTAGGGTTTTATTTTATTATTTGTGTGTGTTAAAATTTCTCATTGACATTTGGTTCCTCTTTTTCTATGTCCTTGCAGTTGCCTGTGTACCTTTGAAAAATAAATAGTAAAACAAGAGAGAAGAAAAGAGATATGAAAAGAAAATGTATAACTGAAGTAATAATAAGAAATGTAAAAGAAGAACCATATAAGACCTAGGAAAATAAATAATTAACACAAGTAAAAAATCATAAAATGTGCTAAGGAATAAGAATAAAAAAATGGAATAGAAAAATGAAACAAGAGACAAAATAAAGAAAATATGTAGAATGAAATAAAAGGCTGGAATGATGAGAAGAGAGGAAAAGAAAAGGATAAAAAAATAGAGAGAGGGAAAAAAAGTTGAAGGCCAAACTAAGAGAGATTGAATGAAAGAAAAATAACATAAAACAGAAGATAGAGTATTAGTTCAGGCCCATCTCAATAGGGGTCCAGTGTGTCCCCAGACCCATGCTGTGGTTATTCCCCCAGTTCCATTATACATAAATGGAATAGGCATACTTAGGAACTGGCAGAATCCCCACATTTGTTTCTTGAATTGTGGGCTGAGGACTATTATGGTAGGAAAAGCCAAGTGGAAGCCACTGGAACTACCTCTACCTAGCAAAATAGTTAATAAAATGTCTTGGAGAGATTGAAGAGATCAGTGCCACTATCAAGGACATGAAGGATTCTGGGGTGGTGATTCTCACCACATCCCCAAAGAAGTCTCCTTTGTCCTGTTCAGAAAACATATGGATCTTGAAGGATAGCAGTTCATTATCCAAAATGATCCAGGGGGTGATTTCAATTGCAGCTGCTGTTTCAGATGTGGTATCATTGCTTGAGCAAATCTACACATCCCTTGGTACCTGGTATGCAGTTATGGATCTGACAAATATTTTTCTCAATTCCTGTTAGTAAAGATGACCAGAAACATTTTTATGTCATCTGGCAAGGTCAGCAAAACACATCCAGTGACATACATCAAGGGTATATCAACTCTATAGCCTTATGATATAATATTGCCCATCAGGAACTTGATCTGCTCTCACTCCCAGAAGACATTACTATACCATTATATTGATAATATCATGTTGATTGGACTTAATGAGCAAGATGTAGCAACTTCTTTCAACTTAGTGGTAAGGCATTCGTGTGTCAAAGAATGAGAGATAAATCCAACAAAAATACAGGGGTCTTCTACATCAGGAAAATTTCTATTTGTCCAATAACGTAGAGCATGTCAAGATATCCCTTCTAAAGTTAAGGATAGGCTGTTGCCCTCCTATGACCAAAAATGTGGAACAAGGCCAAGTTGGCCTCTTTGGATTTTGAGGACATCAGCATACTCATTTCTGTGTGCTAGTATAGCCCATTTACAAAGTGACCAGAAAAGATGCTAGTTTTGCGTGGGGACTGGAATAAGAGGAGGCTCTGAATAGGTCCAGGCTGCTGTGAGAGCTGCATTTCGACTTGGGCCTTATGATCCAGTAAATCCAATGGTGCTGGAAGAGTCTGTGGTAAAGAGAGTTGTCTCTGGTATGCCCCTAGAGGAGAATCAAAATGCAAACCCTTAGTAGTTTGGAGCAAAACCCTGCCATCCTCTGCAGATAACTACTTTCCTTTTGAGAAAAAAGCTTTTGTCTTGCTACTGGGCCTTAATCAAGACTGAA
This sequence comes from Tolypeutes matacus, assembly GCA_026826555.1. Classification (NCBI taxonomy): domain Eukaryota; kingdom Metazoa; phylum Chordata; class Mammalia; order Cingulata; family Chlamyphoridae; genus Tolypeutes; species Tolypeutes matacus. Next base: position 2,404,115 of record JAKSZT010008315.1, on the reverse strand, counting down.
TGCTTAAATGTGGACCACAAAGTTTCCATGAAACCTGAGTTGCCTATCATGGGCTGAGTGTTGTCTCACCCATCAAACCATAAAGTTGGATATGCACAGCAGCACTCCATCATAAAATGGAAGTGATATATATGAAATAGAGCTTGAGCAGTTCCTAATGGCATAAGTAATTTACTTGACAAAATGGCTGAAATTCCCATGGCCACCACTCCTGCCACATTTTCTTCTCTTTCCTAGACCACAGTTATTTAGGGTAGTTACTTTAAATCAATTGACTGAGGAAGAGAAATCTTGGGCTTCATTTAGAGATGGTTCTCCAAGATATGAGGGTACTAACCTAGTAGTGGAAAGTTGCCACATTGCAGTCCCTTTTTGGGTTGTCCCTGAATATAGTGGTGAGAGGAAATTTCCCCAGTTGGCAGGATGTAGAGAAGTGTCCCTGACTGTTAATTTTGCATGGAAAGAGAAATGGCTGGGGGTACATTTGTACATTGATTCAAGGGCTGTCGTCAATAGTTTGGCTGCATGGTCAGAAATTTAGAAAGAAGATGATTGGGAAATTGGTGACAGCTGGCAATTATATTCTTTCAGCACTTTAAATATTTTGTCCTCTGTCTTCTTGGCTTTATGTTTCCTGATGAGATTTCAGCTATTTATCTTATTGGGGCCCCCTAGAAGATAACATATTACCTTTCTCTTGCAGTGTTCAGAACTCTTTCCTTGTCTTGACTACAATGTGTCTGTGTCTGGTTCTCTTAGATTTCAAGATCTTTGGGGTTAATTGTATTCTCACGTGTGTGAACTCATGTCTTTCATTAAATTTGGGAAGTTTTCTACCATTATTATTTGCATATTGCTTCTGCCTCTTTCACTCTTTTTCTCTTCCTGGGAATATCTTAAATCATGTCGCTTATGCTCTGTTCAGCTTTCTCCATTTTTTTCTTCTTCTCAACCCATGTTATATATATGTATATGTATATTTTTTAAGTCTTTGAGTTAACTTATTCCTTCTTCTGTCAGTTGTGATCTGTTGTCAAAACTCTGTAGTCATTTTTTAAATTTCTTTTATTGCATTCCTCAATTCCAGCATTTCTCTTTGGTTCTTTTAAAAAATTTCTATCTCTTTATTGAGATTCTCATATTATTCATTCATCATTTTCCTATTATAATGTAGTTCTTTTTTCTGTGCTTTCCTTTATTTCTTTGACCATAGTGAAGATAAGTTAAAAAAAAAATTCTGGTGTGTTAAAGTATAGACATATTCTTTCATGTCAACTGAAGTTAATCTTGTTTCTCTGGATAGATCATCATTTCCTTTTGTTTGTTTGTTTGTTTGTTATTTTGCAATATTTTGCTTCCCACTATGCATTTAATATTTTATTGTGTTAACCATGGAGACTCACAGTGAGAGGACAGACCAGCTCTACAACATATATTGGAGGGGTTGGGCAGGGCCTCAAGGGCACTATGAGATTCTCCTTTCATTTAAAAATTTTGTTCTCATGATTGACATTTCTCCAGTTACTGAAATATTTTAACTATTTTTCAGAGTTTTAAGAAGAGTTCTACCAGTTTTTGTTAATTTTTCAATGATTCTGTAGGGAAATAGACTCCAGGAGCATCTCACACCACCATATTGGTTGATCAGTTATTCATTTCTTAGGATTCATTTTTAATATGGCACTTCCAAAGTTTTCTTAGACATAACCTAAAAGTCATTAACCATTAATTCAATAAACAAAATATTATAAAATGGTCTTCATTTTATAATTAATAATATTATCCATCAAACATACTAATAAGAGAATGAATATTCAAACATAGATGTGGAGAAAATATTCACAATATATATCCTTTTAGAAAGACTTGAATCCACCTATATATAAAACTACAATAGAATAATATAAAGGAAAAAAATAACCATGAATATTATTGTCAAAAGAATTGAACAAACATTTCAAGAAAATATAGATTTGAATAATCAGCAGATGAAAGTGTTAACATTATTAATCATTTAGGAAATGCAAATTAAAACCACAAAAACAATACTTATGCAAATGAATAAGAAGGTAAAAATAAAAATGACAACACTAAATACTGACAAGTTTGTAGAGCAACTGCAAGTTTCAAACATTGCTGGTAAGAATGTGAAATGATATATCCCGTTTAGGCAAATGTTAGATTGTGCCATACAAAGTTGAACATGCCCTTTTCCTATTATCCCAAATTATATATATATAAATCATATATTTAAGGATTTACTGAGGTAAATTATAACATGCACATGCATAATAAGACTTCATAGAAGTGTTTATAATGTCTTTATTCGTTACAACAGCAAAAACAACAAAATTATTTGGAAATAAATGTGTAACAGCAGGGGAATGGGAAAAGATGATTGAGGTACATCAGTAACTAAATGAAAAAAACAATCTATATGTGCAACATTGTTGGACCTCAAAGCTATCAGAGCTGTGAGAAATATGTCAGCCACAAATATCTAAGTTTTTACTTATATTAAGTTGGAAGAAGGTAAAACTAATTGATAGTTGAAGAAATCAAAATGGTGGTTGCCGGTGGTTATATAATATGGGAAATGATTAGACAGAAGCATAAGGAATGTGTGTGAAAATGCTTTTATGTTTATCATAGTGCATGTTACTTTGATGTATGTCTTTGTAACCCGATTTTGTCTAGGTCCTTGGCTAAACTGCAGGAAATGAATTTCAAGAGCACACCAAGTTGATTATGCCAGTAATTTATTAAGGTAGGGAGGAGGGAGAGGAAAGGGAGTCCCAAGAGAGGAAGAAGCTGAAGAGTTATAAAGAAGACTGGTTTTTAGACTACAATTTCCCATTATAGATTATAAATGCTCAGGTTTTACTTGCATGTTGATCCATGCAGGGGGACACAGAGAGGTCAGCGTGTAGAAGGAGAGAGAGTGGGGGGAGATTGAGTCAGCCTTTGTGCTTGCTTTTTAATCCATTAATTAATCCACCCCCTTTTTAATGGCATGGGAAGAGTCCCAGCTGTTTGCTGTTTTGGTTGATTACCCCACCCACCAATCCCCCAAGAGGGCCCAATGATAAGGCCCCTGGAGAATACCCAGGGGATCTCTTGGCTTCTGAAGGAAACCTGATTCAAAATGGCAAAATCTTTTTTATATATATATATTTTTATTTTTTAAAAGATACTTAGATTACATAAATGTTGCACAAAAAATATAGGGATTCCCATATGTCCCACTCCCCACACCTCCCACACCCTCCCACATAAACATCCTTTTTTAGTAAAGCACATTCATTGCAATTGGTAAATGCATCCTGGGGCTTTGCCATTAAGCATGGACCATAGTTCACATCATTGTCTACACTCTCTCCCACGAGGTTCTGCATATTATGTGATGGTATAAAATGGCCTATATCTGTTATTGCAATGTTATTCAGGATGATTCCCAAGTCCTGAAAAAGCTCCCGTATTACAACTGCTTTTCCCTCTCCATGTCCTCAGAGCCTCCAGTGGTCACTGGCTCCACATCAGTGTTGTCATTTCTTCCATTGCTACTTTGGAGTTTGTGCTCCTGAGAGTGACAGAGTTGGACTCAATTATGTCTTCCCTACACATGGCTCATCTGTCCCTTTTATTTATATCTATACTTGTTGCTGGAGTTTGTAGGTGTATGTCCAAGAGACTTGAGTCTTTGGGCTGGCCATGTGCCAGTTGGGTCTGGAACCTCAGCAGAGTTGCAACACCTACTCTAAAACTCATTGGACTCACCCAGGACAACTAACAAGGAGATGATGATGGACAACAACCATCCCGAGGAACAGAGGGAGTCTGCAACTGCAAGCAAGATAGTTCCATCCATCTTTCCCATGGGATAAAATCTCCCTCTCAGTTAGAAGTGGAGTGGATATCAGCATCCCAGAATCCTCACGATTGGGGAAAGAACTATGGACTAGTGTGGACTTACTTGTATTCTACTATAGAATGGCAGAATCTTGCAAGGGTTTTCCAGCAGCCATCTTGGGAGTATTGATATACACATGGACTTCTTGCCAGGTTCCAGATCCATCTGTTGAGTCCCTATTTTACTAGCCTGCTTCATTCCCCCCTGAGAGAGCTTAAACCTTTATTCTTAAGAGGTGCTGAAAGGAAGTGGCCATTCTTCTGTAATTACTTCCTGCTGGTTAGGGGTAGTAGGCCCTACCTGGCAAGGTGTAAAGCCCTGTGGCTGTTTTATCTCAGCTGGAGGGAGAAAATTCTGGCATCCTGTGCAAAGCTGGATGAAGTCCCCATATGACCAACAAGATGTTGATTCTGGAAGAAATAAACCTGATTAGAATTTTGAGAATATATGGCCCCACTAAGAGGATACTGGACCACAAAAGTAGAACAGACCAGTTGCTTGTGAAGGCTGCATCTTCCAGAAGTTGTTGGGGAACAGTATTCTTCTTTAAGTTATTTTATGCTGTTGGTTAACTCTAGAGAGAAGAGGCATTGCCCTTTTTAGTTAAACTACAGGAGATGAAAACAGACAAGGTTTTTAAAAATGGATGTCCTGTTTTCCCTCCCCTTAGCAATAGGCATTTGGGCTAGAGATGGAACAGCCAGATTTGACACAGACACTGCTTAGCTTTGTCTCTTAATGATGTATTTCAGTCTATCCATTGGCTGGCACTTGTGCATTCCATCAGATACTTCTGATGAGCTGGCTCATTTCCTGGGCAGCTGTCTTCACTAGGGATAAAGGCACAAAGCTGGAAATTCCTTTAACTTTAGTAGCTGTGGGAGTGATCAGAACTAGAGAGCAAAATTCCTTCCATTTTGGCTCTAATTGAGAGTGAGGTTTGTTTTCTTGCCAAGTTTTGATCAGACCCTGGTCTCCAGTTTCTGGGTAAGGAAAGGTTGCCCATGAACCATCTCAAAGGGGCTAAGCTGAAGTGCATCTTAACACCTCATTTGCTATTTCCCTTCTGGTGGGAAATGCTTAGCCCTAGAAGGATGGCATGTGGGTTTGCCAGTCCTCCCCAGGGTATGAGTGGAACATGTTCTGGAACAAGGGCTAAGAGGGATACCTAGGGTAAGCATATACATTAAGTACTTAGAAAATGAAGTTTACTAGGACTTTTATCATGTTCAGTGTCACTCTGCATATAATCTACTGTGGCCATGTAGATCAGGCAAAATTCTCTGATCTCTAAGAAGACACTCTTATCGGGACCATGCCAATTATTCTAGGAAGAATGAAGAAGTGAATTTTAGTCAACTGACCTGTCATTCCAGAGTCCAAGTCAGGTGGAAATGTTTGCCATTCCAAATAGTTTGGAGCTGAAGCTCTGGTTCGAGTGTCCTGAGAATTTAATCCAGAGCCTTGCCTGTGGGCATTACCATGGCTGACCTAGGTCTTGGGGGATGCCTGAAAACTCTGAAGTTCAGACCAACACACCCAAGATGGATTGGTGGGAGACACTGGAGTAAATCAAAGCACTTGAGAAAGGTCTCAGAGGACATTTGCCTGCCCTCTGAATGGAAGAGACCAAGGAATGTGGTCCCTTTGCTGCTCTGGTTCTTGGCAGCCCTGCATTCCAGGGTCTGAGACTAACTGCAGTGTTACTCAAATGGAAGCTTCTGAGCTAAGTCTCAGGGAACGTTGGTTTGCTCTCTGAATCAAAGCACCCAAGATTTCCTAGGACTTGGGGGACATTGAGAGTTGCTTCAATGTTTCCTGCCACCCTGGGAATCACAGAGACCCTGTTGCTGAGCATTTCTGCAGATACTGGGCCATCTTGAGGGTATTGATATCCTCATGGACTTCTTGCAAGTTTGCAGATTCATCTATTAATTCCCTATTTTACTAGCTTGCTTCCCCTTTGTCACAAATTTTCAAACCATACATTTAAAATGTTAGGTGTTGAATGTGGATTTCTTTATTAGTCAATGTTCATTGCATAAAAGACAATGACACAAACTCAGTGGCACAAAAAAAATGAGCATTTGTTGCTCAATGGTGGGTTCATATGTTATTAGGACCAGCTATCCTTCAGGCTGTGGATTTGGGTTGGATATGTCCCTCTTCCATCAAAATAGGACCAATGTTAGAAAGAAGTAACTACCTAGAGCATTTTTTAAAGAATAAAAATATTTGGAATCTACCAAAGGGGCAAATGGGAATAAAAGCAATACATCACAGAGGCAAGGAACACTGTTTCTTTATTTCACAATTAATGAGATAAAGCAAGTACATGGCCAAATCCAATATCTATGGAGCCAAAAACTTTGGTAGGAAAAAGAGGGCAATATATATCAATAACCTAACATACCATGGCATCTTCACTTAACTAGAGGAAATGAAGCCAAGTTCTCCATACAATAGAGAAGTGCATAGTTTATTTTAGACAGAGATTATGAGACCAATTTAAAAGAATTCAAAACTGTTAGTTAAAAAGTGCTCTTCCCTTACATTACATTGTTGTTCTCAAGCCTTTAAGAATAAATTTTGTTGAGTAGCCTTGTTTATTCCAGATTTTCTCTTTTTACCAAAAATTAAGGATAAATTTCAGTTACATGCTTTTAAAAATTAATCAGGGGCATTACTAAAGATAACGTTTCAACATTTTTGCAAAAAAATGATAAAAATATTTTAATAAATTCATTGAAAACAGATAGTTCTATGTAAACACTTAACCAGACATATGCAAGGAGAATTATGTCCCTTAGAATTTCATTTGTTTAAGGAATTAAGGAAGACTAACAGTGGTTTGAAAGTGTGCTGTGATGTTTCCATCGAAAAAAAAGTAAGAGTAAAAGAAGAAATAGAAGGAAATTCACAGTTAACATTATACTCAAAGGTGAAATGCTGAACGCTTTCCCCCTGAGGTCAGGGAAAAAACAGATGCATTCTTTCATAACTGTTATTCAACATTGTTCTGGAAGTCATTGTTCAAGCAATTAGGCATGAAAAAGAAGTTAGTGGCACACAAATTGGAAGGAAAGACATAATACTATCTCTGTTTGCAGATAAAATGTGCCTTTATATAGAAAATCCCCCAAATTATGTAAGAAATCAAGTAGAACTAACGAATTCAGCAAAATTGCAAGTACATAATCAATGTTGAAACATCAGTTGTGATTCTATATACCAACAAAGAATATTCAGAAATTGAATTTAAAAATCAATTGACAAAGGTCCTAAAGAAATAATATACCTAAGAGTAAAGTTAACAAGGAAGTGAAGGTTGTGTACACTGAAAATAACAGAACACTGATGACAGAAATTAAATAAAAACTACATTAATGGCAAAATATTCAATGTTCAAGAATAGGAAGACTTGACACTATTAAGATGCCATTACTACAAAAGAAGTCTTCAGACTCAGTGCAATATCTATCAAAATTCCAGTGTAGAAATGTTAAAGTCAATCCACAAATTCATATATAATTACAAGGGCTGTGAAAAGCCAAAACAGTGTTGCAAAGGAAGTACAAATTTGTAGATCTCATACTCTCTGGTTTCAAAACTTAAATCAAAAGTCACAGAAATCAAAACAGTGTATTAGTGGAATAAACATAGACATACACACAAATGGAATAAAATTGACGGTTCAGAAATATATCCTCATTACTAAAGCCAAATGATTTTTGACATGGGGCCAAGTAAATTAATTGGGGAAAGAAGGTCTCTTCAACAAATGGTGCTGGGAAAACTGTTTATTCACATGTAAATAGTAAAAGTAGACCCATTCTTCACACCATATAAAGCAACCATTAACATTTGGCCAAGAATGTAAATGCAAAATCTAAAACTATAAAGCCCATAAAGAAAAACATCAGAGCTAACCTACATAACTTTTGATTTGTTGAATATTTCTTAGATATCACACCAAAAATATGAACAACAAAAGAAAATATAGATAAAATGGACTTCATCAAAAGTGAAAAAAAAAAAAAACCCTAAAAACACTATTAAGAAACCAAGAGAATAGGCAAGATTGTGTTGGTTTAAGTAGGAACTTACCATGTCTCTTGCAAGAGATGGTGATTGGGGACAGGATCCTGCCCCAGGGAGCTGTTCTGGTAGCCCACGGAGCAGAGCAGGACCCTTAGGGGCATCAATCTGGAAGGAGCTGGACAGGGAGATACATTGCTCAAGATAGAACTGGAACACAGAAAAGAGCAAGGAAATTGAACAAGAAGAACAAAGTGTCAAAGACAAAACTTAACACACATAGAAAACCAGCAGCTAAATGAAACTCTAGAGAAGAGAGTGAAACTAATCAAATGAATAAACCATCAAGATAAAAAGATGACCAGAGGGCAACAAAAAATTACAAATCATACTAAGAAACAGGAAAACATGTGCCAGTCAAATGAACAAACTAAAAACAAGGAAGAGATACAGCATATCAAACAACTAATCAACGCTGTCCAAACAAATATCATGGAACAACTTAATGAAGTGAAGGAAAAGATTAAGGATATTAAGAAGACACTGGGAGAACATACTGAAGAAATTGTAAACATACATAAAAAAGATAACTGATATGATGGTGATGAATAGCACAATCCAAGAAATCAAAAAGACACTGGAATCCCATAACAGCAGATTTGAACAGGCAGAAGAAATAATTAATGATGTGGAAGACAATACATCTGATATCAAACAGAAAGTAGAACAGATAGATTAAAAATTTAGAAAAAAATCCAGTAGGGACATAGGGATTTGCACAACAACACAGAATGCACAAACATGCACATTATAGGCATCCCAGAGGGAGAAGAGAAGGGAAAGGAAACAGAAGGAATGTTGAAGGAAATAATTGCTGAAAATTTCCCAACCCTATTGAGGAAGATGGATGTACATATCCAGGAAGCGGAGCGTACCCCAAACAGTATAAACCTCAACAGGACTACTCCAAGACATATTCCTGTCAAATTGTCCAATACGCAAGACAAAGAGAAAATACTCAAGGCAGCAAGAGACAAGAGAACATCACATACAAGGGAGCTCAATAAGATTAAGTGCTGATTTCTCATCTGAAACCATGAAGGCAAGGAGACAGTGGTATGACATAGTCAATGTACTCAAAGAAAAAAACTTCCAGCCATGAATTCTCTATCCAGCAAAGCTGGTATTTGAAAATGGTGGAGAGTTCAAAATATTCACAGATAAACTGAAATTAAGAAAGCATGCCAATGACAAACATGACCTTCAAGAAATACTAAAGGAAGTTCTGCAGATGGAAAGGAAAAAACAAGAGAGAGAGAGTTGGAGGAGAGTGTAAGAACAACTAAAAAGACAAAAAGAAGTAAAAATAACATATGACACACATAAACCCAAAGAAAATAAGGCTGATGCAAGAAATTCTTTAAGAGTAATAACAGTGACTGTTAATGGATTAAACTTTATTCAAGAGAAACAGATTGTCCGAATGGATAAAGAAATATGATCCATCTATATGTTGTCTACAAGAAACCCACCTTAGATCAAGGGATTCAATGAGGCTGAAAGTGAATGGAAGGAAATTAATTTTCCAAGCAAACAATAACCAAAAGATGGCAGGAGTGGCTATACTAATATGAGACAAAATAGACTTTAAAATGCAAAACTACTGTAAGAGAAAAAGATGGACACTATAAATTAGTAAAAGGGGTAATCTTTCATGAAGAAAGAACAATCATAAACACTTATGCACCTAATCAGGGTGCATCAAAATACATGAGGCAAACACTGGAAAGACTAAGTGGAGAAATAGATGCCTCTACAATTATAGTGGGGGAGTTTAATACACCATTATCACCATTACACAGAATATCTTAACAGAGAATCAATAAAGAAACAAAAACTCTTAATAATACATTAGAGTATCTGGACCTAATAGACATATAAAGAATGCTACACCCAAATACAATGGGATATACATTCTTCTCAAGTACACATGGATCATACTCCAAGATAGATCACGAGATAGGTCACAAAACAACTATCAATGAATTCAGAAAGATCAAGATTATACAAGGTAATTTCTCTGACCAAAATGGAATGACATTAGAAATCAGTAAGGGCCAGAGAACAAGAGTAGGTACAAATATATGGAAGTTAAAGAACACACTTTTAGACAAACAGTGGATCAAGGAGGAAATCTCAAAAGAAATCAGTAACTACCTTGAACTAATGAAAAGGAAAACACAGCATATCAAAACATATGGCATGCAGGAAAAGCTGTGCTGAGAGGGAAATTCATAGCCATAAATGCATATATCAAAAAAGAAGAAAGAGCTAACATTGAAGACCATATTGCACACCCGGAGGAATTGGAAAGGCAAAAACAAACTAACCCAAAAGGTAGTAGAAAGAAAGAAATAACAAAGTTTAGAGCAGAACTAAATCAATTAGAAAATAAGAAAACACTGGAAAATATAAACAAAACCAAAAGCTGATTCTTCAAGATGAACAATAAAATTGACAAACCCTTATCCAGACTAACGAAGAAGAAAAGAGATCAGATGCAACTACACAAAATAAGAAATGAGGAAGGGGATATCACCACTGAAACAACAGAAATAAAGAGTATCATAAGAGGATACTATGAAAACTTATATGCCAACAAGAATGATAATTTAGAGGAAATAGACAAATTCCTAGAAACTCTCAAGCAGCCTATATGGATGAATGAAGAAATTGATGAACACAACAGTCCAGTTACAAGTAAAGAGATAAACTTAGTCATTAAAACCTCCCTACAAAAAAGAGTCCAGGACTTAGATGCCTTCACAGGTGAGTTCCACCAAACTTTCCAGAAAGAACTAACACCAATACTATTTAAGCTCTTCCAAAAAATAGAAGTAGAAGGAATATTGCTTAACTCCTTTATGATGCCAACATTACCCTAATACCAAAGCCAAACAAAGACACCACAGGAAAGGAAAATTACAGACCAAACTCTCTAAGGAAACTAGATGCTACAATTCTCAACAAAATACCTGCTAATTGCATTCAACAACATATCAAAGGAATTATACACCATAACCAAGGGGCTTTCACCTTGGGTATGCAAGGATGGTTCAACAGAAGAAAATCAATCAATATAACACATCACATAAACAGATTGAAAGAAAAAAATCACATGATGATTTCTATAGATGCAGAAAAGGCATTTGACAAAATACAGCACCCTTTCCTGATAAAAACACTGGCAAAGAGAAGAATATAAGGAACCTTTCTGAACGTAATAAAGGATAGATAAGAAAAACTCACACCTAACACAATCTTTAATGGTGAAATGATAAAAACTTTCCCTTTAAGAATGGGAACAAGACAAGGATGCACAGTATCAACACTCCTATTTAACAGTGTGTTAGAAATACTTGCTTGAGCACTGAGGCAAGAAAAAGATATGAAAGGCATCCAAATTGGAAAGGAAGAAGTAAAAATTTCACTATTTGCAGATGACATGATCCTATACATAGAAAGCCCTGAGAAATCTACAACAAAGCTTTTAGAACTTATAAAGGAGCTCAGTTGCAGGCTATAAGATCAATGCTCAAAAATCAGTAACATTTCTGTGCAACAATAATGAGCAATCTGAGGAGGAAATCAAGAAAAAAATACAATTTACAACAGTATCTAAAAGAATCAAATACCTAGGAATAAATTTAACTAAAGATGTAAAGGACTTATACACAGAAAACTACACAACACTGTTAAAGGAAATCAAAGAAGACGTAATAAATGGATGAATATTCCCTATTCATGGATAGGAAGATTAAACATCATCAAGATGACTATCTTACCTGAACTAATCTACAAATTCAATGCAATCCCAATAAAAATCAACACTGTACTTTTTAAGGAACTGGAAAAACTAACTACAAAATATATTTGGAATGGTAAGAGGTCCTGAATTGCCAAAGACATATTGAAAAAGAAAAATGAATTTGGAGGTATCGCATTACCTGATTTTAAAACATACTACGAACTACAGTGCTCAAAACTGCATGGTATTTGCACAAGGATAGACATAGTCACCAATGGAACCGAATTGAGAGTTCTGATATAGATATTTGACAAGACCACCAAGCCCACTCAGTTGGGAGTGAATGGCCTCTTTAACAAGTGGTGCTTGGAGAACTGGATATCCATATCCAAAAGAATGAGAGAGGAATACCATCTCACACCTTACACACCTATCAACTCAAGATGGATCAAAGATCTAAATATAAAAGCCAAAATCATAAAGACTTGGAAGATTCTATAAACCATTGACAATGTTTAGTAGCTATGTTTCACTATCTGTATAACAGTTATTACAATGCTACCATCCACGTAAATGGTTTTAATACAAGGTGAGGAAAGGGGAAGGAGTTTGAGTATATGAGAGTCTCTAGTATTCTGTGTGTGACTTTGCTGTGATCTAAAACTTCATTGCAAATTAAATGAAAATTCGGGACACACTGGGGACTGAGAGGGGGCAGGTGCCACAGTACACACTGGACACTCGATCATGCAGTGATAAAAGGAAAAATGTTAATTTTTTAAAAACTTTTTTGTTTTTTCCCATTTTTGAATATCCCAATCTTTTAATTTTATTTTATTTCTAGTGGTTTTTTTTTTTTTTATGTTTCCATGTATTTTAACTCTGATATTTTAACTTATCTTTATTAATTCATTTTCCTATTAATTGTATTTGGCTATTATATGGGCTTCATCTTCAAGGAAGGTTAGGATCACAGAAGGGTTACAGAGGGGTCAGGAGAGGATCATTGGTGGGGGGTGACTGGGATGGGGGTTTCATGGAGGAAGTTCACCTGAATATACATGAAAGATATATTAAATTTTTCAAATGATCAAGGGGTGGGGCATGGTCATAGTGAAGAGACAATCACTCAATGATTGAAGGAGTATTGAATTCCCAGCCTGGAGAGCTCTGTCACATTCTGCAAGGGAGCAGCAACAGTCCCCTCAGTGCAGGGGCAGTGTTTGGCAAAGGAGTATGGTCCACTGATGGGTTCTTTTTATTGATGACTAGCCTTATGGGTCTTTGCTCTTGTAATTGAAACTTAGCCTACTGTTATGGGGTACCTAAGGTTTGCCACCTGAGACCCTCCTTGTTGCTTGAATGTGGCCTCTCTGTAAACCAAACTCAGCATATGAATGCATTACCTTCCCCCAACGTGGTACATGACTCTCGGGGATGAGCCACCCTGGCAACAAGGGATTAATACCAAGTGCCAACTGTCAAGATGGCTGGAAAAAACCTTGAATGAAAGGGGGAAAAGGTAAAGACAAATGAGTTTGTATGACTAAGATACCTCAAAGAGAGTTGGGATGTCATCCCACAGATAACGCTTACACACACCTTAGTAGGATCTCATAGAACACCAAAGTGGATATTACCCCACACAGAGGGGCTCCTGAGGGCTCTGGAGACACCCAGGTTCTATATAAGGGGAATAGCTCCAGAGATTTATGCCTTATCAGTGGGCTCCACTTTGGAATCTGTGCTCCTGAGAGTGACAGAGTTGGACTCAAATAAGTCCTCCCTGAACATGGTCTATCAATCCTTTATATTCAATCCTATATGTGATGCTGGAGTTTGTGGGTGTACTTCCAGAGATTGGAGCCTCTAGCCTGCCCATGTGCCAGCTGTGCCTGGAATCTTGGTGGAGCTGCAACTCCTAATCTATAGCTCAATGGACTCACCCAAGTCACCTGGTGAGGAGACGATGATGGACAACAGCCATTCCAGGGAATGAAGAGAGCCTGCACCTGCAGGTAGGATAATCCCATCCACCATATCCATGGGATATAATCCCCCTCTCACTTGGAGATGGAGTGGACATCACCGTCCCAAATTCCTCTGGATTTGGGGAAGAGCTATGGACTGGAGTGGACTTATTGGTATTCTGTTGTTGACATATTGTGATTCAAGCAATGGAAGAAATTACACAGTGAGGTGGAGCCAGTAGCCACTGGATGCTTTTGGGATAGGGGAGGGAAAAGCAGTTGCAAAAGAGGTGCTTTTTCAGGACTTGGGAATTATCCTGAGAGACATTATAATGACAGATATAGGCCATTTTATATCAGCATATAACATGCAGAACTCTGTGGGAGAGAGTGTAGTCTACAATGTGAACTATGGTCCATGCTTAATGGCAAAGCCCCAGGATGTGTATATCCATTGCAGGTGATGTTCCACACTAATGAAAGATGTTTTTGTGGGATGTTATCGGAGGTGTGGGAGGTGGGGAACATGGGAATCCCTGTAATTTTTGTGTAACATTTATGTAATCTAAGCATCTTTAAAATATACTTTAAAAAATACTAATGCATGGTATTAATAATAGGATGGTTTATGGGGAAAATATACCAAATATGAGCTATGATCTATATTTAGCAGTAATATTCTGATGATGGTTTTTCATCATCTTAACAAGTGTTTCACAAAAAGGAAAGATGTTGGTATTGGGGTGATATATGGGAATCCAGTATGTTATGCTTTTATGCATGATTCTTTTGTAAATTCACAACTTCTCAAATAAAAATAAAATGTACCACAAAAATAGTGATATATATCATGTGAGTATTCATGCGCATATCATGAGTATATTGACTATACCTTGACTCCATGATTATATCTTTAAGTATCAAATGAATAATTCAATTTACTATATCAAATGATAAAAAATAAATAAGTAATTAAAAAGGCAGTCTACCCAATGGGAGAAAATAGTGTGCAACCATATATCTGATAAGACCCTAATATCCTGCATATATAAAGCCTATACCTCTAACATAGTGAGACAAACAACCCACTTAAAAAATGGTCAAGTGACCTGAAAAGACACTTCACTGAGTATGAAATAGAAATGGCTAAAAAGCACATGAAAAGATGCTCGGCATCGCTGGCTATTAGGGAAATGCAAATCAAAACTACAATGAGATACCATTTTACAGGCATTAGAAAGGCGGGTATTAAAAAAATAGTGGATTATAAGTGTTGGAGAGGATGTGGGGGAAGGGGAATCCTCATCCACTGCTGGTGGGAATGTAGGATGGTCCAGGCATTGTGGATGACAGTTTGGTGATTCCTCAAAAAAACTAACTATAGAACTTCCATATGATCCTGCAATTACACTGCTGGGTATATAGCCAGAAGATTTGAAAACAAAGACATGAATAGATATATGCACACCAATGTTCATAGCAACATTATTCACTATTGCCAAAAGTTAGAATCAACCCAGGTGCCCTTCAACAGATGAATGGATAAACAAAATATGGTACATGCATACAATGGAATATTATTCAGCTGTAAGAAGGAATAAAGTGTTAACACACGGGATAACATGGATGGATCTTGAGGACCTTTTTCATCAACATTCATCATTATGTTGATTGATGAAAAACAGGCATTGAAGAATGAACAGTTCATGACTTTACTGATATGAATTCAGGAAATTGAGCAGTCTCAGAGAGCTATTGTCTGTAAGATAGGTTTACAGGAAATAGAGAGAAGAGGATTATGAGCCAGCACTCTTAGGGATGTAATCTATGGTATGGTGAAAGTTTGTAGTTGAGTATGAAGGGATAGGACAGGAGGGTAGTGATATTATTGGGTTGGGTGGTGCAGAGTTGACAGGTGGGTAGATTGGGAAGGGTGGGTTAGATGGCCCAGGGTACTGGGGGGAGATTTGGGAGAGGCACCAGGCAAACACTGGGGATTTGTGGGCATGAAGCTGAAAGTACAAGTTGGGAATGCTCTTGTGGCAATATGACAAGGAAGGGTTACTGGTTTAGGGTGTTGGATGGGGAGGCATTTGGGAAAGGTTGCACCTGGGGCAGGCTTCTAGGGAGTGTGTGAGTGGTCATTTTGTCATAATGTGTTGTGTCAGTGGGTGGAGACCCACAAAATGAGCAGGAAGGAGTTGAACTCCCATCCACAGGAGGACTGATTTGTGCAGAAATAGACAGGTGGGAGTCAATCGAGAGTAAGGGTGGTTCCTAATAGGGGAGGATAGACCAGTGTGTCAAGGCTTCAGTTTTATTTCATGTAACTATGAATCTTGTCATCCAACAAGTCAAGCTAGGAGGTTGTCATGGGCCCCAGGGTGATTGGAAAGGAGGAATAGACTGGATTGAAAAGGGGGTATTTAGTGGTCAGTGGAATTGTTCTGCATGATCTCACAGTGATGAACACAGGACATGGTAAATATCATCAGAATTTGTAAAAGTGTACAGTCTAAAGTGTAAACCATAGTGTAAACCATTGACAATGTTTAGTAGCTATGTTTCACTACTTGTATATCAGTTATAACAAAACTACCATCCACATGTAAAAAGGTATTAATATGGGGGCAAGGAAAGGGGGAGGATGTTGGGTATATGAAAGTCTCCTGTATTCTGTGTGTGACTGTGCTGTGACCTAAAACTCCTTTGAAAACAAATTGAAAAATAGTGAGATACTGATGAATGAGTGGGGTAAGTTGCCACGGTACAGAGAGGACACCAGATATTGCGGTGATGAAAGGCAAAATGTCAAAAAAATGTTTTAAATATTTTTCATTTTTTTAATATCCCATTCATAATTTAATTTTTAGTTTTTTTTATTTTTATATATTTTATCTCATATTTAATCTTATCATTATTATTTTATTTTCCTATTAATTGTATTTGGCTATTGTAACGGCTTCATCTTTGAAGAAACTTTGGATCACAGTAGGGTTACAACTGGGTTAGGGGAGGATCATTGGTGTGGGGTATCAGGGATGGGGTTTGCAAGGGAGGAGGTTCACCTGAGCATACATATAAGGTATATAAAAATGTTCAAATGTTCACAGGCATTGTCATGGTGGGTGGAAACTCACACAATAAATGAGAGAATACAGAATTCCCATCCTGGAGAGCTCTGCCATATTCTCTAAGGGAGCAACAACATTTCCCCAAGTGCAGGGACAGTGACTGTCGAAGGAGGACAATCCAGTGGTGAGCCCTTGGTATTGATGACTAGGCTTATGAGTCTTTGCTCTTGAAATTGAAACTTAGCCTTTTGTTAGGGGGTGCCTAAGTGTTGCCTCCTAATAGCCTCCCTGTTGCTTGGATGTGGCCTGTCTCTAAGCCAAACTAAGCATATGAATGCAATGCTTTCCCCACAGCATGGGACATGACTTCTGGGGATGAGCCTCCCTGGCACCAAGGGATTGCTACCAAGCGACAACTAGCAATGCAACTGGAAAAAGACCTCAAATAAAAGGGGGAAAGTTAAAGACAAATGAGTTTATATGGCTAAGAGACTTCAAAGTGAGTCAAGAGGTCATCCCTGAGGTAATGCTTATGCACATCTCAGCAGGATCTCATAGACTTCTGAAGTGGATACCACCCCAAATAGTGGGGTCCTGAGGGCTGTAGAGACATACAAGTACTATGGCCAGTGCAGATAGCTCCAGAGTTTGGTGCCTTGCCAGTGGGGCCTACTTGGGAGTTTTTGCTCCTGAGAGTGACAGTGTTGGACTCAGTTGGACTCAATTATGTCTTCCCTGCACATAGCTCATTTGTCCCTTCTATTTAAATCTATACTTGGTGCTGTAGTTTGTAGGTGTATGTCCAGAGACTCGAGTCTTTGGGCTGTCCATATGCCCAGAACCTCGGTAAGGCTGCAACACCAACTCTACATCTCATTGGACTCAACCAGGATAACGGGCATGGAGATGATGATGGACAATGGCTATTCTAGGGAATGGAGAGAGTCTTTTCCTACAGGTAGGATAGTCCCATCCATCTTCCCCATGGGATATAAGCCTCATTTCAATTGGAGGTGGAGTGGACATCACTATCCCTGAATACTCAGGATAGGAGGAAGAGATATGGACTAGAGTGAACTACTGGTATTCTACTATAGATATAGTGTGATTCTAGCAATGGAAGAAATTACAATATTGATGTGGAGCCGGTGGCCACTGGAGGCTCTGGCAGTAGAGAGAGGGGAAAACAGTTGTAATACAGGGGCTTTTTCGGTACTTGGGAATCGTCCTGAGTGACATTGCAATGACAGATATAGGCCATTTTATATTATCACATAATATGCAGAACTGTGTGGGATAGAGTGTAGGCTACAATGTGAACTGTGGTCTATGCTTAATGGCAAAGCCCTAGGATGTGTTTATCAATTGCAATGAATGTGCCACACTAATAAAAGATGTTTATGTGGGAGGTTGTGGGAGGTGTGGGAAGTGGGACATATGGGAATCCCTATTTTTTTGTGTAATATTTATGTAATCTAAGTAACTTTTCAGAATATATATATATATATATAAACCCAAAATGGGAGAATGGGAGAAAATATTTGCTAACCATATATCTGATAAGGTTTAATACACAATATATCAGGTACTCTACTCAACAACAAAAGGACCACTTTAAAAACTGGACAGTGGAGTTGAATATACATTTCTCCAAAGAAGATTAAAAATGGCCATTAACACATGAAAAGAAAAAAAAAGATGCTCAACAACTTTGGACATGGAAACACATAAAGGCAAACCAAAATGAGGTACCACTTCATACCAACTAGGGTAACTATTATTTAAAAACAGAAATTTATATATATTGGTGTGGTAGTTTGAGGCTTTTATGGATCCCAGAAAATCATGTCCTTAGAGATCATCTATTCCTGTGAGTATAAACCTATTTTAGCTGGGAACTTCTTTTGATTAGGTTTACTTCAGTAGGGCACAAACCATTCTGGGTCTTAGTCCTCTTACTGGAGTTCTTTATGAACTGGATGAATATAGTAAGAGACACAGAGAAAAAGCCACAGGAGCAGAGAGAAAAAGCCATGAGAGCAAGAAGTTGAAATTAGGGGGGCGGATGTGGCTCAAATGGTTGGGCATCCGCCTGCCATATGGAGGGACCTGGGTTCGATCCCCGGGACCTCCCGGTAAAATGAAAAAAAAAAAAAAAAAAGCTGAAACCAGTGGAAACTAGGACAGTGGTTAAAATAGAAAAAATTGTATTGTTTATATGCTACTACAATAAAATTTAAAAGAAAAAAAACAAGCAAGACAGAGCCATTAAGCTAAAATTAAAAGGAGACTGTTTATTTTAATGGGAGGTTGTAGACCTCAAAAGACAGGATAGGATCAGATAAAGTGCAACCTCATATCTTCATGTCTATGATAAACATATATAAATGTTAAAAGGGGAGATAAAAAGTTCTAAAATGATTTAAGAATCCATTTAAAATGTATGTGGGGACTAGTTAGTTCTTAGATCATATATGATTAATGGGGACTACATGTCTAAGATAAAAAGTCAACATGGTAAAATTAAGTGCCATACTTTTCCATTGTGTAATAGTTTGCAGAAGGAAATTGAGAAGCCCACTAAGAGCAAATGGGAACTTCTCTTAAGGACATTGACTAGTAATCTGATTATAGAAAATCTAGGCTGTTTTAGGGCAAAATAAAATGCTCAATGAACTACTGAATGAGTTCCAAGACGAAATGGCAATCATAACTGGGCAGTACATCACTTGAATGCTGAGAAAACAAATCTAAACTGGATGGATAAGAAGCCCTAATAAAGATACAACTCAACCTGCTTTGGCATGGACCTTGTACTTTTCCCATTTCCTTGTTTCTTAATAAACTCTTTATTCCTTTACCTACCCTAAATCAATTAAACAAACTAAAACACCATAATAAAATGTATAGAAAAGAAAAGGAAAGAAAACTAAAATTAAGAAATGAGTGGCCTGATATTGATCTCAGAAAAAAAGGAGAAAACCTGTATGAGGTCATAATAAAGAAAAGCCATAAATGTTTAGATAAGACAAAACAAAGTATCAAACAAAAAAATCTTCTGTGAGTGTGAGATAATATGCATCAGCACATTCCTAAGCCTGATAACTATCTGTACTAAACTGCTCTTGGTATATATCAGTTTGGTGGTTTGAATCTTTTGTGGACCCCAGAAAATTATGTTCTTAAAATGATTCATCCCTGTGGGTGTGGGACCTTTTGATTGGATTGAATTCAGCTGAGGCCCATTTGCTTGGAGTGCTTCAGGTCCTTTTTAAATTGAGGAATTAAAAGCTCCAGATAAAGAAAAAAGCTACAGACAGATGAAGCCAGAAGAAGAGAGTTAGGGCTCTAAGGACCAGAAGCTGAAATCAGGAGAACATAGATGCTGAGAGGAAGCTACTTTAGCGAGAAGCTGAATGAGGCCCAGAGGTGAGGGGAGAGTTGAATGAATGAGCACCATATGTCTGATCACTTATAGCTACGTATCTTTTGAAGACTTTGTCATTTGCCTAATAACCCACAGTTCTAGAATGGGGAGAAACCATCTCCTGATGTTGCCTTGATTTGAGCATCTTTGCAGCTCCAGAGCAGTAAGCTTATAAATTAAAAAATCCCCCTTGTATTAATCCCTCGTTGCCAGGGAGGCTCATCCCTGGGAGTCATGTCCCACGTTGGGGGGAAGGTAATGCAATCATATGCTGAGTTTGGCTTAGAGAGAGGCCACATTTGAGCAACAAGGAGGCTCTCAGGTGGCAACCCTTAGGCACCCCACAACTGCAGGCTAAGTCTCATTTACAAGAGCAAAAACTCACAAGGGTAGTCATCAATTAAAAAAAGGTTGGTGGGCCACACTATGGGAGATGTTTGTGTTGGATGTGGTGGGAGGTGTGGGAGGTGGGCAACATGGGAATCCGAGTGGGTTCCGTATAATATTTTAGGTAATCTAAGCACCTCTTAAAATATATGTATATATATATATATAAAATAACATTTTTGTAAGCAAATACACATATATGCATATATATTTATATATCATTTTACAAATGTTTATATGTATTGTGAGAATTTTGATTTTTACCCATAATAAAAAAAAAAAAAAAAAAATCCCCCTTGTAAAAGCCAATCCATTTCTGATATATTGCTTGGCAGCCTTTAACAAAATAAAACAATCAGTACTTCAAAGAGAAATATTTATGAACTTACAAACTCTGACTTGGCTCACTGCCTTCTTGTTCTTGCCCTGTATTAAACCATACAAACTTCTGGGTAATGTGGACAGATATTCTGAACATCCTGCATCCACCCTGGCCCAGCTTCCCAGTCTGTAAAATTTTAATATTATACTATATGGATTGGCCTGCTTCATTTTTTAGTCTTCAGTGCCCAACAAATATTGGTGGAACTTATTCTGTAGGTTCACATCCAGGCACCATGGTGGGGACTATCTAAATTGGGAGGGGATATTGGGCAAGGTTGTTTGAAGTGTACATGCTATCAAGAATCCCATCTCATAAATGTACTATCTCACAGAAGGGGAATTCCAGAAGAAAGAATCTATAGGTTGATAAAATAAATGTCTGGGCTAGAAAAGAATACTAAGCATTAAAACACTCAGTACTAGCCTTTCAGGTCATAGAAGAAAGATGATAAAGCTGAAAAACTCTAATGAACCTTTCTGAAAGAAGTGGGACAGCAGGAAAGGAATCACAAAGCCAGGAAAATTCAGATTATGTAAACCTTGCCTTGCCAAAGCTAGAAACATAGATCCTGAAGGGAAAGTTTTAAGAGGTTATGAATATGCAGAAAAGAAAAAGAAAGCTTGAGAAATAAAATCTGATTATAGGTCAGGTTTCTTCTTACATTTCCCAAATCAAGAACAAAAACTGAATAATGTATGCAATTATTTTTCCCCACTCATGGCAAACATGTGTCATTACAAACTTTTGGCAAACAAATATGCCTAATGAATTGAGGTTTGTAATTCATGAACACTAGAAGCAGACTATCCTCATGAAGCTAAACTCCATTTAGATTTAGAAAATATTTCTAAATCTATTTTCCTATCCTTGAGTGAAAATTTGGTAAATACTTTACCATTACTGTATTGAAAGAATATCCAGTACCATTTTTTTCTTTTAATTGTGGGTAAAAATCAGATTTTTCACAATACAAACCAATATCTGTAAAATGTTATAAGATATATATGCATATATGTGCATTTGCTTACATAAATGTTATTATTTTTTTCATATATATTTTAAAAGATGTTTGTCTTTAAAGCAGGTATGACATATGGAATTTAGAAAGTAAAATTGCTTCTTCCTTTTTTAGTAAGCCCTGACAGAAAGGAGGGAAGGGAAATATTGAAAAGTAACCACAACTTTCTTTTGTAGAAATCCAAGATAAAAATTTTGTGTTTTGGTCATTACCAAGGCTTCTAGAATGCATTTTCTGATTTTCTGTGGAGTTTATCATAAAAAATAAACTCCCCACTAGGCTTTCTTTTTTCTATCTTCCTACCATACAACCTATTCAGAACATTCTACCTCATTGTTTCATTTCAATACATTGCTTGTATCAGTGCTGTTCAATAGAAATAATGCTAACAACATGTTATTTTCTAATATCATCTGTAATCAATGACATTTTACATTTTTTTCATGCTATATAACTTTGAAATTCAGTAATGACTATTGGACAGTACAGGCCTAGGCTGCTTGCAAATGTTCATTACCTGGATAATCCAAGTAATAATTCTCCTGAGTTGCTATTCACCATGTATGATGTAGGTAGAACTAAGAGAAGGAAGCTGACTGCAGAACTCATTACTGGAAATAACTTTTATATTCTTGTTATTGTGTAGAGCTGACTGAAAATAGTTGTAGATTATTTTTTAAAGGGCTATCTTGAAGATAATCTTGTTAGAACCTTCAGAGGAAATAAGTTGACTTTGATAATCAAATAGTGGAATGATCATATATCTGAATACCAAAAATAAAAATTTTTTACCTTATATTACACATAATAAAGTCTTTATGCTGTAAAAAAATTTGTATTTAGATAGAATGTCATGAAAATTTAATATGTCATTTTGAATACAATAATTATTGTTCATCTTCATATAAATAATATATATATTTTTTATGCATCATTTTTATGCTGGAAGGTTCCAAACAATATTATGCTATGGTCTTCTTATTACAAATTTATTTTTCTTGACTTTTCAAAGTTTACCTATGTTGTGGCATTTATCATTTTTATGACTGAATAGCATACCTTAAAAACCTGCTGAGTATGATGGATCAGACACAAAAGAAATATTATATGATTCCACTTATATGAAATAAGCAAAATAAGCAAAGTAATAGAAAAAGAAAACTGATTAGAGGTTTCAGGACTTGGGGCAGATGCGGAAAGATTTGCTACATATTACTTAATGGGTGAAAAGTTTTGGTTTTGGTGGAAGAAAAAGTTTTGGTAAGGATGGTGATGATCATACAACATTATATACATAATTATTGCAAATGATTTGCAAAATTAAAATTGTTAAAATAACAAATTTTATGTTGTATATATTTTTTATGATAAGAGATAAAAATACTGGAATTTTATTTGTTTTCTTTTAAGGAAAATTTTTATGTGTCTAGAAGATATTAATCAAATTGCTCTGCAATATTAATCAAGTAATTGTCCTCCTTTAGTGATTCTCAAATCACTAAATATGTCAATTAAATTGTGAATTGTAATATTACAACTACACATCATTCTTATTGTAAGTATTCATTTGATTCATTCTCTTCAATATCCTTACACTGTTTAGAATCATTATTAGGATCATATCAAATATAAATATAATTTTAATATTTTATAAAGTTACTTATCATTTCCAAGAACTGTAACATATATTTTAAACAAATCAATTTTATTGATGCATATTAATAAATCATACAATTCATACAAAGTATACAATAATGTTATTTGCTATAATCACATAGTTGTGTGTTCACTTCAATCATTATTAGAACATTTTCATTATTTCAAAAATAATAATAATAAACAGAAAAACAGACAAACAAACATGAAAATTACTCACCTTTCAATCTCTCTATGCTTCCCCCACTGTACATAACTGCTGCCTCTGGCTATTCCATCCAAAGTGTATAATCAACGACTTTTAGTATAATCACAATGTTGTATATTCATCATCTCAAAAATTTTTAAATGATTTCGTTACTCCAAAAAGAAAGACTCCACACAACTTAGCATTCCTTCCTCAGACCTACATAATCACTATTCTCCTTTCATCTTTATAAATTGATTTATATTTACATTTCATATAAATGGAATCATACAATAGGTAGTACTTTGTGTCTGGTCTACTTTATTTAGTATAAATTTATTTATTGTTTGATATTAACATTTTATACTATTAACTTACATTTGATCAACTTCAAAAAAAAATGGCCTTATATATACAATTCTACCCATACTCATATTCCACATGTTTATATTTCACATAATATATTTAATTCATAATAGGGCAATCATACAATCTTTGTCCTTTTGTGTCTGCCTTGCTTCACTCAACATAATATTCTAGAGATTTATCCATATTTTCATATATTTCATGACTTCGTTTCTTCTTCCAATTGCACAATATTCCATTGTGTGTATACTCTACAGTATATTTATCCATTCTTCAGTTGATGGACACCTGGGTTGTTTCCAACATTTGGCTATCATGAATAATGCTGCTATGAACATCGATGTGCAGATATCTATTCATGTCACTTCTCTCAGTTCTTCTGGGTATATATCTAGCAATGGTGTTGGCAGGTCCCATGACAAGTCTCTATTAAACTTCTTTAGGGACTGCCATACATTCCTCAACAGTGGCTGTATCATTCTTCATTCCCACCAAGAGTGAATAAGTGTCCCTCTCTCTCTACATCCTCTCCAACATTTAGAGATTTCCTACTTTTTAATAGCGGCTAGTCTAATAGGTGTGAAATGATATTTCATTGTTTTGATTTATCTTTCCCTAATTGCTTGTGATGTTGGACATTTCTTCATGTCTTTCTTCGTCATTTGTATTTCTTCTTTCAATGGTTGTCTTTTCACGTTTTCCCCATTTTTTATTCAGATATTTTATTTCACCATTTTAATTTCTTCTTTGGACAATTGTCTTTTCAAGCCTTTGCCCATTTTTTAATCAGGGAGTTTATCTTTTTATTGTTGAGTTGTATGATATCTTTATAGATCACAGATATTGAATGCTTATCATATATGTGATTGCCAAATATTTTCTCCCATTGAGGTGGCTGTCATTTCACCCTTTTGACAAAGTCCTTTGAGGTGCAAAAGTATTTAATTTGGTGGAAATCCCATTTTTCTATTTTTGGTTGTTGATGTTTTTGTGTTTTGTGTGTAAGTTTTAAGGAATTACTGCCTACCAAAAGATCTTGAAGATGTTCTCTTACATTTCCCTCTATGAGTTTTATAACTAACTTTTATAGTTAGGTCCTTGATCCATTTTAAGTTAATTTATGTATAAAGTGTGAGATAGTAGTCCTCTTTCTTTGTTTTAGATATGGCTATCCAGTTCTCCCAGCACCATTTTTTGAATAGACAGTTCTGGTGAACTTGATCGCCTTGTCACAAATCACTAAACTGTATATGTGAGGGTTTATTTCTGAGTTCTCACTTCATTTCCATTGGTCAATTTGTCTTTATGCCACTACTGTGCTGTTTTTACCACTGTAGCTAAGTTATATGCCTTTAAGTCAGAAAAAGAGAGTCCTCCAATTATGTTCTTTTTAAATAAATTTTTGGCTATTCAGGGCTCCTTACCCTTCCAAGTAAATATGATAATTGGCTTTTCAATTTCTGCAAAAAAAGCTTTTGTGATTTTTATTGGGATTGCATAGAATCTGTAAATCAGTTTGGTCAGAATTGACATCTTAATGATATTAATCTTCAAATCCATGAACATGGACTGTCCTTTGATTTATTTAAGTCTTTTTGGTTTCTTTAAGCAATATTTTGTAGTTTTCTGAATAAAGGCCCTTTATGCCCTTGGTTTAATTTATTCCAAAATATTTGATTCTTTTAGTTGCTATTTTAAATGGAAATTTTTCAGGCTTTTTCCTCAGCTTGCACATCAGCAGTGTATAGAAACACTATTGATTTTTGCATATAAATTTTGTGTCTTGCCACATTGCTGAACTTTTCTATTAGTTCTAGTAACTTTGTTATGGATTTTCAGAAGAATCTAGATATAGAATTGTGCTCTCAGTTAATAGTGAAATTTTATTTCTTCCTTTCCTATTTGGGTGTCTTTTATTACTATGTCTAGCCTAATTGCTGTAGTAGAAACTCTAGCAGAATATTGGATAACAATGTTAACAGTGGGTATCTTTTTTTGTTCTTGATCACAGTGGGAAAGCTTTCAGTCTTTCACCATTGATTACAATGCTAGCTGTAGTTTTTCCATATATGTGTTTTACTATATTGAGAAAGCTTCCTTCTATTCTTATTTTTTGAAGTGTTTTTATGAAGAAAAAGTGCTGCATTTTGTCAAATGCCTGTTCTGCATCAATCAAGAGGATCGTGTGATTTTTATTCTTCAATATATTAATGTGATTTATTATATTAATTGACTTTCTTGTGTTGAACAACCCTTGCAACATAGGATCAAACCTATGTATAATCTTTTAATGTGTTTTAGGATTAGGCTTACATGTATTTTGTTGAGGATCTTGCATCTATATTCATTAGAGACATTGATCTGTAATTTCCTATTTTTATAGTATCTTTAAATGGTTTTGTTATGAGATTGATTTTGGCTTTGTAGAATGAGTTTGATAACATTCGATCCTGTTCAATTTTTTGGAAGAGCTTGAGCAGGATTGGTATTAACTTGTTTTTTTATTATTGGCAGAATTCATCTTGAAGCCACCTGTCCATGGGCTTTTCATGTTTGGGAGGTTTTAATGAATGCTTCAACCTCTTAACGTCTGATTGGTTTGTTGAGGTCTTCTATTTCTTCTAAGGTCAATGTAGGATGATACGTGTTTCTAGGAATTTGTCCAACACGTCTACATTGCCTATTTTGTTGTCATACAGCTGTTCATAGTATTGTCTTATAATCTCTTTTATTCTGCAGCATCAGTGGTAATGTCTGCCCTCCCCCATTTCTGATTTTATTTGCATCTTCTCTCTCTCTCTTTTGTAATCTAGCTAAGGGTTTGTTGACTTTGTTGTTCTTCTCAAAAAAACAATCTTTTGGTTTTGTGGATTTTTTCTATTGTTTTCTTTGTTCTCAATTTATTTATTTCTGCTCTGATCTTTACAATGTCTTCCCTTGGGCTTGGTTTGGGATTACTTTGCTGTTCTTTTTCACCTACCTCCAGGTGTGCAGTTGCATCTTCAATTTTCAGTCTTTCTTCTTTTTAAATGTAAGTGTTGAGAGTTATAAATTTATTTCTCAGCACTGCCTTTGTGGTTTCCCTTAGGTTTTACATTTTGTGTTCTCATTTTTCATTTGTCTCATGGTATTTGCTAAATTCCTTTGTAATATGTTTTTTAACCCACTGATTAAAAGTGTTGTTGAATCTCCATGTATTTATGGATTTTACCTTTTCCTTTCCATTGTTGATTTCCAGCTCCATTCTATTATGATCAGAGAAAGTATTTTGTATAATTTCAATCTTTTTTTTTCAATTTTCTGAACCATAAATTGTTTTCCTGGTGAAGTATCATGAGCATTTGCAAAAAGTATATATCCTAAGCTTTTTGGGTGCAATGCCTTATTGATGTCTTTTAGGTCTAGTTCATTTATTGTATTATTCAAGTTTTCTGTTTATTTATTCTCTGTCCAGATGTTCTTTTCAATTCTGAGAGTGGTGCATTGAAGTCTCCAAATATTTTTGTAGAGACATCAACTTATCCCATCTTTTTTTTTTCTTTAATTTTCTTTTCTTTTTTTCTCCAGTATGTGCCTCAGGTATCTTGGAACACTCAGGTTAGGTGCATAAATATTTAGTATAGTATTTCTTCTTGGTGAATTACCCCTTTTATTAATACGTAATAACCTTCCTCATCTCTTATAATATTTTTGCACTGAAAATCTATTTTATATAGATATAAAATAGATTCATTTTATCCTTATTGTATATCCTTATGTCTGAGGTGGGTCTCTTGTAGACAACATATAGATTACTCACATTTTTAAATTTGTTCTATCATTCAATTTCTTTTGATTGGGGAGTTCAAGCCACTAACATTCAATATTATTACTGGAAAGGCATTACTACTTCACCCAATTTGATCTTAGGCTTTCTTTCATCATATTATACTACTATCTTTTTACCCTTTAATTTACTGTTTCTGATAATCTTCAAGTCTCTCACCCTTGTTATTTTTCCTTTCAAGCTGCAGCACTCAGTTTTGTATCTTTTATAATTCTGGTCTTTTGCTTACATATTCTATCAGTTTTTGTTTGTCTTGAAAACTTTAAATGCACCCTTATTTTGGAAGGACAGTTTTGCCAGATAAAGAATTCTTGATCATTTATTTATTTCTCAGGATTTTTTGATATGGTGTTTACAAAGTTTTCTTAGGCATAATCCAGAAATCATTAACCATAAATTCAAGAAGCAAAAGATGATAAAATGGACTTTATTAACAAGTGATTATTCATACACACCTTTAAGAAAATTAATATCCCAACATACATGTGGAGAAAATATTGACAGTATATATTCTTTTAAAAATCCTGGAATACACTTATATCAAAAGAAATATATTTCCTTTTTAGTTGCAATTTTTCTTTGCATGCAGTATGAAAACACGCACTGTTAGAAGGAAATAATACTATGATCTTAACCTGTAACACACTGTCAAAGTTAGGAATACCCATCTTATATAATTTTATACCCCTACTCACAATTTTAAATGAGTGGTCATTTGCAATCATGATATATCTAAAGGAACAAAGATCATTTAAACATTTATTTATTTACTTATATAAAATTATTATATGAAAATCCTATTCCTCATGCAAAGATGCAAACAGACTTCTGAATACAGCTATCTATCAATTACAAATTTAGTAATTTTTTCTTGTTCTCCACTGCCTGTAAATGCAAGGTCTATCCTTCTCTCCTTGCCTGTCAGTGACACTATGTGCCAAGTAGCATGACAGACACAGCTGATTATTCAACAGTATCATAGCCCTTTATCAATAAACTCAGAGCTGAATAATTGGAATTGATTGTGTACTTTAGGGAATTTTAAGTTGCATGCATTTCAGGGACTTTAAATTAGTTGGTTTTTATTATTTATAATTACTTGGTATGCAGTATCAAGATAGGTGGAAGAAAAACATACTAATAAAAGAGATAAAAAGGGAGAAATTCTATGTGCCTTCCTAGGTGATTTGATATGTACTACTCAGAAGGACCTCAGGTCCTAACTGGTTAGTACTAAGAAGGCTACAATTAATTGTTAAGTTGCGAGGATGAAATTATGAGAAACAGTGACTCAAAACTGAAGGAAGAAATCAAATGAACCTCAGGGATACAAGAATGGATGATTATGAGCTATTACTAATGTGTTTTACTGACATTTTCAGCCCAGATATGTTTTACCTTTGTGTGGATAATAGAAAAATGAATGTATATATTTAATGCTTTTTTTTTTTTTTTTTGGCTTTCTGCATTCCATTAGTATATCAGCAACATGTTTATATGGTTAATGGTAGACATATTTTTTCAAGTTCTTTGCTGTATATATTTTCATTTTATGAATACAACACAATTAATTCATTTTATTATTGATTGAAATTTCCATTATTTCCTTTCATATCTATTATTCATAAAGTTACCATGAGAATACTGTATATGTTGATAATTTCAGTTTCAAGGTTTTTTTCCTTGATGTCTAAAGATGTTGAACTCTACTTTTGAAATGATCAGAAGTGACACAATTCAGCATAATCCATTATCTTAATCAAATTAATGATCATATTGTATCATGCAATGTAATATTTGGGGAACACCATTTAAAATATATTTTTTTTGCTAGTGTCACACATTGTTTTCATAGAGATGGAGTATATAACTTACACAGCCATTTCTCAGACATTACACTATACCAATCTGATTTTTCTCTCTTTCCTTTTTTCATATTGGAGTTTTGTTTCATAATCAGGATTCAACTTGATTTTACTGAAAGAGCACATGATGCTCCTTCACAGGCTCTATATTCCTGTTTTTATAAAAAAGAGTATGAAGCAATAATTAAAGTACTTGCTAAAATTAATTACCAGTTAAAAAATAGGAAAAAAATCACCAGTTGATAGAGTTTTTTTTTACATAGACTATTCAATGAGAAGGGCATAGACACAGAATTCCCAGAAGATTTTCAAGTAACAAGTGAACATGTGAAATATCTTCAAATTCACTAGCAATGAAAAATTACAAGAATAAAACAACAGACACAAATATTTAGGCATTATTAACTTCAAATTTTAACAATGTTATTCACCATGCAGCTGTGGAGATGATGAAATATACTTACTTTCCAACAGACAATGTATTTTAAAGTAGTGGGAGGTTACAAGAAGTCAATTTGCACTTGTTATCAAGAGATTAAGAATGTTTATATAGATAAAAATAGAGATTTTTTATAGAAATTAAATATCTTAAAATATTAAGATATATATAATTGAGATTTTATTATTTACATATTTATAATCATTATAATAGTATAAATCTACTTCAAACAATAGGTTATATATATAAATTTATTGCACATAGTTAAAATAACATTACAATGTGAGAAAAATTATTTTCTATGAAATTTTACTGAGTTAAAATTTTAGTTTGTCTTTCTCTAAAGTGAAACCTAAGAAAGGGCCTTTACACAGTTAATCTATTTGAGGAAATTATTCCTGGGCATATGTGTGGGACCTGAGAGGAGTGAAAATACAATAAGACAGGTAGTATAAACAATACGAGGATGAGTTACTGATGTGAGTAGGTTGTAGGGAGCTGAAGCAAGTCACAACACTAATATAAATAAACATGGAATTGATTTCCATGAAAATGCATCAAAATTTAGCAATAAATTAGGAGTAAATATAAATTAAGAATAAATAAAACCAAGGTTAGAAGAGTAAATTGAAACTAGAATATTTATATTTAAAAGAATCACTTTTAAATTTAGAGCAAGTTGGAAGTAGATTTAATTTTAGTCAATCTGTTTATATTTATTTATTTAATTTACATAATGTTTAAAATATGGAAATACAAAATCTGAGGATGAAAGGAAATTGGGTTTTTCATAATATTTCTGTTTTTGGAAAAGTGATTGTAGTATACTCTTTGTTAATCTGGAAAGATTGTGCCACTTGACTCATAAAAATGGCATTTTATAATTAGATGATAGGGTACTTCTGCTAAAAATATATTATGCTCATAAATTATCTAAAAGACTATTCTGAAGATATATTTCCAAGGCCACAGTAGAGGAACTAATGTTTATTTTTTATAAAATTCAGCTCTCATAGTTTATAAAAATACTCAAAAATATAAAAAGCCAAAGAGAAAAATAGTTCAGATTTAGAATATTCATTTTAATTTTAATTGCTGCAAGGTAAAATGGGGAAAACACTCTTAGTAATTGAAATACAATATGTTAATTTTGAAGATATTATAAATTGTCCCAGGTAGGAAAGAGATTGTTCTTGGTGAAGATGAATGGAAATTGAACAATAATCCTCAAACCTGGGGCCCATTGATATGAATTTGAAAATTACCACTGGGTTGGAAGTTACCAAACCTCTCATAAAATTTCAGATGCATTTAATATTATAAAATAAAGATTTCTATGTAGCAACAACAAAGGAATCATAGATACAAAATAATTTTAAAAATCAATATTTACAAATAATTAGAAATGCTATAGAAGTTAATGGAGTCATGTATATTTTAGACATTTAAGTCTTTGAGGCCATTATGCCACCAATATTTTGACAAAAACCACCTCCATGTCCTTGTTTCTCAGGCTGTAAATGAGAGGATTCAGGGTTGGAGGTAATAGAGAATATAACACAGACATAAAAAGTTTCAGAGATGATGGGAATTTTGAGATGAAACCTAAAAATGCCATGGATCCAGAGGACACAAACAAGGTCACTACATTGAGGTGGGACATGCAGGTGGAGAAAGTTTTATACCTGCCTTGAGCGGATGAAATCCTTAGAACAGTGGAAAAAATGTGAACATAGGAAACAATCATAAAAATGAAACATAAAAAGTCAAAACAACAGCTAGCAATAATAAATACATATTCTAAATTATTTTCTTCATAGCAGGTAAGTATAGCAATGATGGAATATCACAGAACAACTGATGCACTATGTTGGACCCAAAGAGCCTGACAGAGAATGTAACTGCTACATGAATGGAGCCATTGACACATCCACTGAACCATGATGCTGTCACCATTTGCATACAAGAATGTCTATTTATAATGCCCTCATAGTGCAAAGGAAGGCAGATAGCAGCATAGTGATCATAGGATATCACTATAAGGAGGGCAAGATCTGTGCTAGCAAAAAAAAAAAAAAAGGAACAGAAAAACCTGTGAAGCACATCCTTGGTAGGAGTTGGAATGTCTGTTGGTCAGGAAGTTCATGATGGATTTGGGAACAGTGACCGAGACATAGCAGATATCAATTAAGGACAAATACTTTAGGAAAATATACTTGGGAACTTGGAGATGCTGGTCAATGGTAGTGAGGGTGATAATGAGGAGATTTCCCATCAGTGCTGCCAGGGAAATAAAGAAGAAGTTGGCATAGAGTCTCTGTAGCAACCAGTCATCAGGGAATCCCATGAACAAGAATTCTTTTATGATGGTCATATTGGGCAGTTTCTCAGGCATGCTTGTGGTTGTTCTGAACCACTTGTTGGTGGAAGGGGAATGCTGAGCGGCAACCAGCGTTCGGGGGCCCAGACGGCATGGAGGGCGCACGGAGGAAAGACCACCGCGGAGATGAGGTAAGTACGCAGGTCTAATTTATTACAGGAAGGTTTGTTGTTTATATAGGTTCTGATAAGGGAAGTGAGTTAAGGACATGATTGGAGGAAGAGGGGTGACGTACATAGTAACTGGCAAAAAAAGAAGATTTTTAGCAAAGGTTATGATTGGACATTGAGGATTGACTGAAAGAAGTCTTTTCAGGTTCATGCCCGGAGTCACGTAGCACTTGGCAGGCATTTTAGCCGCTTGGGGGCACCATTTTAGGTGTCCCTACCACAATTCCTCCTTTCTTTTTATTAAAGGAAAGAGAGGTTGGCATTAACCAGCTGGGGGAAGTAGAGGTCTCATTCCCGCAGGATCGACAAGCCAGTTGTTAGGTTACAGTAGGCTAGGGGCGTCCCCTTCTAGCCGTCAGTACTCCGTGACTACAGTTTGGGCTGCGCACACCCATTGTAGTGGCCGTCTTTTTTGCTCTGTTTTTTTGCGGGAGGGGATATTTGCAGAGCAACCCCTATGCTAATGAGGCATACTTCTCAAGGAGCCTGGAAATGGCTTAGTTTTATGCCCTCCTTTGCAGTGCTTTGCCTCGCACCCAGCGGTACCACTGATGGCAAATTCCAGGAATTGTTTGCCGGTTCCCCTTTGGGGAGATGGTAATCTTTGTGCTTGAACATCAGATTTTTGGCCATGACCCAAGAGAGAGCGGTGGGTGTAGAGTGGAAGAGAAGGAAGGAAAGGAAGGCAGGGGGACAAAGCACTTAGGGATTTGGGTTATAATGGGGAATCCGGGTTTTCTTATGGGATGCGTCTTGGTGTTTTTTCTTAAGCTTAGGGCGCTTCTTTTTGCTGCCGGGCACTGTATAGGTCTTCCTTTTGTTGTCAGGTGCTGTATAGGTGACGGTTTCTCGGATGGCCAGGCGTTGATAGTGAACCTGTGGAGAGGGGCTCAAAGCGGCATTAACTTGCTCTTTAATTAAACTGATAATTTTACGAACAGCCCAGGGTCCAATGGCTAGAATAAGAAGAAAGGTTATAAAAGGGCCTAGCACTGGGAGGAAATAATGGAGGATTCCATTGAATTCCCAAGAGGGGTTTGTTAAAGCTGTTTCTCTTTCTCTTTTTCACTTTGTTAGTCCTTCTCTAAGTTGGGCCATGTTGTTTTTGATAAGGCCGGAGTGATTAGCGTAAAAGCAACACTCTTCTCCTAAAGCGGCGCAAATTCCTCCCTCTTTTAGGAAGAGGAGGTCTAGTCCCCTGCGATTTTGGAGGACAACTTCAGATAGTGAGTTTAGAGATTTTTCCAAATGAAAGATGGAGGTTTCTATACGGGCTAGATCTTCATCTACGGCCCTTCTGATAGAGGTAAGAGCTGATTGTTGTAAACCCAAGGCGACAGCCCCAGTGCTAACTCCTGTGATACCTAGAAGGGAAGCGATTGTGACGGCAGTGATAACTTCTCGTTTTTGTACATGAGTTGGTAGGAGGTTGCTCTGCCAGGAGTCAAGGAATTGGTTATTATCATGAAAGTAGATGCGGGGGAAAACAGTGGCGAGCACGCAAGTTTCACCAGTGGCGTTAAGAGTTGTGACACTGAGGCATGGGGTGAGACCGGTAGAAGAACATAGCCATTTTGTATTATTGGGGGGTAGCAGAAACTTTACATCTGTTTTAGGGGTATTGGTAAGGTTGCAAAGAGTTTTCATGTAGGGGGTAACAGAGCCTCCAATTTTTGTAATACAGAGCCCGCTGTGGGATACTGATTGGACGGTTAGTCCTATTTTTGTTTGGTTCCAATTACAAGAGGTGGGATTGGGGCCAGTAGAACTGTTGTAGGAGGCATTAATGGCTATAGCTTCATAATAGGGCGACATGTAAGAGAGACACAACCAGCAGGCTTGGGTAGAGTTAGGGCTGGAAGAGTTCAATGCGAGAAAGGAAGCGTTAAGGAGGGATAAAAGTGGGTTGTAGAGTGACAGCAAAGACGTGTTAAGTGAGAGTGGGATGTTGGTGGAGTTGGATAACTGTACGCTGGCTGAAGCCAAAGATGAGGGCAGAGGAGGAGGAAGTGGTTGTGGGTTGAGCACTGGGTTGGGGACAACTGCAGTGGTAGGCGGGGGAGAGGGCTGTGTTTTTTGTATTTTGAAAAAGGTGCCATAGTCGTAATGGCCCATGTAGAGCTGAATTCCCCACGTGCGGCCAGATAGCCATTGGACGTTGGCGGGGTTTTGTACTGTTATGGTGATATTGGGCCAGCCTGTAGCTTTTATGTGTTTGTCATTGTTAGGGGGATTGGACCATCCGTGTGCTATTGACTCGCATCCCCAGGAGGGACAGTAATAATGTGAGGGATCATGACAGGAGGAGTGGGAGGAACCTGTTGAAGAGGGGCAAATGTAATAGCCTGACACCTGTGCCGAGGCTGCTATAAGGGAGGGCTCTCCTGTCCGTGCTGTTTGTCATAGGTAGCAAGCTTTGGATGTAGACCCGTCAAGGGAAGGGATTTTATTGCCTTGCGGGCCGCAGCCTTGGGGGTAGAGGACAGGGAATTTGGGACTGCTAATACCCATATTGGTAAGGCAACAGGCATGCAGGGTGAAAGAGGGAGCACCGGATGTGACATTATAACGGAGGGGATTTCTTCTTGCCAAAGCTGTAACGTCCAGTTAAAAGGTTGATGATCATTATTAGCAAGCAAAAAGGAGGGAAATAGAAGGAGAAGGGCGAGGATTTTAAAAGGGGGTGCCATTAGAAAATAAAGAATGTGAGTATAGTAAGAATGGTAGTTATAGAAAGGGAGTAACAGTGAAGAGGAAGGAGTTGAGAGAAAGGTATTACTCACGGTTTGTTGTTCCTTTTTTGGCAGGCTGTGGCAGGACGAATGTTTTTTCCTGGGACCCAGATAGGTTGCGGTGCTTCTTCTGGAAAGACACAAGCAAAGCCCCTCCCTTGGGCTAAAAGAGGGCTAGGTCCTTTCCAAGTATTGTTTTCGGGGTCTTTCCAATATACCATAGGGGCCACTGTAGGTGTATATGATGGTCCCCAATGTTTGTGGAGTGGAGACAGTCCCTTTTTATCAAATGTGAGGAGATTCATATGAATGAGACAGCTGGTAATAATTTCACTAGGAGGACTGTGTGGCCGTAACGCCTTTTCCTTTTGAATCAAGATCTTTAGCTGTTGATGAGTACGTTCTACTATTCCCTGACCTTGAGGATTGTAAGGAATGCCACAGTGGTGTGTGATGTTGTATAATTTTAGAAAATTAGCAAAGGATGTACTGCGGTAGGTAGGGCCATTATCAGACTTAACATCCCAGGGGACTCCCATGAACAGAATGGCTTGATGCAGAGCTTTGATACAGTGTTTTGCTGTTTCCCCAGCTAAGGGAACTGCATAGCAGAGATGAGAGAAGGTATCTATGGTGACATGAACAAACTTTAGGCGACCAAACGAGGGGACATGTGTAACGTCCAACTGCCAACGAGAGTTGGGTTTAAGGCCGCGAGGGTTAACTCCCTGGGGTTGTAATGGCCCTAATGGGAGAAATGGAGCGCAGGTTTTACAAGATCTAACCAGATGTTTGCATGTTTGGATGTTAAGGTCTGGCAGCAGATGTTTCAGAGAGATCGCTGAGAAGTGAAATTTGGAATGTAGTAGCTTGGCCTGATTGATGAGATCTCCAGGTGTTGCAACTGCTGTCATAGACACGGCACAATCTGCTAAATGGTTGCCATGAGCTAAGGGCCCAGGCAGATTGGAGTGACTCCTGATATGTGTGATATACCAGGGAGCAGTGCGGTGTTCAATTAGTTTTTGAAGGCATAATAATGCCTTATCAATAGGTGTTTCTTTAGGAAAGAATGTAGCATGTGCTAGCACCTGGCAAATTTGAAGAGTGTAGAGGCTATCAGTAAAAATATTCAGGGGCTCAGAGGGGAACAATGTAAGTGCCAGATGTACAGCTTCAAGTTCCCCTGTTTGTACAGAGTGAGGATTAGGCTTGACATATGTGGAAGGGGAGCCTATGTTAGGCTGGTAAACCACAACAGCATATTTTGATTTGGAGGCATCTGTAAACACAGTAGTACTTGAGGGGAGGGGGGAGGAAGAAGGATAAGGGTAAAAAGGGTCTGAGAATGGCAACCGAACGAGCCCTTGAAGTAGTTTATGTTGAGGATAATGGTTGTCAAAAGTTCCAGTAAAGCCTTCTACTAAAATTTGCATTTCTTCATTGTTTTGAAGGAGTTGAGTAGTAGCCACAGCCGAAAGGGGCCAGACAATGGTGTCTGGTTTCACTTGAAAAGTGTGGAGGCAGAGTGTACACAGATCTGCTGGACAGATCTTTGAAAGTTTACTTTTAGCTGAGTGTGACCACAGCAGTGGGCCCTCTTGCTAGAGGACTCCAGTAGGAGTGCCAGATGTGGCAAGAATTAAGGCTAATATAGGACTGTTCGGGTTGTACCTCTTAAGCGTGCATTGTTGAAGTGCATGGTTAACCGCTTGTATGGCTGCTTTTGCCTGCTGAGTTAGTGAGATGTTTTTAGTAACAGCCTGAGGTGGTGTTGCAGGCAATCGCAGAAGGTCAAAGAGAGGCGTAAGTTGTGCAGTGGAAATGGGAAGAGCTGGTCTTATCCAATTAATGTTTCCACACAGCTGTTGAAGCTCTGTCAAAGAGAGACAATCAGGGATCTTTATCTTAGGAGCAATAGGTTTAACATATTGAGAAATTTGAAAACCTAGAAATGAAAAGGGCAGATGGCGTTGGACCTTTTCAATTTTAATGTGAAGGCCTATATCTGTTAGATTTTGTGTAAGCTGTTGGAAAATAGCTTTTAAATGCTGGGCATCGCTATGCGCCAAGAGGATGTCATCCATATAATGAATGATGAATGCCTGAGTTCTAAGAGGGGCCACTGCAATATTGACATAATTTTGGCAAAGTGTAGGGCTATTTTTCATTCCTTGCGGAAGTACTTTCCACTGGTATCTGCAGGCTGTCCCTTGATGGTTGGGGAGGGGGACAGTGAAGGCAAATTTATGTCTGTCTTGAGGATGTAAGGGGATAGAAAAGTAACAGTCTTGAATATCAATTGTAATTATATGATAATCATGAGGGATTGCCGTAGGGTGAGGCAGCCCCCCGGTTGGCAAGATCCCATGGGGACAATATGCTTGTTTATTTCTCTAAGGTCATGCAGCAGACGATATTTGCCAGTAGTCTTTTTTTTTTTTTTTTAAAGATTTTATTTATTTATTCATTTATCCCCTCCTTGCTGCTTGTGCTCGCTGGGTCAGCTAACCACGCCGTGCGGGCGGGCTTGCCTTCACCAGGAGGCCCCGAGAACCGAACCCGGGGCCTCCCATATGGTAAACGGGAGCCCTACTGATTGAGCCACAGCCGCTTCCCAGTAGTCTTTTTTTGTATGACAAAAATGGGAGAATTGTAAGGGCTGGTGGAAGGTTCAATGTGACCAGCTTCCAGCTGTTCTTGTATCAGCGTAAGTAAGGCTTGAAGTTTGTGGGACGGGAGAGGCCACTGCTCAACCCATATAGGGTCCTCTGTGTCCCACTGCAGAGGAACAGGGTTAGGTGGTTGTAGCTGAGCAGTGGCGCCTAGGATTGGGGGGGCTTCTGTGACATGTCAGGACCGCTCCCAAATGGGGAAAACGGCTGGGACTGAGAATGGGCAGTTGTAACAACAGCCCTGCATTGATCTAGTATGTCCCGGCCCCATAGGATTGTTGGGAGGTTTTCAATTAGGAGAGGTTGAAAAAGCCCTCTGCATCTTGCCAGGGGATGGGCTTCTTAGTTTTTCTAGAACTAGCCGTTCCTGTTGCACCCTGTACAGGGGGCCCTGGCAAAGTCTCCCACACATGGAGATATTCAAAGGGGAGGCAGGAGACCTCTGCACCTGTATCTAAGGTCCCTTGCAGCCATTGTGCAGCATCACCTCCCCCAATTCTAAAAGTAGCCTTGGGCTTGTTGGAATGAATGGGAACTGTCCACAGCAGGGGTTTGGCATTGGGAAAGGAACCTCTTACTGGCGGCGCTGAGGCTTGCCCCCTTTGAAGTTTAAAGGTTTGCTTTGGCTGTTGGTTTTAGAATGGCAGTCACGTGCCCAGTGATAACCCTTACTGCACCTAGGGCAAGGCGTAGGGGGGCCGCTACACGGGAGGGGAGGTGGTGCCGAAGGGGCGGCGGGAGCAGAAGGAGTGGAGGCAGAATTTGGGCATTCCCTGGCAAAATGACCTGGCTGCCCACATTTAAAACAGCCTGAGGTTTGAGCTACTGCAAGGACGACTGCGGACGCAAGAGCTGCCACTTGGGGGTCGATATGACTACAAGCTAAGACCCAGTCGTCAATGCTTTTGTCCCTCACAGGGGCGAGAGCTTGTTTACAGGCGGGGCTAGCCCCCTCTAGAATGAGCTCTCGAGCGAGGGCCAGCTGGCCTTGAATGCCCGCCACTTTTCTTTCACACGCCTCCATAACTCTGGAGACAAAGGCTGCGAAGTCTTCATCTTTATTTTGTATCATTTTTGTAAATTTTTCTGGCCGGAGGGCAGAGCAAGTGCGAAATGCATGGAGAGCCACCTCACGCAGCTGAATCCAAAAACCTGGAGGAGCGGTGGCATAATGAGCAGGGGCTGCAAAGGGGCCAGTGCTGTAGAAGGCCTCAGGCGCAATGTTGACACCAGCGCTAATATTGAGGGCCACCTGTTTCTCTGCTTCCGAATGAAAATGGGCACGCCAGTCTACAAACTGGCCAGGTGTTAAAATTGCGCGGGCTAGAGAAGCCCAGTCGTAAGGGAGGCACAGCTGTGTGGAAATTTCCTCAATGAGGTGTTGAGCGTAGGGGCTACCCAGACCGTCCTCTTTTACAGCTTTGCGGATATTCTTGACCTCATCATGTTGCAGAGGGTAGTAGAATTGTGGGCAAAGTGGGGAAGGATTAATATTAACAGGGAAGCAAGGCAAAGGGGCTAAGGAGGAAGGGGCGGTGGAGTTGGTAGGAGGGGGAGCAGAGGCGGAAGAGAAAGGGTTGTTGTTAGAGAGTGGTCCTGAGTAAGGCTAGGGAGGAAGGGTGGAAAGGGTAGGGGCGGGGGGAAGAGGGGAGGACCAACACATTGACTGACATGATGGGACTTGCGTGCCACCTTGTAGCTGCAGCGGAGACAAGGAAGAAGAAGAGGAAGGCAGCTCAGGGTTTTGGACCGGAAGGGAGGGGTATAGAGACGCAGGTGAAGAAGGAGGGAGCCCCCGGTCCTGAGTTTTTTCGAAAGACTGAGAACTTCCTCCTTCTCCAACCGCCCCCTGGTCTGGTTTTTGTTCACTAGGAGGAAGTTCGCCATGTTGTTCCTTCGATCGCAGGTTACAGCTTTTTGGTTGGGACTTGGGGGGGTCGAGCTCCAAAGCATTGTTAATGCGAGAGCAGAGAGACCCCATATCAGAATCCTCTCCAGAGTCAGATGGGGAAGGGTTATCCGCCAGGTGATCAATTAATTTGACCTGGCAATCAGCAGGTGAAATGGGGGCGCCTTGAAGTCACGAATGAATGGCAACTAGGGTAGGGAGTAGACCAGGGGGAAATTGTTTATTTTCATGTTCCATGGCAGCCGTAACGCGATTTATTAGTTTATTGTATGTCGCGGGGTTCCATAGATGGCAGGTCGCTAACCAAGGGTTAAAAGGAAGCAGAATACCATCAAGTCCACTCTAGTCCATAGTTCTTCCCCCAATCCAGAGGCGACTGGGATGGTGATGTCCACTCCAACTCCAAGTGAGAGAGGGCTTATATCCCATGGATATGGTGGGTGGGATGATCCTGCCTGCAGATGCAGGCCCTCTCCATTCCTTGGGATGGCCATTTCCCATTGTTGTCTCCTCACCAGGTGACTTGGATGAGTCCATTGAGCTGTAGGGTAGGAGTTGCAGCTCCACCTGTCCCAATATGTCTGAAGCTGTTTTACGGAGACCTTCAGTCGGTTAGTATCTAAGAGACCGGTCAGCGCTCTGACTTGGGTGCCTGACGAGAGGAGACTCGTGCTCCCATATCGATGCTTTGTTAGAGCTAGGGGGACTCTGAGGCACGTTAGTTAGCGTGGGGTGGGGTCGCTAATTTAAGCACGACGGGTTAGGGAGAAAAGGAAAGTATATACTGAGACAACACAGAGGAAGAATAGCGCAAGAAAGATTCGCTCCCAGAAATTCCAGTTTGGAGGGGCGGCGGAGGCCAGGCAGAAAGCGAAAGTAACAGAGATTAAAGAAAGCAGAAGAAGAAGGAGAGGAGGCATTGAATTGATAGATACCAGACAGAAGAGAGGGGGCGCCAAGTTATAGAGCAAGGTGCTGGAGATACTTACAGAGTGCTGCTATTTGAGGCCGATAAGAAGACGAGGCCCTACCGTCGGGGCGCGGCGAGAGGTGGGGAGCCCCACATTGGGCACCAATTGTGGTTGTTCCGAACCACTTGTTGGCGGAAGGGGAATGCTGAGCGGCAACCAGCGTTCGGGGGCCCAGACGGCGTTGAGGGCGCATGGAGGAAAGACCACCGCAGAGACGAGGTAAGTACGCAGGTCTAATTTATTACAGGAAGGTTTGTTGTTTATATAGGTTCTGATAAGGGAAGTGAGTTAAGGACATGATTGGAGGAAGAGGGGTGACGTACATAGTAACTGGCAAAAAAGAAGATTTTTAGAAAAGGTTATGATTGGACATTGAGGATTGACTGAAAGAAGTCTTTTCAGGTTCATGCCCGGAGTCACGTAGCACTTGGCAGGCATTTTAGCCGCTTGGGGGCACCATTTTAGGTGTCCCTACCACAATGCTGATTCTTGTCTATGGAAATATAAGAATAGTGATAATTGCCTAATTCAACTACGTCCTTAGAATCTTCCTCTTTCTGTTTATCTTACCAATTGTTATGTTATTCTGAGGAACATATTCAAGGACATCAAGGTAGCCCCCTCCATACCCCAGAACAAGTCACATGATGCAAATTAAAAATTCTTTATTCCTGGAAAAAAAATTATTAAACCATTAGGAATAGGATAGAATAATTTATCATAATCTGCAACTTATGCATAAAATGAAAAAAATAAGACTATATCACCAATACATAAATAAAGGATTCTTCTTTGTTCTAATAGGTGAAATGTAGTAGGGATATTTATTAGAATAGAAGAGTTAGTTATTGTTAATGATATTTTGGGTCACCTTTATTTACCCATGAACTATTTTATTGATACATTTGGAAAAGCAATATTAAGAATTTGAGCTATTATTTCTCTTTCTACTTTAGTCTTTTACACGAGAAGTAATTGGAGTTAGCTGGGGAGGGGGCTAAAATAGATTCATTCTGAAAGCTTTTTCTGGGAGAATGATAGTGCCTTCGACAAAAATAGCTTCTATATATTCAAGATCATAACTGGATCACTAATATTTTAAAAGAAACTTCAATTTAATCAGATAATATATTAAAAGACTTTGAATACTCAATAGAATGCTAGATATATCATAATTTTCATGTATTCTGATTTAATTGCTTAGAAACATCTTGAGTTGGAAACAAATTCCTTTAATATGGCTTGTAACTGCCATAGGCCTAAAAAACAAAATTAAAAAAAATTTTTTTCTTAAAGAAAATGGGATTAAGCAGGTGAAATAAATGCATCTACTTAGACATTTCAAGAGACCTAGTGTGAACAAGATAGTAGCAAAGAGAAACTTAAAGTGGATGCCTATAGGTTTGGGGAAATACGATTACCTAAGAAACACAGAAGCTCTCTAATTTCAGAAATGCATTCAGTAAATTGCTGTGGAAATTAAAGAAAATGAGACTGATTTAAGTCTCTTTCCCAAAAAGGAATAACACCTTGTAGAGATGGATCATTTGTCCAACAGGATGAATATTCCTTCTATTGCTCTGGCTGCCTCTTGCTGTCTGTTGCAACTTTGTTGAGGTACAGACTTCTCTCCACTGCAATGCAGAGGTTGAAAGGATAATTTTATGGGTCTTGAATTTATTTGAGGCTGCAAATTGTAGAATTAAATTAGAGTTAATTAAGGGTATTGGCCAAGAGTACCAAAGGGGAATTCATTTCCTTGAAAATGATGTCATTCAACTGAGGGTTTGAAGTCCTAATAATGGTGTCATAGATAATTTGTCTACCCATTAGGTTTCCAACTATAAAGCCTATCTCATCAACAATAATTTGTCTGTTTTTATTAAAGCCATCCTAGTGGGCTTTGAAGTGGTATCTCATTGTGTTTTTTCTTTTTCCTTTTTTTTTTTAATTGGAGAAGTTATGAGCCTATAAAACAATCCTGCATAATGTGCAGAATTCCCATACACCACCCCACCATGAACACCTTGAATTACTGTGGAACATTTGTTACTGAAACTCTTCCCACAATTGTCTGTTGTGAAACTTTATATTTATCAGGAAACGGAACAATTTAAAATTCAAGAAGTTATATCTGGAAAAATCTTATCAGATATGTGATGGTTCTAAAACTTATTAAAAAGTTGTGTGTGTTTTTTTTTTTTTATAATCAGAAGAAGAATCGGATTCCTTCAACCATCAAAAAATTATGCAAACTACTAGAAAATATAGAAGGAAAAATTTTCTCTTTTGGTCTCCTAAAGCAATTTTCATTTCCAGTGAGAATTATTTAAATATTTTCCCCTATTTTCTTTATATGTCATTTCCCTATAGAATTGTGACATATAAGTGCAAATAACCTATTTTGACATGACTGGGAT
Organism: Tolypeutes matacus; assembly: GCA_026826555.1. Taxonomy (NCBI): domain Eukaryota; kingdom Metazoa; phylum Chordata; class Mammalia; order Cingulata; family Chlamyphoridae; genus Tolypeutes; species Tolypeutes matacus. Next base: position 2,360,502 of record JAKSZT010008315.1, on the reverse strand, counting down.
CTTATCTATGTTTTATCTGCTTAAAATTGTTAACCATATTGTGCCAAAATTTTCCAATATAGTTACAGATATTCTAAACACTTGCTTTTTACATTTGCATATTAATCACATTGTTTATTTATTTAGATTTTGTTTTTAAAGAAGCTTTCAATTACATAAATGATGCACTGAAAATATAGGAGGATTACTATATAACAACCACACACACACGTTTCCCCATTAACTTCTTTGATTAGTGTGGTATATTTTTAAAAATTTATGAACACATGTTCAAGCATTGCTACCATGGTCAATAGTTTACATCACAGTTTACACTTTCAACTTCATTTTTTATAGGTTTTGACAAAATGTATAATGATTTGAATCCATCAATGCAATGTAATTCAGAACACTTCTAATGTCCAAAAAAAGCCCCATGTTACACCTATTTTTCCCTCTCCCTCCCCTCAGATACACTGGTGAACATTGCCTTTATATTAATATTATAGATTCTTCCATTGTTAGAATAATAAGTATACTTTAATCCATAGTGGCTTCCCCCCTTTATGCTTGTTCATACTTCAATAATGAGGATTTTAGGATGGTGCTGCCCCTCTCTTTCTGATTGAGAGGGGACTTAGATCCCGTGGAGCAGATGAAAGGACCTGCCTTTCTTGCTGTTGTAAATATTTTCTCTTTTTTGTGTGTGATGGGTGTTGTCCATTATCATCCTTCTGTTAGTTGTCCTAGGCTAGTCTGATGAACAGGAAAATAGGTGTTGCAACTCTGCTGAGATTCAGAGCTCAACCAGCATATGAACAGACTAAAGATTTAAGTCTCATGTACATATATTTAATGATTATAACATTATGGGTTCAAATAAAATGGGCAGAAGACCCATGTACAGGGAAATCATAAATGAGTGTAACTCTGTTACATTGGGAAAAATATATTCCAAGGTAATACCCACTGACAAGATGCCTAATTGCTGAGATTATCTGCCCTTCTGATAGTGTCTAGATGTCTCTAGATTGAGGTGTCCTGATTGAGGCATTATTTATGTGGCATTCAACGAGATATTCCTGATATGCACATAAGTGTAATCTCTGGATTGACCTTCTTACTCACTTATTTCTTAGCCATAAAAACTCATTTGTATTAAATAATTCCCCTTTTGGTCAAGGTCTTTTTTCCAAATGCATTGCTAGTTGGTAATAATCCCTCAGTGCCAGGGAGATTCATCCCTGGGAGTCATTCCCCATGCTGGTAGGAAAGTCATGTGCTTATTTGCTGAGTTTGGTTTAGAGAGGGCTCACCTTTGAGCAACTAGGAGGCTTTAAGGAGGTAACTCTTAGGCAATATGTAATACTAAGCTAAGTTTCAATACACAAGAGCAAAGTTCCTAAGTTGTTCCTAAGTACAACCATCAATGTCAGGAGCATGGTGTATTGGCCTATCGTCTTTGCTAGGCAAGCCCATATACTCTAGGGATTCTGGCTGCTTTATTAGAGAATGGAGCAGAATATCTCAGGTGGGGAATTTAATCCTCTTTGTGTTATTGTGTGCTTTTCTGCCCACCAAGACAACAACCCATGACCACTGGAACATATTTATATTCTCTAAAGGCATACCCCAAGTGCACCCCTCCCTACACATCATCTGATCATCAACACCTCACACCAGTGATCCCTCTCATGGTTGCAACCCTTCTGCAATCCAAAACCTTCCCAAAAGGAAAGCCAAAAAAATTAAATGATTAAAAATAATAAAAAAGTAATAACAGTAAACAAATAAAATACAAAAATAAAAAATGATTAAAAATATATAAAAATATAAAAAAATAATAAATATTTTAAAATGTGCATTTCATCTATATAAGATATACTATCTTTTATATACAGTGGCAATTTCCTCTGAATGTTCCCCCAGTGTCTTAATTTTTGGCTTTATTTTCAAAGAAGCCTAAGGTTACAGAGAAGTCACATAAAGTATATAGGGCTTTCCCCTATACCCAACCCACTCCTATTCTCAAATTTGCCTCATTGAAAACATCTTACTTAAATATGATACATTTGTTACAATTGATGAACAAATATTGCAGCATTGTTACTACTCATGGTTGATGGTTTATATTATGGTTTATATAACATATTGCATGGTACACTTTCATAGGTTTCAGCAAATATTATAATGGCATATATCTGTCAATGCCAAATCAGGCAGAACAATTCCAATGTCATAAAAATGCCCTATGTTCCAACTATTCTATTATTCCCTCCCCCTCACCTAGGAACCTATGTTAACCACTAAGTTTCAATTTTTGAAGAATAAGGTTCATAGGTACATGCATTAATATTGAGGGCTTGATATATTGGTTTGTTATCATTTATTAGGCACTGCCTGTGTTCTTGAGAATTTCTTGCCCCTGTAATTGAGAACAGAGCAGGACTATCCTGTATGGAAGTTTAATATTTTCTTGTTTATTGTGTGGATCTCTTTTCCACTGAGATAACACACTATGACAAGATGAACATTTTCATATTCCATAGAAACATGTCCTTGGTGCCCTATCCTACATATCCCCTGTCTCTGACACCCTTCACCAGTAACCTTCCTCTGCATTATTTGCCAATAGAATATTCTTACCATTATATTTTTAATATAAAAATATATTTTTATAATATGTTTTTACCTCCAGCCCTCTCCCCAGTTCCATGCATAGCCCAACTCAACCCCCCTACCCTACTCCCCCTCACATTCCAGCACCATCGACTTCCCTCAAATCCCTGTAACATCACCCTTATCAAATCCCCAACCACCCCTTCAACCTTATCATAGTTTTCACCCATATTGAGCACTGGCTCACTACTTTCTACTTGCTTTCTTCCTCCTAATAGCCTATCTTCCAGACTGTAACTCAATGAATCTGCTTAATTTTCTTAAGTCATATCAGTGAGGTCAAGTAATATTTGTTCTTCAGTTATTTCACTCAACATAAAGTCATCAAGATTCACCCATGTTGTTCTGTTTGTTAATACTTCATGCCTTCTTACAGATAAGCAATAGTCCTTTTTATGCATATACCAAAATTGCTTTTCCATTCATTGGATGATGGACATTTGGGTTGCTTCCAACTTTTGGCAATAGTGAATAATGATGCTATGAACATTTCTGTGCATATATCTGTTTGTGTTCCTGCTTTAAATTTTGCTGGGTATATACTTAGAAGTGGGATTGCTGGATCATATGGCAGTTCTATAGTTAGCTTCCTGAGGAACTGCCAAACTGTCCTACCCAGTGGCTGCACCATTCTGCATTCCCACCAGCAGTGGATAAATGTTTTCTTTCCAACACATCCTCTCCAACACTTGTGATCCTCTGTTTTTTTGTTTTTTTTAATAGCTACAAGCTTAATGATATCTCATTGTAAGTTTTGATTTGCATTTCCCTAATAGCTAGTGATATTGAGCATCTTTTCATGTGCTTTTTAGTCATTTGTATTTCTTCTTTGGAAAAGTTTCTATTCAAATCGCTTGTCCATTTTAAAAAATGGGTTGTTCGTCTTTCTAATTTTGAGATGAAGGACTTCTTTTATATGATAGATATTAGGCCCTTATTGGATAAATCCTAACTGTTATCTCCCATTGAGTATGCTGTCTTTTCACAATCTTGCCAAACTCCTTTGAAGCACAAAATTCTTTAATTTGGAGAAGGTCCCATTTGTCTACTTTTTCTTTAATTGCTTGTGTTTTTGGTGTAAAATTTATGAAATTGTTTCCTACTACAAGATCTTATAGATGCTTCCCTATATTATCCTCAAGGAGCTTTATGCTCTCGGCTCTCATATTCATATCTTGGTTCCATCTTGAGTTAATTCTTGTATATGGCATTAAGTGGTGATCCTCACTCATTCTTTGGTTATGGATATCTAGTTCTCCAGGCTCTATTTGTGGAAGACACCATTCTGTACAGTTGAGTGGGTTTGGTGGCCTTGTCAAATATCAGTTAACTATATATGTGAGGACCTATTTTGGAACTCTCAGTTTGGTTCCATTTGTCAGTATGTCTATCCTTGTGCCAATACCATGCAGTTTTAACCACTGTAGCTTTGTAATATGTTTTAAAGTAAGGTAGCATGATTCCTTCAATTTCATTTTCCTTTATCATTTTTTTTGACTCTCTTGAGTCCCTTGCACTTCCAAATGAATTTCATAGTTATCTTTTTCAATTCATTAAAAAAATGTTATAGTACGTTTTATTGGGATTGCATTAAATCTGTAAATCAAATTTGGTCAAACAGACATCTTCATGATGTTTAGTTTTCTGATCCATGAACATGGAATATTCTTCCATTTATTTAGATGTTCATTGATTTGCTTTAACAATGCTGTGTAATTTTCCATGACAAATCCTTTACATCTTTAGTTAAGTTTATTTCTAGATATTTGATTCTTTTAGTTGTTACTGTAAATGGAATTTTTTTCTTGATCAGTTTGCTCATTATTGTTGTACAGAAATGGCATGGATTTTTGCTTGTTGATCTTATATCCTGCCACTTTACTGAACTCATTTGTCAGTTCTATAAGCTTTGTCACAGATTCTTCAGGGCTTTCTACGTATAGGATCATGTCATCTGCAAACATTGAGATTTTTCCTTTTTCCTTTCCAATTTGGATGCCTTCCATTTCTTTTTCTTGTCAAAGTGCTCCAGCAAGTTACTCCAATACAATTCTCAATAAGAGTAATGGCAGGGGGCGTCCTTGTCTTGTTCCAGATCTTAGAGGGAAAGCCTTTAGACTTTTACCATTGAGTTACCTGTGAATTGTTTATATATGCGCTTTGTATTGTTGAGGAATTTTACTTCTAATCCTATGTATTGAAGTGATTTTATCACGAAAGGTAAGTGTATTTTGCCAAATGCTTTTTCTGCCTGAATAGAGATGATCATGTGATTTTTTTCTGTTGATTTGTTAATGTGGTGTATTACATTGATTGATTTTCTGAGGTTGAAGCATCCTTTCATACCAGGGCTGAAACCCACTTGAATTTGGGGTATAATTAATTTAATGTGTTGTTGAATACAATTAGCAAGTATTTTGTTGAGAATTTTAGCATCCACACTTATTAGAGAGCTTGGTGTGTAGTTTTCTTTTCTTGTGGTGTCTTTATTTTGCTTTGCTATTAGAGTGATGTTGGCATCATAGAATGAGTTAGGTAATGTTCCTTCCAATTCTATTTTTTGGAAGAGCTTAAGCAGGATAGGGGTTAGTTCTTTCTGTAAGGATTGGTAGAATTCATCTGGGAAGACACCTGTTCTTGGGCTTTTCTTAGTTGGGAGGTTTTTGATGACTAATTTAATCTCTATACTTGTGATTGGTCTGTTGAGTTCATCGGTTTCTTCTTTCATCAATATAGGCTGCTTGTGAGTTTCATGAAATTTGTCCATTTCATCTTAGTTATCCATTTTATTGGTATATAATTTTTCAACATATCATCTCATGATACTCTTTTATTTCTGTGGGATCAGTGTTGATATCCCTTCTCTCAGTTTTTCAATAATATATATTTGCATCTTCCTTCTTTTTTCTTTGTTAGTCTACCTAAGTCTTTGTCAATTTTATCATTCTTATCAAAGAAAGAGCTTTGTTTTGTTAATTTTTTAAAATTCTCAATTTCCTTTAGTTCCTTCTTTCTGATGATTTGGGATTAGTTTGTTGTTCTTTTTTAGTTTCTCCAGGTGTGCAGTTTGGACTTATATTTCACCTCTTTCTTCTTTTTAATATAATTATGTATCTTTCTAAATTTCCTTCTCAGCACTACTTTTCCTAAACCCCATAGGTTTTGATATGTTGTGTTCTTATTTTTCATTCATATCAAGGCAGTTACTGATTTCTTTTGCAGTTTCCTCCTCCACCCACTGATTAGCTAAGCATTTGTGGTTTTAATTCCACATCTTGATGCCTATTCTGTTTTTCTGCCCCTCATTAATTTCCAGTTTCATTCATTTGTGGTCTGAAAAATTATTTCATATAATTTCAATACTTCTGAATTTTTAAATATTTATTCTGTGTCCTAGCACGTATTCTATCGTGGAGAATGATCCATGTGTTCTCAGGAAGAATATATATTCTGCTGTATTTTGGTGTAATTCTCTGTATATGTCTAATAGGTCTAAATCCTCTAATGTATTAATCAAGGTCAATATGTTCTAGTTAATGGTGATAATAGTTTATTCATGTTCCCCAATATAATTGTAGAGGCATTACTTCTTCCCATAATTTTTCCAATGTTTGTCATATTTATTTTTTTGCACCCTGGTTAGCTCCATAAATGTTAATGATTGTCCTTTTTTCTTGATAGATTATTTATTTTATTAATAAATAGTGTCCTTCTTTGTCTCTTAAAATAATTTTGTATTTAAACCCTATTTTATCTGATATCAGTAAATCTACTCTCACCCTTTTTATGTTTATTGTTTGCATGTAAAACCTTTTCCAACCATTCGATTACAACCTCCTTGTGTCCTTAAGGTTAAGGTGAGTTTCTTGTAGACAAAATATAGGTGGGTCATATTTCCTAATCCCTTTTGCAAATCTGTGCCTTTTGATTGGAGAGTTTAATCTCCATCTAACATTCAATGTTAGACTTTTTTCTTTAGGCTTTTATAAGTCATATTTTGTTTTATTTCTCTTTTTATCTTTCTAGTTATTCTTACTAGTAATCTTCCTTTCTACATACTTCTTCAACCCACTCTTTCCTGTTTTTCCTTTCATCCTGCAGAACAACTTTAAAAAATTATTGTAGGATAAGTTTATTGTTGACAAACTCTCTTAATTTCTGTTTATCTGTGAATTTTTAAACTCTCCTTCATTTTTGAATGCCAGATTAGCTTGATACAGGTTTCTTGGTTTGCAGTTTTATTCTTTTAATACTTAAACTATGTCATACTTCTGTGTTCTTACCTCCAAGATTTCCAATGAGAAATTAGCCCTCAAGCTTCATGGGCATCCCTTGTATGTGATTTATCTCTTTTCCCTTGTTGTTTTCAGTATTCTTTTTGTCGTGAGCATTTGACATTTTGATAAGTATATATCTTTGGGTAGGCCTTTTGTGATTTATACTGTTAGGAGTGTACTGCAATTCCTGCACATATATATCTATGTCCTTCAAAAAAGTTGGGAAATTTTCAGCCATTATTTCCTCCAACATTCCTTCGGCCCTCTTTCCCTTCTCTTCTCCCTTTGGGATGTCTATAATGCATGTTTGTGTGTTTGCTGCTGCAATTCATTTCCCTGATTTTCTGCGTAATTATTTCTATTTTTTATCTATCTGTTCTATTATCTGTAAGATTTGAGGTGTTCTATCTTCATCATCACTAATTCTTTTTGCTGCTTGTTCAAATATGTTGTTATGTGCTTCCAGTATATTTTTAATTTCTTGCATTGTTGCTTTCATCACCATCAAATCCATTGTATTTTATGTATGTTTTCAATTTTTTGTTGTTCCCCTAGTGTCTTCTTAATATCCTTTATCTCTTGCTTCACTTCATTAAGTTGATTCATGATGTTTGTTTAGACATCCTTGATTAGTTGTCCCAAATTCTGTATATCTTCCTGTTTTTTAGTTTGTTCATTAGACTGGGCCATATCTTCCTATTTCTTAGTATGTCTTTTATTTTTTTTACTGGTGTCTGGACATTTGTTTATCTTGATGGGTTTATTCAGATGGTTTTATTTTATTTTATTTTATTTTATTTTATTTATTTTTTTGTTAAGAATCCTCTTTAACAATTGGTTCTGCTTATTCTATAACCTTGGAGTTGTTCATGTTCCCCAAACTACTACTAAGTATACAGAAAAGGAAATAAAAGAGAAGAGAAAAGGAATAAAAAAGCAATACATACAAGAAGGAAAATGAACCTTAAAAGAACCTGGAAGAAGAGAGAAAATAATTAGTAATGAGTGAAAAATCATTTAAATAAAAAAGATTAAGAATGAAAAATATGGAGGAAAAAAGAGAGAAAGAAAGAAGAGAAAAGACGGAATAAAATAAAAGACCAGGAAAGTGAGAAGAGAAGAAAGAAAATGAAAAAAGCAAGACACTGGGGAAGAAATGGAAGAAAATGCCACTGTACATATAGGACAACTGTTATTACAGTGATGAAAGGAAAAACATCAAAAAATAATTTATTTTATTTTTTAAATATTTTTCATTTTTCAATACCCCAATCTGTTTTACTTTATTCTAGTTTTAGTTTCTCTAAATTATTATGTATTTTATTTCTTATGTTTAAACCTATCGTAATTATTTCATTTTCCTCTCAATAGAATGTGGCAATATTCTTGGCTTCATTTTTGAATGGGTTTTGGATCACAGAAGGGTTATAACTATGGCAGGGTAGGATCAATGGGGTGGTGTGTCAGTGATGGGGGATACATGGGAGGAAGTTCACCTGGGCATACATATAAGGTATACAAATATGTTCCAGTGTTCATGGAGCATTACCACAGTGGGTAGAGATACACACAATACCTGAAAGATTATTAAATTCCCATCATGGGGTGCTCTATCACATTCTCTAATAGAATATATCAATACCCCAAGTGCAGGGGCAATAACTTTTTGCTCAAATGTGACCTCCCTCTAAGCCAAACTCAACATATAAATCATTACTCCCCCCCCACACACACAGCTTGGGACATAACTCCCAGGGATGAACCTCCCTGGCACTGAGGGATTACTACCAAGCACCAGCTGGTGATACAACTGGAAAAAGACCTTGACTAAATGGTGGAAAATGTAAAGACAAATGAGTGTATATGGCTCAGAGACTTCTAAGTGAGTCGGACGGTCATCAGAGAGGTAATGTTTATGCATGTCTCATCAGGATCTCATAGATGGCCAAGGTAGATACTACCTCAAATAGAGGGGATCCTGAGGGCTCTGGAGACACCCAGGATCTATGGTCATGACAGATAGCTTCAGAGTTTGGTGCCTGGCCAGTGGTTCTACTCTGGAGATTGTGCACCCAAGTGTGACAGAGTTGGACTCAGATGTGACTTTTCTACAAATGCCAATTCTGTCCCTTTTATTTGAACCTATATTTGGTGCTGGAGTTGGTAGGTGTACATCCAAGGTAATTGAATTTCTGGGCTGTCCATGTGCCAGCTGGGCCCTGAAATTCAATGGAGTTGCAGTTCATTGGACTCACCCAGGACAACTAAAAAGGAGATGATGTTGGACAATGACCATTCCAAGGAACTGAGAGAGCCTACAATTGCAAGCAAGAGAGTCCCATCCATCTGCCCTATGGGATCAAAGATTCCTCTCAATTAGAGGTGGAGTGGGCAACACCATCCCAGAATGTAGAAATAATAAAAAATAATAAAAATATATTTTAAAATTAATAAAATAATAAAAAAATAAAAAACTAATAAAAAATTATTAAAACAAAAAAGAAAAATTGAGGACATAACAAGAGAATGTGGAACAAAATTAATGCAGTAGAAGAGTGAAAATGAAAGAAAGAAAAGAAATTAAGGAGAAAAGAGAGGGAAAAGGAGAAGAAAAAAACAACTACAAAAAAATAAATAAGGAAAACTGTCTTCCCTCTCAGGCACTTGCAACAGTCTCAGGTTGCCAGTGCTCACCATTCTTGCAAGCCTACCTTCTCCAGATAAGGTACCCAGGTGTAGAGAAAGGAATACGGAAAAATGAATGAATGAATGAATGAACAAATAAATAAATAACATATTGCATACCCTAAAAAAAATCAGTCTATATTCCCTGTCCTGAGATTGTTTGTCCATCACCTCTTGCTCCCTGTGGCCCCTGGGGTGCCTGCCTAAGGGTAGTTAGGCTTTTTTTTTTTAGGAAGTTCCAGGTATTGAATCCAAGATGTTGTATATGTGAAGCAAGGGTTTAACCACTGAGATACACCAACTCCACCAGTTAGGTTAGGCTTCTGAAGAATTCTGAAAGTTTCTCCTCTGCCTCTGTTTGCTAACCACCCCCCGCCCCCTTTTTTTTTTTTTTTTTTTTTTACCTCAGACCAGCTTCTAATGCTTTGGCTTTTGCCACTCCAGGCTTCCCACTCTCCCAAGTTGTTAGGTGCATGTCAGCCTGCCACTCACTGACACATTTCTTCTCTCTCCCAGGGTGGGTGGGTGTGGCAGCCTGCTTACTCAGTTCCCACCTCTCCTCTCTCTGAAGCTGTTTCAGAGCTGGCTTGTGTATTTTTTCCTCTTCCACTTGCTTTATGTCCCCTCCCCTTTGCACGTGTGCCAGACCCCCACAATTGTTTGCCCCACAGCTCTCCTACCTCAAAAGTTTCCTGGATACTGTGAAGCTTCCATTGTTGCCCTTGGATAAGGGAGTTAAACTCACCCTAGGAGCCAGTTGAGCACTGGTCTTCCAGTCAGGTCAATTCCTTGACTTCATTGCCTCTAAGCCAACTTGAGTGCCCTATCTGCTATGTGTTCCCTATCACCTCAGTCAACTGGGTTTCCCCATTCTAGCTACACTCTCCAATTTCCCCTGTGGTACCACTACTTCCCTTCTGCAAAGGAAACCTGCCTACCTTCTCAAAGTATCTGGCGGAGGATTACAATCTGCTATTCCCTTTTCCACCATCTTCTATCTCCCATATTGTTTCTTAGAATCCATATAAGACCAAGCTATATCAGCATACTCTTTAGTCAAATTGACAATCTGATGTTAAAATATATATATGAAAACAAAGTAACTAGATACTGAAAGAAATATTAATAATGAATAGAATTTTGGAAGACTTGCAATAATTTATTTTATGACAATATAAAACTATGATCACCAAGATGTGGTGGTATTCTCATAAAAAATTTTATATATATAAATATATATATCATTCATATCTATATTATATAGATATAGATATATACCAATGGAAAATAGTGGAATTGAAAAACAGATCTATATTTATATGTTCAATTGATTTTCAATCAAGGTACCAAAAGAATTCAAAGTAATAATTTGAATAAACTTTTCCTACATGCAACATTGATGGACCTCAAAATCATCAAGTTTGTAAGAAAGAAGCCAGATCCAAAAGTGTGTGGCTGTTTTTATAAAATGCTCTAAAGAAACAAAACTAATATATAGTTGAAGAAATCAGAAGCGTGAGTGCTGGGGAGTTCAGTGAGTAATGGACGGGTGGAGGCATGAGCGATCTGTGTAAAAATGTTTTTAGTTACATCTAAGTATATGATGGGTTGGCATATATTTTGTCAAAATTTTTTTCTAACTGCACTTAAAACCTGATCTCTAAATTTATTTGAACCTAGGAGAGGATCAGGGATTTTATTAATTGTCCTTAAAATTCCAACAATTTGGGAGACAATTTTGGTATACAATTTTGTTGAGTATATTTCAACCTCATCTCATTTTGTGTGAACTTGCCCCCTGACTTTCAACCCACAATGAGTTCCATGAATTATATCATGCTTATTTTTGCCATCTACTTACTGAATAATTTTAATAATAATAATAATAATCAGGGTTTTACAAATATGTTCCTTATAGATCATTTTTCTCCCATTATGTTTATATTTTAAATTAATAGATATTGATTATTTCTATGATGTGAACTTTATAATCTGGTCTTTGTTGTTACTTAATATTTTTCTAGAAAGGTATTTTTATGATAAAATGAGGAAAATAATAATGATTTATACTCCTTGTACTTTAACTTAATTCATCACATTTTATTTTAAATTGCTCCAAAATTTAGAGGAGTTCTATATATTGAAGTGGTTATCTTTCTTTGTTCCCTAAATAGCTATTTATCTAACATAAGTTACTGAGAAAAATAATTTCTTTTTCCACGGTAATGTGATTATCCATTTCATACCTCAAATGTTGTAAGGGAGAAGAATCACCTGATGCTGTTATAGAAATGCTGCTTCTTTTTTCATTTTTACATGAAATTCAGCCCCATAGGACCAAATGAAAATGTCAATATTTGTTATCAATTTCTACTATATAAAAATGTAAATTAGGAAAAGTCACCATTCTTTCATAAAATATTCTAAATGTCTTTGGTGTATGTTCATTAGATTTTATTGTTTTATTCATAAAAGTCATTGTTTTCACATGATAAACATTTAATATTTTATGCAGTAGTAGCACATTTCCTTTTGCTGTATTGCAGCTATAACACCTTTTTTTCAGGAACTCATGTATGGAGAAATTGATAATATAATAATCCAGGAAAAGGGAGGGTGAAACTATAACATTATTACTTATCGCTCACCTATCAAAAAAATTGTACTGAAGAGTCTAAGAAACAATGCTGAAGAATACTCTCTGACAGAGACTCACATGATGTAAATGTCTTTTTTGAAACTTTGAAAACCCTGTTTGCCTCATGGAATTCATGATGTATACTCTCTTACCATGAAGCAACAAAGCCAGGAAAAGAATAAACATGGCCTACAAGGTTCATTGAAACCACACACAAAATATCACTAGCTTCTGCAGATTCCAAATATTTCCCAGCTATTTCACATCCATAGTGCATAATTATACCTCAATGACAATGCCCTCACATAGTGAAGACATCATACACAATCAGCATCCACCTCAGACAACAAGTTAAACTCTAAAAGATTTGGAGCAATTAGTTTTCTATACTGTGTCCAAATCACAAAAATAAATGCAAAAAAAAAAATGAAAGGAGAGGATAAATCAGTTATTAGGTATTCTGTAAAAATGCACACCTTAAACAATATACAAATGGAGTCTCCATATACAAATACTATATTCACTGAAATTTTAAAATTTCATAGAAAAATTCAGCAGCTCTTTTATAACTTGCAATACATGATCTAAAGTGATGTGAGTTTGTTTTTAAAGCAGGTTTGATGAATGGGATTCAGAAAATTGCAGTATTCTTCTAGCAGTAGTCCAAAGGATAAGAAGGAAGTTGTCCAGGGCTTCTATAACAAAGTATCACTGACTTGTTGGCTTAATCAACAGGAATTTAATTCCTCAAATTTTGGAAGCTACAAGTCCCAAATGAAGGAGTCAGCAGGATCATCCATTCTCTGAAGACTTTAGATTTATGTTGGTGACTTACCAGTATTCCATGACTCAATCTTTTTCTCAGTAACATGTCCATATTTCTCACCATCTGCTCATCCTGTGTTTAAGTTTCCTCTGCCTTAAAGGTTTCCAATCATATTGGATTTAAGTCCACGCTGATTTAGTTTGGGCTCATTTGAGCAATTGGATTTTGGAAGGAGCTAATTGCAAATGAATTCTCATTCACAGGACCAAGGGTTAGGGCATGGATATATCTTTGTATGGGACATGTTTCATTCCATATAAGTAGAGAAATGCTGTAAAAACATTACAATCTCCTCTGTAGAAATGAATCAGAAATCAAATATTTGAGTTATATACACCATAAAATTAATTATAATTCTATTTAACATATTAGATAAATAGATGCTTTGATTTTATATAATAAAATAATCTTTTCATATTAAGTCTTATGTATTATTTTTGTAGTTATTTCTGATCAGTATTATACTTCAATAAAGTCCATAACTTCTCATTATAAATTAATTATTTTTTTACTTCAAACTTTCAGGATTTTTCAAAGTTCATCCATTTTGTAGAATGTAACAGAATTTCATTTTTATGTTGAGCAATATATATTGAAATCATTATATTGAGTGAATTAAGCCAGATAAAGAGGGTAAATATTGTAGAATTTTACTTATATGAAATATCTAGAATAAGAAATTTATGGAGGTAGAAAGTAGGTTGAAGTTACCAGAAGCTAAGGGAAAGATTCAATTGATTAATTTGTACAGTTTCTGTTTTTGGTTATTAAAAATTTTGTTCATGAGCATTGTTGAGGACAGCAAATTTTCAAGGTAATTAATGTCATTGAATTGTACACTTAAAATGATAAAAATGGCAAGTTTTATGTTACCTACATTACCACAAACATTGTAAATTATTAAAAATGCAGAACTTTGTTTTTGTTTGGATTAAATGAATATTAATTTTCATTTGTTTAGAAAACATTAATTAAATAATTCTGTACTTTAAAAAAAGAAATTCTTCCCCTTACTGATTTGCAAATCTATATCATTAAATTATAAATTGTGACAATTCATCTGCATTATAATTATTTATTTCAAAATCTTTATGTATAGAATCAATATTAAGATCAAGTCAAAATATCAACTTAATTTTAATAAAGTACACATTAAGCTACTTATAATTTTCAAAGTTACATATATATATTTCAAATATTGGAATAAACTTAGAAAAATCTGTTAAAGATATGGAGATGGGAGAATTTTTCAGTTGTTCTCATTTCCCATTAATTGTCTAAGGAATGCTGACTCTCTTGGAGGCTGGTATGAATTCCTCCCTGCAGGCAGCCCATCATACAGAGCCCTAAGCCCTAGAACAGAAAAGAAGAACTAGGAAATGCAGCTGAGAGGTGCTGTCAGGCTCTCATCTGATTATCTGGTATTGCAATATCAGCTAGTACAGAAGTAGGCCTAGATGATGTAAAAATGTGTATGAAAGATATCTGGAACACCTACAATGTTATTCATGTTCTATTTTTGCCAAAGTCCTATAAAAGGAAAATTTCCTTTATTTTTGTGTGTTTGTTAATTAATTATTTAATTTTTAATGAAGCTTTGGATTACATAAATGTTACATAAAAAATATAGAAGACTTCTAAATGCCTGAAACCCTCTTCCTCCCACAGTTTCCCACATTAACAACATCCTTCATTAGAGTGGTACATTTGTTACTATTGATGAACACATATTGAAGCATTGCTACTAACTGTAGACTATAGTTTACATTAAAGTTTACACTCTGTCCCACACAATTTTGTAGGTTATGACAAAATATATAATGGCCTGTATCCATCATTACAATGCCATGCAGGAAAATTCTAATGTCCAAAATATGCCCCCATATTACACGTATTTTTCCCTCTCCCTTCCCTCAAAAAGTTCTTGCATTGATAGAATAATAATGTGCATAAGAGAATAATAATAACTTTACTTTATTATTTATTCCCCAATTTTGAGGATTTTGGGGTGGTGATGACCACTCTGATTCCAACTGACAGGGGGCTTAGATCCCATGGGGCAAATGGATGGTACCATCTTGCTTGCACTTGCAGACACTATCTGTTCCTTGGGAAGACTGTTGTGCATCATTATCTCCTTTTTAGTTGTCCTGGGTGAGTCCAATGAACTGGAGAGTAGGTGTTGCAACTCTGCTGATATTCAAGGCTCAATTTGCACTTGAATGGACCAAAGATTTAATTCTCTGGGCCATAAATTTAACAAGTATAGTGCTGATTACAGGTTCAAATGAAAGGGGCATGAGAGCCATGTGTAAGGAAAATATAAAAGACTCCAACTCTGTTTCACTGGGGAACATAAATTCTAAAGAAAGTCCCACTGACAGAGTGCCAAATTCTTAAGCTTGTCTATCCTGATTATGGTATATGGATATCTCTATCTGGATGTCTCTAGAACCATCAGGAGCCCTGTTATTTGAGGCACTGTTTACTATGACATTCAATGAGAGACTACTGAAACATGCATAAGCATAACCTCTAGAATGACCTCCCAATTCACTTTGAAATCTCTTAGCCATAAAAACTTATTTGTATTTAATATTTCTCCCTTCTGGTTAAGGTTTCTTCCAGATGCATTGCTAGTTGGCATTTATTAATAATCCCTCAGTGCCAGGGAGGTTTATTCCCTGGAGTCATGTCCCATGCTGTGGGGAAGGTAATGTATATATATTCTCAGTTTGTTTTAGAGAGAGGCTACATTTGAGCAACAAGGAGGCTTTAAGGAGGTAACACTTAGGCTATATATAATACTAGGCTAAGTTTCAGTTTCACAAGGAAAAGTTGATAAGTTCAATCAACAATGTGAAAGACAGTCTGTTTTCCTTCACTAGGCACTGCCCTTGTACTCAGGGGATTCTTGCCACTCTATTAGAGAATGAAGTAAGACTCCCCAAGATGGGAATTCAAAATTCTTTTGGTTATTGTGTGGACCTCCACCCACTGAGACAATGTCCCATGAACACTTGAACATATTCATATGGCTTAGAAGCATGATCCAGGTGCACCCTTCCCCACACATCACCCTATCAGTGACACCCCACACCAGTGATCCTCTTCTGCCAAAGTTATAGCTCTTCTGTGATACAACACCTTTCCAAATTTCTATAAGTCTTCCTGAAACCACCACCAAAACAAGAACACTACACACTAAAATGTCCCTACATACTACTCCTTAGTAGTTAAATTTATGTCATTTCTAACTCACAGCAATGATAGAGTCATTCATTTATATATAGTTTATTAGAGGAGTTCTGGGTTTACAAAACAATAATGCATACAGTACAGGTTTCCCATATATGCTCCCCCCATTAACACCTTTCATTTATGAGGTACATTTGTTACAATTGATGAAAATACATTTTTTTTTTGTATCTGTATTATTAATTAAAGTCCATGCTTTAACTTAGGGTTCACTGTTTTTGTAGTGTGGTTTCCTGGATTTTTTATAAAATTCTTATTATTTTTCCATATATTATTTAATATTTCTCCTTTTATCCTTTCAGGTATATATTTCAGTGTTGCTAATTATGTACACAATGTTGAGATACCATCATCATAATCAATTACCAAAATATTTTTGTCATTCCAAATAGGAACTCTATATTTTAACCTATAAATCCCTATTCCCTAGCCTCACTCTGCCCCCAGTATCTTATATTCTAGATTCTGACTATGCAAATTTGCTTACTCTATTAATTTTAAATCAGTGAGATCATAAAATATGTCTTTTTGTGACTGGATTATCTCAATCTACATGATGTCTTGAACCTTGAAGTAAAGAATCATGAGTAGAATAAGAAGCAAACAGTAGAGAAAATGAGAGGAACTGATGTGGAATCTAGAAAAAAAAACATATATCTTATTAAGGAAGGAAGGAAGGAACTATAAACAAGAAATAGAACAGAAATAGAGCAGCTAGAGAATGAGAAGAATATAAGGAAGAAGAATGAAGTGAATGACAATGCAAGCAAGGAAAAATAAAAATAAATAAAATGATATTTTTCCATGTAAATGTGTTAAAATTAAGAAGTGCATTAGGAGTAAATTTAAATTAAGTAGAGATAAAATTAATGCTAGTAGAGAAAATTAAAACTTAGAAGTAAAGTGACAACTAAAATTAAGAGAACCAGATATAAATTTATAAGTAATTGTAAGTATACTTAAATTATTAGATTTATTTAAACAGACAAATAAATTTAATTAATGCTTATAATTTAGAAATATTAATACAAAGTGTGAAGATGAAAGAAAACGTGGCTTCTGATAATGCTGCTATTTCTGAACATATGACCATAATATACTCTTCTTTCTCAGCTTGCAATTTATAATGAGAGTTGTGCTTTCTGCCATGCAGTATCACTACTCTGAAAATTGTCATTGAATCATAGGTAAGTGTTATCATCTGTTAAAATATATTAAGTTCATAAATTCTCCAAGTTTTCTGAATATATTTGTAATGTCACAAAAAGGGAATGAATCTCATTATAAAACTATTAGCAATATAAACCAATGATAAAGAAAGATTTGCAACCCTGGAATATTCATCTTCATTATATAACTACAGCAAAAATAAAATTGAAAAAGTCACTATCAAGAATTATAATAAAACATATAATTTTAAAAATAATCATAAAATCATCCCAAGGAGGAGACAGATGTGTATTTGTGAATATGAGGGGGAATTAAGCAACTTTTTCAAATGTGTGGTCTGTTGATAGGAACATCATCTTTTCAGTTTTTCAATGGAGAGTAAACTATCAAGACATTTCTAAATCTTCAGACACATAAAATATGATAAAATGTTTACAACATATTTATGTGTAATCATGGAATCAGAGATATCTAATAATTTATAAGTAGATCCATATATTTCAAATAATTTGATATATTCAGTAGGTAATGAAATTATGGATATTATAGACATTTATATCTTTGGAGTCAATTTCCAATGAATATTTTACTGTGGGTCACCTTCAAGTCATTGCTTCTCAAGCTGTAAATGACAGGATTAATGGTGAGAAGTAATAGAGAGCTTAACATAGATAAGAATTTTCAGTGATGATGGTGATTGGCAGTTATAACCTAAGCACACAATCAATCCAGAGGATAAGGACATGATTCCCATTGTGAAGTTGGGTATGCAGATGGAGATAGTTTTCAACTTGTTTTGTGCAGATGGTATCCTTAGGACAGTGGCAAAATATTAATATATGTAACAAAAATTAAAATTAAACTTTTCACAAAACAGCAGCTAGCAAATAATAAATGTATATTATGAAATATGCTATCCAGAACAAAAAGTGTCAGCAGTGATTACAGCATAGAAGATCTGATGCAATATATTGAGCCCACAAAACCTTCCAGAGAATATACCTCCAACCTGAATGGAGCCATAGGCACATCCACTGAGCCATGATGCCATCATCATTCTTTTATATATATATATATTATTTTTTAGTGATACTTAGATTACATAAATGCTACATAAAAAATATGGGGATTCTCATATTCCCTGCTCCCCATACCTCCCACATTTTCCCACATAAACAACATCCTTCTATTGACCTTAGTGCAAAGATGGAAGATGGCAGCATAGCAGCAATAGGACATGACTATAAAGAGGACATACTCTGTGTCATCAATAAATAAAATGAAAAATTTTTCAAGCACATCCTACAAAGGTTATGGAATGGCAGTTTTTCAGAGAGTTCATGATGGATTTTGGAACAGTGACAGAGATAGGAAATATCAACTGAGAACAAATTTTACAGAAAGAAATACATTGGGGCATGGAGATACTGGTCAATAATGGTGAGGGTGACAATGAGAAGATTCCCCAACATTTCTGTCTTCTCAGTGAGGAAGAAGATTGTGACGTACAGTCTCTGTGGTACCCAGTCTTTAAGAAACCAAAGGAGTAATGATTTATTATGATTTTCACATTGGAAAATGATTTAGGCATGGTTTTCCATACGTGTTGTAGTCATTCATAGGCAAAACCATTGGGTCCTATGACACACAAGTGGATCAATGGGTTGGATGGTAGGTTTATCAGTTGGTCAGTTTCTCTGTAGCCATGATGGCCCCACATCAGCTGGAAATGGTATTTTCCTTCCAGGTTGCTGCCAGGCCAAATCTGTAGAAAACAGAAGCAGGGAGGAGAAACTAGTCCTGACAGGTGGTTATGCTACCATTCCCATGGAAGACATTTTCAGTAACTTATCTTTGCCCTCTAAGGCCACCCAGTCTATCTGTCTCTTGCCTTGGGATATAACAACACCCCTTTCCCCCAGGTCTTAGTGCCTTGCTCATATCTTTTGGCCCAACTTCTCCCCTTCCTGATAAATGTGGTCCTCAAGACTCCTCAAATATATTCCATGATGTTCACAAAGGTATTGGTGGCTAACCAGAAGTAGACCTTGTACAATAATTTCCAGGATGTGTGCATCAGCCTCTGTGGGTTCATCCTATGTTTGGTACACATTTCAAGGCCCACTTCTGTAATCCTCCATCAGGTGGCCCTAAACTTCCACCATCCTGGGAATTATGTGGCTGGCATAATAGCGTAAAAATCAGGATGATCCACTGGCAGTGGTTGAAAGGAGAGTCCCAACTGATATGTCCTTGGTCTCCTTTTCAGAAGCAACACTCATTTTGATGTGTTTAAGGGCAGATATGCAGAAAAGCCTGGGTCCCTCACCCAGCTTCAGCCTCTTTCTGTGCTATGAAGCAGGATAAGGCCATTTACCCCTTCCAGGGAAATGCTGAGTTCAACTTCCAAAGGGACCAAATAAAACAGACAATCCATCCAGTAACAGAGTTGTCAAGGTGTAGACTCCAAAGTTTCTTTTTAAGGAGTCCATTATAGTTCTCTATAACACCAGCTGCCTGGGGGTGGTTGGCATCATGGCACAGATATTGTGATGCGTAAGTTTGTGTGCCATGTTGGTTAGGTAATGGCATTTAGCATTTGGTTAATTAAGAATCTGCATAATTGTTATTGTGAGCATATTTCATGGACTTAAATCATCAGTAAATTGATTACTTCTACAATTAACTGAGGAAATTGCCTCAGCTGTGAGAAGACAAGGGATTGCATATTTAGCTTGATTTTTCACATCCCCTTGTGCATCCAGAGTGTGAACTCCTCAGGAATTGGTCCCATATATTTCAAATTTCTTTGGTAAGTTTTACTTCTGGTAACTAGGTGCAACAGCACTGCAGCTCCATACCAGGAGTGAATTAGTGGACATACAAGAATTAGATTTTTATCAACTCCTGCCCTCTCTTACTTTCTTTTCAAAAATCATATGATTTATTAAACCTGGGTCACTTTAATGAATCCCCGAATTCCCAAGATCATCTTCACTTCTGACACTGATTTTAAGACTGGATTTCATTTAGGGTTTCTATTTACATATAAGTTGTGTTAATAATATATCATCAACCAATACTGCAGATATTATTCTAGTAGGTGGATTTTTTCCTATTATTTTGTTTATACTTTTTATTTATAGAAATTGTTCATTTATATGATGTGAAAGTATAAGTTCTTAATTTTTCCTAGAAAATTATAATCTATATCATACAATGAGAAAAATACCCTTTTATTTCTTTCTCATTGTACTTTAGCATATCACATTTTGTCTTTGAATTACTCTGTGATTCAGGGGGAATTTATAGAATGACATCAGTCTCTTTCATCATTTGTTTCCTAAATAATTAAGCTATTCATTATATTTTTTGTTGAGCAGTCATTTATTTTCCAAATAAAATGAAATTACACTTATCATATGTCAAATTAACCATGAGAGGATAATTACCTTGTTTTATTCAGGGCTGTTCTTTCTTGTTTTTGTTTCATATGGAACACAGCACCATAAGACCAAATGATCATGTTATTCATACATGATATCAATTTCAACTGCATCAGTCATATGATTTGGGAAAATATATAATTTTCTTTAGGATATTTAAAGTGGTTTTAGATATCCTCAGGAGATTATGCAGTTATATTCATGAAGGCTCCTCATTTTCATGCGACAAGCATTTGATTTTTTATTCAAAAGTGCCAGATTTTCTTTCATTGAGATTGCTGCAGTAGCAACTGTTTCAGGAAACACATTAGGAGAAAATGATTTCCCAATTCATCCAGAAGCAGAGAGGATTAATCTTTAAGATTATTACTTATGCTTCAATAACAGAAAATTTATTGAATAACCCAACAAGAAATATTGAAGAATATTCTGTTAGAGAATTGTCAGACAGAAACATAACTTATGAAATGTTGAAACTCCTACTTGCCTCATAGGCTTCATTATGTCCCCCCTCAAAGTGATGCTTTGCATTCAGATATTATAAGTTAAAGCTATTTAATTATTTAAGTTGCTTGCATTGTCTTGAGGTCTTGCAGTCTTCTGAGCAGAAGGATGCCTAGGAATAGACAGAGAAAGAAGGGAACATGAGATGAGAACAGTCATTTCATTTCTACAAAGCACAACTCTAGTTGCTTGGAGGCAGTATTCCCCTTCCTTCTTTTTACAATAATTTTAATCTCATGTCTCATAAGTGCTTTAAACATGTGTGACTACTATCATGTGTTATGTAATATACTCAGACCTTTCTTCTTGATAACAAGTTATCTATTCTCTGCACCATTAGCTGTAATATCTGAATGCAAAACATTTTCTCATAATCAATAGTAACCCTCAAAATATTTTTTTTAAATAAGCACTTTACAAGAGTTTGCTTGGCCCAACAATAGAGGTAACCATTACAGTTTCACAACAATAATAAAACTCCAAGAATTAAAAAAATGTAGAAAGATAGAATAAATAAATGTGAAATCAGAGATAAGGAAGTTTGTGGAAATCATGAAGATAAAATAATTGACTATAATATTGATATAATTGAACAGTAAAATTAGAACAATATTAACTTCATGAACTCATATCCTATTCAAAGAGAAAAAATATTTTAGAAAAGAATTATAATTGGTAAGATATTCAAATTATTATTATATTTAATAATGAATAAGTCAGAAAAATTTATAAGGAAAACACTATGATAGAGAATTATATTTCCTCACAAACTTTTGGTATATTGTTACATATACCAACTATATTGATTTTAACTGTTATTTATGTTCCTATACTGATATCATACAGGATGATTTTTGTTCTATTTTAATGAAAATTAACAATACAATTACATATGACTAGAGTTTGAAAATAGCAGGACACTAACAGTATTACTTAAAGGAGAGTATCTGAGTGAGATTTCAGTAATTAGTAGTAAAATGTAGGAAAAAAATGTCCTTGTTTCACATAAAGGAAATGTGGAGGGTTTCCTAGGTAAAAGAATTAGAAAGTTTTAACAGTGTTGTATTACAAGACATTTGTTTTATTTCAAGGAACTTTTTATTGCTTGGTATGCAGAGCTTTGCATTCATTACAGCAGTTTTATGTCTCTTTTGACAACATTATCATATAAATTGGCATCTTCTTCCTGAATAATAGTGTATTATAATGCCTTTACATGAACATGAAGACTAGATATCAGTTGAATTTGAAAGATCTCGCAAATTTAGAGTAGTTCTGTTGACAATATCTGTAGATATCCTATGATACATCAGGAATTATTGAGAAGACAAGAAATCTTTTAGTTTAAGTTTTTTGTTTAGTCATGGGCTGGTCTAACAAATAGACCGCACAACCCTATACACACAATACATGTTGTCATAGGTAATTCTAATGAAAACAAAAGTTAATATCATATTCCTACAAAACTAAATAAAATATGATAGCATATGTATTTAATGAATTCTGAATCAGAACTAAACCCATAGCTAGGACATTGCATTTTGCTGCAACTACAGGCCACATTTGACTACTGAGCAATTGAAATGTGACTAGTCTGACTTGTGATCTTATATAAATATCAAATACATAATAGATTTCAAAGATGTAGTGTGATAACATATCCCATAAATATTTTATACTGATTATGTGTTGATATAATATTTTGTTACATTTTCTTTTAATACATACATATATATAAATAAGACTAATTTCATGTTTCTTTTTAGTTTTTTTGAAGGTGGTTACCAGAATATTAAAAAGTAATTAATTTTTCACTTAAAATTTTTGATGGAGTACATTCACTACAATCTATTTTTCAGAACACTCTGTGACCTTACAAGAAAAGAATATGAAATTCCAATGGATATGAATTCAATTGCAGAATAGAGAGTCTGGTGAAGCTGTGAGAAAAGATATCCTCTGATATGCTAATATTTACATAAATAATTCTCAAGCAATGATTTCCTTTGCCTATATTAAGTGTATGTAACATATATTTTAAAGGCAAAATAATATTTCTGTCTTTGGTGGCATTTTCTCACTTAGTATTTTGCCTAGGGTGATCTTTTTGTCCCAGTTCATCAAGTTATAGATTAGAAGATTGAAGTTAGGAGGTAACGTAAAGTATAATACAGACATAAACATGTTCAGTTTTTTGGGTTATATCTAAATTTTTACTAACTTGTGTTTGGAATAAATTAGTCATATGTTTATAGAATTCCAAAGAATACAGAGTAAAACTGACCTGGAGGCAGATATTTAGTTTACAGGAAGAAGGAATTTTATAAAGGTATATTTGTTGATATTTAAAATTAATGTACCTTTGAATATTAATGTGCATCATATAAAAATTGACAAACTACAAATAATATTTCACAAAATATAATGTAAATTTTATGTGTTAATAAGTAAATAATACATGAAATTATAAGAAGAAAAAAAGAATTAACAGCAGGAAAATTTGGCAAAGGGATTGGTCTGAAACTTTACAAATTAAATCTTACACGTGAAATGTAAAAATGGAAAAATTAAATTCAGTAAAAATAATGTGATAAAGCATTACCAATTTTCCTGCATGAACAGAAAAATGATTTCAAAAACTATAATTTTGGTTTAAAATCAGTGAAATGGATATTCATTTTTTGCAATTTTTTCTTAAAATTTATTTTGAAATAATTTCAAACTTACAAGACAATTGCAAATATAAAACAAAAACCATCTAGAGAACTCCAACATAGCTTTACCCACATACCCAGTCCCACCAAATTGAAAATTTTGTCACATTTTTTATATCATTCTAGCTATCCATTATTTATCAATCCATCTATCCAGTTATCTATTTATCCACCTGTTTGTATATCTATCTATTTTCTAAATATTTGAGAGTAACTTGTATACATCATGCTCCACGTACATTTCTAAGAACAAAGATTTTCACTTTTAGAACTAGCTTAAGTGCAATTATCATGTTTTAAAACTTTAACACTATAAAAGTTTTACATTCTACATTCCAATATTTTCATCTATCCAAATAATATCCTTTAAGGCCTTTATTATCTGCTCCATTATTAGCTCCAGTCCAGGATCATGTATTGCATTTTATTGTCATTGTCTTTTTAGTTTTAAGTTCTTTATTTAAAATTCTGTAAATGTCTATACAACATAAACTTTCCCATTTCAGTCACTCTCAAGCATACCATTCAGTGAGATTATTCACATTCACAATATTGTGGTACACTCACAAACTACATTATTAGAACCTTCCCAATGAGCCAGATACCCTTATATTCTGCTGATTGTAGAGGAAATTGATGTGGTATAGGAGTTACCTATTTTAGTATATAACAGTCAATTTATAGAAACAAATTTATTGGCCAGGACATTATGTTTTCAAGTATGATTTTAAAGTAACCATAAACACAAACAAAATTTTATGTAAAAATAAATTAATTGGATACTTATTTTTAAGATCAATAATCTATAAACAACCTTTATTTATAAAGAGTAGGCTAAGGGCTATAAAATTTTGATATATTTATAATAAAATATTATAAAATGAATATATATTATTATTATTATAGAAATTGTACTGATAAGTAATGTTTCCCTACACAGAATAAAACATAGACTATCTTAGTTAAATTATTGTCTTTGTATTTTGCTATTTTAGATGAAATGATTACATTATTATGAAATAAAACAAGAAGATCTATATAAAGGATGTATACCAGGAAATAAAATTACTGTAGTTTTTGGAAGAAAGATATCTAAAGAAAGGGAGTAATAATTAGAAGGAAAGGTTTGCTAATCAAATAATGAACCCAAAGAGTCAGTGACAATGTAACTATATTTAGAGGAGCTAAAAGGCCTCTTTCAAAAAAGTATAAAATATATTTTAATTGTATTTGTAACTTGATATTTCAGTATAGAGCAGCAGATTTTGTGTAGTTGTTAATGATTTTTTTCTCCTCAAAATTATGTTTATAAAACTTCTGCCT
Organism: Tolypeutes matacus; assembly: GCA_026826555.1. Lineage (NCBI taxonomy): Eukaryota > Metazoa > Chordata > Mammalia > Cingulata > Chlamyphoridae > Tolypeutes > Tolypeutes matacus. The sequence continues at coordinate 2,335,003 of JAKSZT010008315.1, read as the reverse complement.
GACCAGAAATTTAGACTCATGAAAATCCATCACTTGAAGGAAAATTATACATTATTCTGGTCTAAATCAGCTCAAAATCTCAGACTAGTTCTAGATTTATCCTGAATTGTAGGCACTGATCTCTACACAAGAGAGCTGGCAACAGTGTATATTAGTTCAGATAAATCTGTAGTCTATTTGTTCACCTTAACTTAGAGTAACTGGGCTTTACTATGGATAACAGGCACACACACATACACACATGGGTGCACACACAATCACAGGGTTTTGTTCATTCTGAATTTTAAAAACAAATATTTGGAAAAGCGAAGACGTAATCGAGCAGATATCTGGAGGAAAAGCATTCTTGTCTGAGGGAGCATTAAGGGCAAAGTTTGCTTAAGAGAGGAGTCAAGAGGACACTGGGATATGCAGGTGGTGATGAATACAAGTATTCAGGACCCAGATGAAACTGAAGTACTGACAGTGGAGAACATTGGAGGACACAAGGAAGATTTTGGATTGGTGTCATTAGTGTTGATCCTACAAGGTACATGGGCCACTGGACTGAGGATGACCTGAAGTAGAGGGAGGAAGCAAGTGACCAGGTCAGGGGTTGTAGCAAAAATTTAAATGACAGGTGATGGGTGCAGCCCAAGGTCATAAAAATGTAATTACAATGGTCAATTCCTGCTAAATTTTGAGAAAAAAAGAGAAAAGAGAATTTTCTGCATTATTAGAGTTGAGAATGAGAACCACAACAACAAAAATGAATCCAGAATCTCACCAAATCATACTCAGATAATAGGGAAAACAGAATGCTGCTTAAATGAATTGCAGAAAATCCTGGGAGAAAAATATTTGAGTGAAAGCCCAGTAGTACCTAAAATAGTCACTTTTAATAATTATAAAATTGAAATTTAATGATAATAAACACCACATATGTCCAAAAATGATACCCAAAATTTCAGTATTGGTGGTAAAATATTCTCACCTGAGGTCTCCTTTAATAATGCTCAACAATATAAAGACTTTCTCAGTCAATAACATTAAAGTGACAGAGACAGTAAAGGAAAAAGATTGCATTCTATGAGTAACAATAAGTTCAGTTAAATTACATCTATTGGAGCAAGATCTCACAGCCAAGTGTGACATCGACACACATAGTAGTGGTCATGTCCACACCAGGGTCACCAAAAATATGATAGATGTAATGTGAATTTTCTGTAGACAGTAGGATAATCTGAGTGGGAATATAAATAGAATAACAAGTAACAGTGAAAGGAGGTTATAATTAAGTGGAGACATGTAGAATCTATTTTAAAAGCACAGAAGAAGAAAAAGACCTAAGGTGAAGATAGTAATAAAAAAGAGAAAGAGGAAAGGGAAACAATAAAACCCAGAAAAGAAAGGTAGGTAGGAAGGAAATGAAAACAGTATAAAAGTAAAAATTGATTTTCTATTCTGAATCTGGATTTTAATAAGAATATTGTAGTCACAACCTTTGTACATTCTTAATACTTAAGTGACCAGTGATCACAACAATTTGACCAATCCTTTGATGGTTCTGCTCTTAATTACACAGGTAAATATTAATTAGAATGAAGCAAGAAAACTCGTAAATAAAAGTTATAAATATTTATGAACCCCCATTTTAACTATGGATGCCTTAAAAATAAAATGTACTCCCAGAAATAAAAGTTTAAAAAATGCAATTTTTGTAACAACCCTAAAAATGTTGGGAGGTTTCAGTGTATTTGGAAACGTTGACAGTGAACGTAAAACATGCAGAATTTGCTCCCAAGTAGAACATGATATGAAATCTATGCTGAAAAAATAACCATTGAGTCAAGTATTTCCAAGGTAATCATTTATTACACTTAAAATAAATTAATAAAGAGGCTGAGGATTGCATTAGTGATAAACCAGTTCACCCGGAGCCCTCTCAGGGAAGCTTCTTGGTGAGATCTGTTCACTCCGCGGGAGTGAGGCAAAGCTCAGTGTTTCGCACCAGGTAGACGTCGGCCTGTCATGATGGGTAAAGGAGACCCCAACAAGCCGCAAGGCAAAATGTCCTCCTATGCCTTTTTCGTGCAGATTTGCTGAGAAGAGCACAAGAAGAGCCCAGACTCTTCAGTCAATTTCGCTGAATTCTCCAAGAAATGTTCGGAGAGATGGAAGGCCATGTCTGCAAAGGAAAAGTCTAAGTTTGAAGATATGGCCAAAAGCAACAAAGCTTGCTATGACAGGAGATGAAAAACTATACTCCTCCCAAAGGTAAAAAGAAAGGAAAGTAAAAAGATCTCAAGGCCCCTAAAAGGCCACCATCTGCCTTCTTCCTGTATTGTTCTCAACATCGCCCAAAGATCAAAAGTGAACACCCAGGCCTGTCCATTAGCGATACTGCAAAAAAAATTGGGTGAAATGTGGTCTGAACAGTCAGCCAAAGATAAACAACTGTATGAACAGGACGCAGCTAAGCTAAAAAAGAAATATGAAAACGACATTGCTGCATACTGTGCCAAGGGCAAAAGTAAATCCAGAGCGAAGGGCCCTGGCCGGCCAACAGGCTAGAAGAAAAAGAATGAACCAGAAGATGGGAAGGAAGAGGAGGAGGAAGAAGACGAAGACGATGAGGAAGAGGAAGAAGATGAAGAATAAATGGCTATCCTGAAATGATGTGTGTGGAGTATGCATGTGTGCTCAGGCAGTTGTTTTGCTAAGAAGGTGAATTCAAGTGCAACTCAATATTAGCTTCAATATAAAAACTGTACAGATTTTTGTATAGCTGATAGTATTTTTTGTAGAGAAAATGCTTTTTTAAAAAATGCAGGTTATAGCTTTTTGAGGAGTTATTATATACAGTTAGATTTTTAAAATTTCTCAGGTTGATTAGTTTCTATTTAATGGTTTCTTTAATTTCTTGACTTTGAGTGGTAGCACCGCAGACTCCTATTAGTATCAATAGTAAATTTTGGGTTTTTTAGGATGTTGCATTTTAAAAAAAAATTTTGTAATTAAACTATGTATATTATTTTGATTGTCTTTGTCTTAATGTTAAATTAACTTTTACTTTAAAAAGCATTTATGGTCTAGAACCATGTCTTAACTTTTGTATTTCTATCTAATATTTCTTAGGCATAGCTGATTTAGGAAAACATTTCAATGGTTAAGAGAATCTCAAAAAAGTCTATATTAATTATATTTATAAAGAGTTCTTTAAAAATCAGATCTGGAATTTAATGAACCATCACAATTTGTGCAGTTTTGTAGAATGAATGTTTTGTTCTTAATATTTCTGTTCATTTATTAGCTAACTCCCCAAGGTTTCTCTTAACTTCCTCTTTATTTGGGGAGAAACTTTTTCTTTAATGTGAGGCACAGGAACCAGTATGGAGAATCCATATCTAAAAGCAAACATACTTATTGAAAAATCATTAGTAACAAGGCTAGAATTTTTGTTAATAACTTGAGCTAGCTCAAGATAGAATACCTGAGTTCTAACTTTTCAAAATTGTTTGGCCTTCAGCTTTAGAATTCTGGGTAATTATAGCCAATAAAAGATTTGAGACAGTTTTTGCAATACCACATGACTATAATTTGGTTTAGTATCACTAGAATTTATATTTACAGGGGAAGGCAGTTATTTTATAGTTGTTCATTTGAGGAAGCATTTGCTTGTATTTGAACCTAGAAAACTTTTGAAAGACTAATAGGTTACTAATAAGTGAAAGTTATCCATCTGCTAAGTACAGAGGAAACCTATTTGTTGATATTGTATAATTAGACCTATTAATTTTTGTTACCTGCCTAGTCAAATAAGTCAGGATTCTTATTACCCAGCTGTGGGATCTATGGTCTCTGTTGTGCCATATTTGCAGTAAGTATTTGGTAAGGATTATTTTGATTTTTAAACAGGAAATACTAACTGAAGTTTCATTAAGAGGAAGTGAGGAATTATAATTACCAGAGCAAATAGACTTAAGTAAAATCTTCAAAGTTCTTTATGATTGCCCCCCATTTATTGAAGCCTAACGGTTACAAATTCAAATAAATGGTTTTCAGGGATCATAAAATGGAAACTAGTTTTCAATATTTTCTGGTGTTAGGTGACTTCACTATGTTAAAAGACTTTGAGTAATGTGTTTTGAGTCTGACATCTAAGTCTGGATCCCAGTCCCCTCCACCAAATACTTAGCTGTATAAAATTTGCCTCAGTTAATTTTTTCACATTTATGATAAGGGGTCAATACCTACTTCACAGTATTTTAATTAAGAGAATGCTATGACATATTTAAAACCACCTGGTGTATAGAAGGAATGTTAAGTAGGAATTTCTAAATTTGAAATAGAGACTAATTATCTGTTTCCCTAAGGATTTTTAAATGTATCAATTAGACAAAGGAGAGAAGCCTATGAAGGTTCCATGTAACCTTCCTTCATAGGAATCTTTCTGTGATTGCTTTCATTATATTCTTTATGTAAAATATTTCAAGTTTCTACACCAAGAACACCTCATTCTTTTAATCAAGAGCTGCTCCAGAGTAAACTCAGGTTTTGAGATGGGTCCTGCTTGGTTCATGTTTGATATTCTCCAAGTGTGGCTCAGAACTTCAAATCTCTCTGATAAACCTGTAAGTTTTCAATATGGAGGATGTCAGAAGAAGGGCAAACTCTGTGCCAGCAAAAACAAAAACAAGAAAAACTTGTGTTGCACATCCTAGAAAGGAGATGGAATAAATGTTAGAGAGTTCATGATGGATTTTGGGACAGTAACAGAGATGTAGCAGATATCAATGAAGGACAAATTCTTCAGAAAGAAATACATGGGAACTTGGAGATGCTGGTCAATGGTGGTGATGGTGATAATGAGGAGGTTCCCCATCAGTGCTGCCAGATAAATTAGTAAGAAGAGTGTGACATAGAGTCTCTGTAGCATCCAGCCATCATGGAATCCCATGAGCAAGAATTCTCTTATGATGGTCATATTGATAAATTTCTCAGGAATGTTCATTCTTCAGAGTGAAAACTGAAAAACAAAACAAAACCCAAGATTCTTATTATAGCTCTCCACCTGTTCTCTTCTACCAGTTCCTTAATGCTCTTCTGTTATGAATGGTGTGCTTAGAGATAATCTAATATGGAGTAATTCTAACATGCAAAATTGATTTCCTTTTAAAATATATAGAGTGAATAATAAAATACAAACATGAATAAATCTGCCTGCAAGCTGGGCATGAGCACAGAAGTGCTATATCACTTTTTGTGTCTTCTGACTCTGAAACGCAGAGGTAATGGTTTTGGAGCATATTCTGAATATAAAAGAGCTAAATTTCCTTACTGAAATGACCAACAAAATATGTTCTGTTTTTCCTAGAAGTTTTCTTTTATTTCTTTCTTTAAAAATCCTTAGGTATTTGTGCACTGTTCTTGGCCTGCAGCAGGAAATATTTCAAACTCTAAGAAAAGAGAAATGCCTTATACTTTCCAGAGCTGTGTAAAATGTTGCTGGGAAATTAAATGACAAAATAAAAATATATATTTATCAGTATATCATTGAGTAAATCCATTCTTAAAATCTCTGTAAAGTTGTGTGTAATTATTTAAATGTGTGTGCACATGTATATATTTTCATGTATCTATATAACATAGGTAAATATAAATGAATTATATGCAGATGTGTGTGCTTGTATTTGAAAGTGCTATTGGAAAACTTTCCAAATGTCATGTGTTATCCTTCTCTTTACTTCCCCCAAAAGGATAGTGTGCCTTGTTCTCTGTAATATACAATGGTGGAATTTGCATTTCAATTTCTAAATAAAAATATCAGAACCTAATTAGAATTTTTTATGGCTTGCACAGAGCAAATATGATCTGTCTAGTCAATGTAAAAATAAAGAGATATCAGGATAGATAAGCTTATCAGATACTGACTTGGCAAAATGTACTTAACTGAATTGACTTGAAAATACTCCTAACTAGTTGAGCATGGAGTTACCTCCTAGCATCTCATATTCTTTATTTTGAGGAGAAAGGAGCAGATGGCATAAACCAATGTACAGGTGTATTATAAAGATATAGTATGCACTTTCCTACTCTTCTGCTTTCATCTGGGTTAACAGCAAGTGACAAGCCCAGGATGTAAGGAAGCTGCCACACATGATGAACTGAAATTGGCTGACCATGTAGAAATCAGCAGTATCTCAGTTCCATCTCTCCCATAAGGGTATTCTTTGTTCAATGTAGATCTGGAGGCAGAGAAAAGAAAAATGCTATCCATTTTCATACTCACAAAGCAGCCTCTCTTGAGAAATGGAGTCTGGATGAACAGGATAGTATCATATTACTTGAGTGCTTTCTAGATGCCAATTCAGTACCAAACCATGTTTTTTCTAATCTTAAATGTTTAGACCTAAAAATCATATGGAATATGCATCTCCTGGAGTACCCAAGTGGCTAATTAAACTGGGTTCTGACTTGCCAAAAATTGAGACCAGTGGTTTGTTTTCCTGTGAGACCATGTACAACTTGGGATTTGAATCCAATGGAGACCAGATTTTCAATCCAGAGCTGCTATGGTTAAATTAGTTTGTCAACTATGTGATGGCTTCCAGGTGTTTGGTCAAGCAAGCAATAGCCTGATTGTTACTGTGGGGATATATTGTGGACTTAAATTATCAGTGAGATGACTTCCTCGATGGTTAATTATATCTACAATTAACTGAGGAGATTACTCTCCACAATGAGAGAAGTCTCATCTAATCAGTCGGTGCTCTCAAAAGGAGAAGTGATGATTTTAACATTCAGAAGGGAGAATTTATAACTATACTTCAGTTCAGTGAAAACCTTCATTGTACATCCCAGCTTGTGGCCTGCCTAGAGAACCCTGACTAATAAAGTGCCACGTTGTCATGCACAGGGATTTATGTGAATCACATTTAATAAATAGGAACCATATTCAGTTGCTTTTCTTTTTGGGATGGTAAATTTTTGCTGCCTTTGTGATAGGTACTCTTTCAAGATCTGAATGCAGGTACTGGTATGACCTAAATTCAGGATTTTGAGTGATTTGTCACCTTTTTTATTTTTACTTTTTATACATAAAATATATATTAAAATATTCTTTATGAAAGTGATTTAAAAGTTACATAGAAAACAATAAAAGTGTAATCTTTAACTCCACAGTAATTAAAACTGTATCACATTGATATGGTCCAATATCACAATTAAAAGGCAGAAAATTGTCAGAACTGGTTTTAAAAATGATCAGTGAAATAAAAAGTCATAATCTTAAGAGAAGAGCCTAAAAACAGATGAAGTTAAAAGTATCAGAATTGAAAGTAGAAATAAAGAAATCCCCAACTACAGCTGGAGCTTTCAAAACTACTCTCTCAGTAATAGAACTAGTAGAAAGAAAATCAACAAGGATATAGAATACCTGAACAATGCCATGAACTACCTGTATTTGGTGACACTACTAAAATATTCCACCCAACAGAAGGAGAAATCATATTCCTCCCAAGTTTATTGGAATATCAACAAGTATAGAACTAGCCTTATTTATTACAAAAAAAAAAAAAAACTTAACAAATTTAAAAGAGTTGAAAGCAAATGGAGTATGTTATCTGACAATAATGAAATCAAACTTAAATTCAATAACAGAAAGACTACAGGAAAACCTCTAAACATGTCAAAGTTAAATAGCAAACTTCTAAAACATCCATGTGTCCAAGTGAAATTATTCTGATCTGAAATAAGATGAAAATACAACCACCAAAAATGGTGGAATGCAGCTAAAGCAGTGCTTAGAGGGCTTAATCTTAATGTGGATTTATAAAATTAATAAAGAATAAATCCATCCAAAGTATACAACCAATGATACTTGGTATACTCATACCATTATGCATTCCTCACTCCAATCATTCTTAGAGCAACTTTATTATTCTAGTAAAAATAACAATACTTAAAAACAAAAACCAACCAACTGAACAAAATTCATCACCTCTCAATCTCTCTGTGCTTTCCATGCCATAAATAGTTGCCATTCTGTTTCCTTCTCTCTAGTTTTTGTTATTTATATTTCATAAAAAACAGTCTTATATCTGAAGTATCATCCATATTCATATTTTACCTGAAGTTTCACTATGTTATACAGTCCCAAGTTACATTTTTTAGCTTTCATTCTAGTAATATAAATGTTCTTAGGCTTTCACTTTCATCCAGTGTCCTACCCATATGATAGCTTGGCTAGTCACAAATAGCATGATTTTCTCTCAACATTTTATTTCATTTCCAAAGATTTATAAACAAAATTTTAATGAATTCTGTATAATTAACCATTATGTTTCCACTCTCTATCCTAGTTCTGTCTTCTGTTGACCTATATTCTAATTATTATTTCCACGAGTTTACAAAATATATTTACTTCATAATAGCACAATCATATAATATCTGTCCTTTTGTGTACAGCTTGCTTCACTCATCCTACTGTCCTCCAGATTCATCCATGTTGCCATATACTTCATGACTTCATTCTTCTTACAGCTGCATAATATTCCATTGAGTGTATACACCTCAGTTTGTTTATCCATTCATCAGTTTACAGACACCTGGTTTATTTCCAACTTTTGGCTATCATGAATAACACTGCTATAAACTTTGGTGTGCTTTCAGTTCTTCTGGGTATATTCCTATCAATGGTATTGCTGGGTCAGATGGCAAGTCTATACTGAACTTCCTCAGGAACTACCAAACAGTCTTCCACAGTTGCACCATTCTACCTTCTTACCAGCAGTGAATAAGCATTCCTATCACTCCATATTCTCGTCAACATTTCTAGTTTTCCAACTTTTTAATAGTGACCAGTCTAATAGGTATGAAATGATATTTTATTGTAGATATGATTTGCATTTCCCTAATCACTTGTGATATTGAACATTTTTTTCATGTGTTTATTTGCCATTTGTATTTCTTCCTTGCACAACAGTCTTTTCAAGTCTTTTCACCATTTTTTAAATCAGGTAGTTTTTCTTTATTGTTGGGCCGTATAAGCTATTTATATATCATGGATATTAAACCATTATTGGATATGTGATTGCCAAATATTTTATTCCATGGAGTCTGGTGCCTTTTCACATTTTGGATAAAGTCCTTTGAGGTGCAAAAGTCTTGAATTTTGATGAGATCCCATTTATTTATTGTTTATTTTGTTGTTATGCTTTGAGTGTAAGGTTTAAGAAACTACCACATACCACAAGATCTTGAAGATGTTTTCCTACATTTTCTTCTAGGAGTTTTATGGTTGTAGCTTTTTTTTGAGTTTTTTTTTTTTTTCTATTTTTAAAGAAGCCTTAGAATACATAAATGTTACATGAAAAATATAGGGGATTTTCATATACCCCTACCCTCCCCCTCCCATACTTCCCCCATTAACATCTTTCATTAGTGTGAGACATTTGTTACAATTGATGAACACATATCCAAACATTGCTACTAATGAAGGACTATAGTTTAAATTATAGATTACAGTTTGCACAGCACAATTATATAGGTTTTGACAAAATGTATAATAGCCTATATCTTCCATTATAATGTCATTCAGGAAAATTCCAAAGCCCTCGATGTACCCCATTTTACTCCTATTCTTCCTTCTCTCTCCCTTCAGAACTTCTGGTAGCCACGTTCTTTCTATCTATATTACAAGTTCCTCCATTGTTAGAATAATAAGTTTATTTTACTTCCTAGTTGCATACACTCCTTATGTTTGCTCTTTCCACAAACTTAAAGATTTGGGCATGGTGATGGTCACTTTGTTTCTGATTGAGAGGGAGCATAGATCCCATGGGTTAGATAGATGGAACAGTCTTGTAAGCAGTTGTAGGTAATCACTGCATTTTGAGGATGGGTATTGTCCATCATCATCCATTTGTTTGTTGCCCTGGAAAAGTCCAATGAACTGGAGAGTAGGTGTGGCAACTGTTGCTAAGATTCAGGGCTCAAATGGCATATGAACAGACCAAAGATTTAAGTCTCCAGGACATATATTTAACTACTGTAGTGCTAATTATAAGTTCAAATAAAAGTTGCAAAAGAGTCAAGAATAGGGAAGTTGTAAATGAGATCAACTCCATTACCATGAAGAGCATATATTCCAAATTAAATACCAATGACAGGGTGCAGAATTCCTGAGCTTCTGCCCTGCCCATAATGTCTAGATGTCTCTGGAGCACTCAAGATTCCCACTCTTTGAATCACTGATTACTGCGGCAGTCAATAAAATCCTGTTGGGATATGCATATGTGTAACCTCTGAAATGACTTCCCTACTTACTTTGAAACCTCCTAGCCATAAAAACTCATTTATATCATGGTCCCCTTCAGAGAAAGTTGGTGCTTGGTAATGATCGCTTGGTGTCAGGGAGGCTTATCCCTGGGAGTCACATTCCACCCTCGATGGAAGGTAATACGTTTATATGCAGACTTTGGATTAGAGAGAGGCCATATTTGAGCCACAAGGAGGCTTTCCGGAGGTAACTCTTAATAAAAGTTAAGCTTCAATTTCTCAAGGAAAGATTCATAAGTATAGCTATCAGTATCATAATGCTTAGCATGATAGTCTTTCTTCCTTTGCTGGACACTGCCCATGTACCTGGGGGATTCTTGCTCTTCTATTAGAGAATGTAGCAAGAATTCCCAGGATGAGAATTCAATATTTTTTTGTTATTGTGTGGGTTTCCACCCACCTAGACAATGCTCCATGACCACTTGAACATATACATATGTCATCCAGTCAAGCCCCAAGTGCACCCCTCGCCACACATCACCACATCCCACATCAGTGATTATCCCCTGCCACTATCAGGATCCTTCTACTATCCAAACACCCCCCCCAAAAAAAAACATGCAAAAATGAAATTATAAGAACAAGCAAACAAATAGTAATTATAATAACAAATAAAATATAAAAATTTTAAAAATAATTTTAAAAAGGTAAAAATTTTAAAAATATATAATAACAATAAAAATGTTTGTTTTAATGTTTCTTTCATCACTGTAAGAACTGTTATCTTTTATGTACAGTGACAATTTCTTCCATATGTCTCCCAGTGACTTAATTTTTTGCTTTATCTTCAAAGGAGCTTTAGGTTACAGAAAAGTCACATAGAAAATAAAGGGGAGTCCCATATACCCTACCTCCCTCTTCCCCTTGACCCTATTAATAACATTTTACATGTGTATCATATGTTTGTTAAAACTGATGTAAAAATATTGATGTACTGCCACTAACTATGGTCAATGGTTCACTCTATGGACTAAAACCATATGCTCAGCTTGTTGCAACATTTTAGAGTGAATTTGCCCACCACAGCTTTATAAAAAATTTGTAAATCAGTGAGGGCAAAATTGACATCCTTATGATATTTAGTCTTGTCCATGAACACGGAATGTCCTTCCATTTAGTTAAGTCTTCTTTGGTTTATTTTAGCAAGGTTTGTTATTTTCTGAAAAATTTCCTTTAATTCCTTTGTTAAATTTTATTCTTTTATTTGATATTATAAACTTAAATATTTGATTTTTTATTTGTTATTATGAATAGAATTTTTTTTATTTCCTCTGGAGTTTGCAAATCAGTAGGGTATAGAAATGATACTGATTTTTGCATTTTAATCTTGTATCCCACAACTTTGCTGAACTCTCTATTAATTTGAGTGACTTTGTTGTGGATTTTTCAGGATTTTCTAGCTCTCAGATCATATCATAGCAAAAAGTAAAAGCTTTACTTCTTTCTTTCCTATTTGGGTGAGTTTTATTTCTTTATCTAACATAGTGACTCTAGCTAGAACTTCTAGCACAATATTGAATAATAATGGTAACAGTGGGCACTCTTGTTTTGTTCCTGACCTCTGTAAAGAAAGATTTCAGCCTCTCAATTTGAGTTCAATGCTAGCTGTAGGTTTTTCATCTATGCACTTTAACATATTGAGAAAGCTTCCTTCAATTCTTATCCTTTGGAGTGTTTTTATCAAGAAAGGGTACTGTATTTTGTCAAATTCCTTTTCTGCATCAATTGAAAGGATCATTTGATTTTTCTCCTTCAACTTATCAATGTGGTTTATTGCACTAATTGATTTTCTTGTGTTGAACCACCCTTGCATACCTGGGATTAAACAAACTCATTTGATCATGGTATATAGTTCTTTTAATGTGCTTTTAGAATAAATTTGCACATATTTTGTTGAGGATTTTTGCATCATATTCATTAAGGATTTTCATCTGTAATTTTCTTTTTTCATACTATCTTTCTCTGATTTTGGTATTAGGGTGATGTTGGATTTGAAGAATGAGTTTGGTAGTGTTCCTTCCTGTTCAATCTTTTGGAAGACCTTGAGCAATATTGGTATTAGATTATCTTTGAATGATTGGTAGAATTCACCTGTGAAGCCATCTGGACCTGATTTTCATCTTTGGGAGGTTTTTGATGACTGTTTCAATCTGTTAACTTGTGATTAGAAATCATTATTGATTTCCAAGTTCATTCTATTATGATCAGAGAAAGAATTTAGTATTATTTCAATCTTTTAAAACTTTTTGTGGCTTGTCTTGTGACTCAACATATGGTCTTTCTTGTAGAAGTATCCATGAACCCTTGAAAAGAATGTATGTCCTACTGTTTTGGGGTGCAATACTCTATAGTTGTCTGTTAGTTCTAGTTCATTTAATATTATTTAAATTCTCTTTTCTTTAATAATTCCCCTGTTCCAAGGTTTTATTTAATACTGAGAGTGGTGTATTAAAGTCTCCAAATAGTATTATAGAGGCATTTATTTCACCATTCAGCTTTGCCAGTGTATGCCTCATGTATCTTGTGGCACTCAGATTAGGTGCATAAATATTTAGTATAGTTATTTCTTCTTGCTCAATTGCCCCTTTTATTAATATATAATGACCTTCTTCATCCCTTATAACAGTTTTGCATTTAAATTCTATTTTTTTCTGATATTAGTACCAAAACTTCAGCTCCTTTTTGGTTACTATTTGAATGGAATATTTGTTTTCCAAACTTTCACTTTTAACCTGGTTTTTCCTTATGTCTCTGGTGAGTCTAATGTAAACAACATATAAATGGCTCATATTTTTTTGATCCATTCTATCAGTCTATGTCTTCTGATAGAAAGTTCAAGCCATTAACATTCAATGTTATTACTCTAAAGGCATACTCACTTCATCCAAATTGCCTTTTGACTTTCTGTCATCATATCATAGCATTGCCTATCATTTTATCCTTTAATTTATGCTTCCTAATAATCTTCATTTCTACACTCTTCTTCTAGTCTATTACCCTTGTGTTTTTGTTGTTGTTTTCCTTTCAGGCTACAGCACTTCCTTTATTATCTCTTGTAATCCTGGCCTTTCAGTAACTATTCTATCAGTATTTTTTGTCTGTTAAGACTTTGAACTAACCCTCATTTTTGAAGTACAACTTTGCTCGATACAGAATTCTTGTTTGGCAGTTTTCCTCTTTCAATACCTTAAATACATTATACCACTTTCTTCTCTTATAGATGGTTTCCAATGAGATTTTGGCACTTATTCTTACCGAGGTTCTCTTGTATGTGATGCTTTGCTTTTCTCTTGCTATGTTCACCATCTGTTCTTTATCTCTGATATTTGTCATTCTGAATAGTAGGTGTCTTGGGATAGGTCTGTTTTTTTTTTTTTTTTTGAGGTTCATTGTCCTTCTCAGATATTGATATTCATTTCTTTCATAAGGGTTGGGAGTTTTTCAGTCATTATTTCCTCAAATAGTCTTTCTGTCCCTTTTCCATTCTATTCTCCTTCTGGGACACCAATAATGTGTATGTTTGTGCATTTTTTTTTCTTTTATTTCTTTTTTATTATGGGTAAAAATAAAAATTCTCACAATACATACAAACATTTGCAAAATGATATATAAATATATATGCATATATGTGTATTTGCTTACAAAAATGTTTATATATATATAACAATATATATATATATATATACACATATATTTTAAGAGGTGCTTAGATTACCCAAAATATTACATGGAACCCACTGGGATTCCCATGTTGCCCACCTCCCACACCTCCCACCACATCCAACACAAACATCTCCCACAGTGTGGCCCACTACCCTCAATGAACTTACACATCCTGGAGCCTTGCCACCAACCATAGACCACAGTTCACACTGTAGAGCACACTCTCTCCCACTCAGTTCTGAGTGGTGTGTGCTGATTTAAAATGGCCTACATCCATTGCCACAACAGTACTCAGGACAACCTCCAACTCCCAAAGAAGCCCCTGTATTTCAAATGCTCATCCCCTCCCTACCCAAAAAATGTCAAGTGGCCACTGGCTCCACCTCATTGTTATAATTTCTTGCATTGCTAGAATCACCATATGTGAGCAAGAGAATACCATCAAGTCCGCTCTAGTCCATAGTTCTTCCCCCAATCCAGAGGCGACTGGGATGGTGATGTCCACTCCAACTCCAAGTGAGAGAGGGCTTATATCCCATGGATATGGTGGGTGGGATGATCCTGCCTGCAGATGCAGGCCTTCTCCATTCCCTGGGATGGCCATTTCCCATCATTGTCTCCTCACCAGGTGACTTGGATGAGTCCATTGAGCTGTAGGGTAGGAGTTGCAGCTCCACCAAGATTTCATGCACACCAGGCACATAGGTAGGCGGGAGGCTCCAGTCTCTGGAAGTATATCTAAGAAACTCCAGCATCACATGTAGGTTTGAATAGAAGGGACTGGTGGACCATGTGCAGCGAGGACTTATTTGAGTCTAATTCTGTCACTCTCAGGAGCACAGATTCCAAAATAGAGCCCACTGATAAGGCATCAGTCTCTGGGGCTATCCCCCCTTATATAGGACCAGGGTGTCTCCGGAGCTCTCAGGAACCCCACTGAGTGGGGTGATAGGCACTTAGATGTTCTATGAGCTCCTACTGAGGTGTGTGTAAGAGTTACCTCTGGGATGACCTCCCGACTCTTTGAAGTCTCTTAGCCACTTGAACTCATTTGTCTTTACCATTTCCCCCTTTTATTCAAGGTCTTTTTCCATATGTGTTGCCAGTTGGCACTTGGGACAAGTTTTCAATTAGCAATAATCGTGCCTCGGATAAACCTCACTGGCTACGATACTGCCACTGCACAAAGCTGCCAGTTGGTACTTGGTATTAATCCCTCGTTGCCAGGGAGGCTCATCCCCGGGAGTCATGTCCCACGTTGGGGGGAAGGTAATGCAATCATATGCTGAGTTTGGCTTAGAGAGAGGCCACATTTGAGCAACAAGGAGGCTCTCAGGTGTGTTTGTGCATTTTGCATTGTCATTCAATTCCCCATATCCCTGTATCATTTTTCCATTCTCTTCTTTTTTTTTATTGTCTTGTCAGTTCTGATGTTCTGTCTATAAAATATTTAATTTTGTCTTCAAGCATTTCAAACCTGATATTATGTGTCTGTAATGTATTTTTTTTTCTCTAATGTATTTTTGATCTCATCCATAATGTCTTTCATTCACATAAATTCTGTTACTTTTCTTTACAGGATTTCCAATTCTTCTTTATGTTCACCGAGAGTGTTCATAATATCCTTTATCTCTTTAGTCATATTTTCTTTAAATTCTTTTTATTCATTTAGGAGAGTTGTGTATTTATCATTGATTAATTGTCTTAAATCTTGTATCTCTTCAAGATATTTGATTTTTATTTTAGCTGGGCCATCCCTTCCTGTTACCAGAATGGCTTCTAATTTTTTGCTTGTGTCTAGGCATCTGAATATGTTGGTGGATTTACTCTGATTACCAAGTTTTCTCTCCTGCCTATTGTTTCATTTTTCACAGCTCTTTGATATTTGCTTCCACTTACTTAAAATATTTAAATTTGACCAGCTTGAGTTACCAAAATCATGACATGGACCCACTAATGGGGCATAGATTTTCTTCCAGGGTTTAGAGTACAGAAAGACCCTAAATCAGTTTTTGTTCATACAATTTCAAGACCAACTAACAGATGGCACTAGTTGGTGCACCTTTCCATATAAGTGTATCTTTTTCCATTTTCCTGTGTTTGGTCATGCCAGAGCCAAGATGAAAGTAGGGTCTGCTGGGCAAATTCACCCCTATGACTCCTCTTCCCTTGTAACAGCTGATAAGGATTAAGATGTCTCTTCCACTGTCAGTCAGCAACAGAGAACCAGGTGTTTTATCCCAGCTTAATATCTTAGGGGTGGGGGAGGGGAGCCCTTCCCAGCTGCCATGGCTTTTTTGTAACCCATATTTGTTGTTTTGGGTTCTTCATCGCTCTGTTCCTCACCCTCCTGGGACTTGTGAAAGGACCTCCAAACTAAGTCCCTCAGATAGCTTTTGGCTCTTTCTTCCTTGTTTTTGTGAAAAAGTTGAGGACTGCCTGCTTAATCCAATGCCATCATCCCACAATTCTCAATATCATTTTTGTGAAAGACTATAAAATTAGATGATAGTTACCCAAATTTATATTTGCTACCACCTAGTAACAAAGGAGATTAATAAATAATTTTGAGCAAATAATCTATATTAGAAATGAAGAAAAAATTAAACAATAAATATAAGAGGATACAATGCTACATTTTATAGTAATAAATTTTATACTTTATATTAAATTGACAAACTCCTAGAAAACAAAACTTAACAAAACTGATAGAAGAAAAACTACAAAATATGATTGGTAATATTTTTTAATTAATTAAAATTTTGGAAATTATAGAAATTAAACAGTACAAAGAAAAATCAATGGAAGGATAGAATCAACAAAAATATTTTTAAATATTTAAGGAATAAATTTTAATTTTTTTGAGGAATGCAAGTTTCATTATATTTAACTTTTGAAAATTAATTTTCATAATATGCATGGACTACATCTTAACATTAAATAAGAGAAATATTCTATGGCCATATCAAGAAAACAGTTTAAATAATAATCTTAGTAAATTAATACTTCTTTTGTCTCAATCTATACCACAGAATAGATATGTTCATGGGTGCTCTTTCTTAGGTCATTGCCAGCTCTACAGAGTTCTTTATGATAGTTGTCTTGTCTCTCCTGTCTCCTACAAATAGTGAAAACTGTGTGTGATTACACAAATGTAAAATTCAGAAACAGACAAAATATTATATGAACTTAAAAATAAGGAGGGTAGTCACTGGATGTGGCCATGAAGTGTGGGTGCTAGTGACAGAAAGGAAAACTAAATGAAATTACAGAGTAGAATGGATAATGCATTGCTTGACTTAGGGCTAATTAAAAAGGTGTGCACAATTTGTGAAAAGTCATTCAAAATAAGTGTTCATTTCTTTATTCATTTTAATTTTAATAAAATTCTTAAATATAATATTTAATATATAGATGGCAATATTATACCATTTATATATATATAACATAACATGAAATATGAGAGATATAAAATCAAATATGTCTTACTTGTCAGTAAATTTAAAAAGCTTTAATCAATCTATTACTATATATATATAAATAACATTTTTGTAAGCAAATACATATATATGCATATATATTTATATATCATATTGCAAATGTTTGTATGTATTGTGAGAATTTTGATTTTTACCCATAATAAAAAAAAAATTAAAAAAATATGTGATAACATTATGCCAGATCACAAATTTAAATTCAGCTCTACACTAAGTATAATCACTATGCACACTCTTAAATGTAATTAGGCATCAAGGTTCTAAGTAAAAGTATAGGCTAGGGAAGCTACAAAGAAAACACCAATAATTCAAGAGAGTAAATAATACAGCCAACATATTGTTACAATGCAGTAAAATAGAATATATTTTTAAAATATAAAGAAATGAGACCATTCGAATTTGGACTTAAAAACTCTCTAATATTAATAAAAATGATGAATGTCTAAAAAATGATAAAAACATATAGTGGAATCTATGTAATACTAGTTAAGCAAAGATCAAAGTAAACAAAACAAAACAAAAAATGTACTTACTTCTTGTTTCAATAATACTCTAATGCAAGATAAAGATCAATGACAGAATAAAATGAAAGGAAGTAAAAGGAATAAAGAATAACATGGTAATTAGGTAACTAGAGAAAAAGGATAGTAAACATAAGTCCTAGCTATTTCTTTGGAATTAAAAATATAATACTAGAATATATAGGCTTCTAACCTAATCAGGTAAAAATAGTAGAAACACAAAAGGGAATCATCAAGGTTCTGAAGAGCTCACCAAGGAATTCTATGTTAACAAACTAAAACTAACAGAGGAAATGGAACATTTTAGAAAACTACTGTTTAACTTGACTTAAAAAAAATATTTGGTCTTACAAGTTTATATGAAGGAAATAGAGATAAATTTCAAATTCCTTCTAGACCTAATGGAGCAATTAATTTTTTCACCTTTTTAATAGAGATATAACATATATAAATTATATCTTATCTATAGGGTTCAATTAATATAGCCGTGGAAACAACACTTGGATCAAACTATAAAATGTTGCCATAATCCAAAGAAATTCTCTTAAATTTTTGTCATCAGTATTGTCCTGAGGCAACCACTTTATGACTTGTCCAAATATCCATAAATTTTGTGCCTTTTTTGAACTCCATATTTATGGAATCACATTATATACCCTCTTTTGTACTGCTTATTTCACTTACTATTATATCTATGAGATATTGTTTTCTTGTAGGAATTTGTCCATTTCATCTACATTTTAAAATTTATTGAAGTAAATTTTTCAAAATTTTCTTGTTATCTCTAGTCTTTCTTTAATGATATTCTTTTCCTTTCTGATATTGGATATCAAAGTTCTCCTTGCCCTTGCAAAGAGTGGTCTTCTATAAAGCTAATTTTGGCTTTAAGTCTTTATTTAATGTTAATCTTCTATTTTATGATTTCATATATATTGTCAATACTTTTCAACTATCTGTGGATTAACTGGCTTCCCCCACACACACCCTTTTCCTTCTAACTCTTGAGAAGGGTGCTTTGATCCTTGACTTTTCAACCTTTCCTCTTTGCTATTGTATTCATTTAAGGCAATAGCATTTCCTCTTATATCAGCATTACCTGCAACTGCAAATTGTGATGCATTATATTTTCTATATCAATCATTTAAAAATATGTGTTTACTTATTTCTTCTTTAAACCACAATATTTGAGAGGTTTGTTTTCTATTTTCCAAACATATTGGGGTATAACACTTATATTTCTGTTATTGATTTCTAAATTAATTTCACAATGCTTTAGGTACATAGTATATGATTTCAATTTGTTTTATAACCCATAATATCCATCATGTGCAGTTGTTCTCTAACAATTAAATCATGCTTGTTAATATCTTCACATCATCCAGGTATTTACAAAATTTTTTGTTTTCTCTTTTTCTTTTTTATCTTTTTTTGAAAATGGTATTTAGATTACATAAATGTTACATAAAAATATAAGGGATTCCCATATGTCCCGCCTGCTACACCTCCCACATTTTCCCACATTAACAACATCTTTCATTAGTGTGGTACATTCCTTACAATTGATGAAAACATTTTAGAACATTGCCACTAAGCATGGATTATAGTTTACATTGCAGTTTACACTCTCTTCCACAAGATTTTGTAGGTTATGGCAAGATATATAATGGCCCATATCTGTCATTGGTAATGCCATTTAAGAAAAGTCTCAAATTCCCCAAATGCCCCCATATTTCACCTGTATTTCTCACTCTCTGCCCTCAGAACCTCTGGTGGCCACTGCCTCCATGTGAATGATACAGTTTTTTCCATTGCTAGAATCACAATAAGTCTATAGTAGAATACCAATAAGTTTATTTTAGTCCATAGCTCATTCTCAATCCTGAGGATTCTGGGATGAAGTTGCCCAGTCCACTTCTAATTGAGAGGAGGCTTTAATCCCATGGGGAAGATGGATGGGTCTCTCTTGCTTGTAGTTTTAGACTCTCTTGATTCTTTGGGAGGGTTGTAGTCCATCATCATCACTTTGTTAGTTGTCCTGGATGAGTTCAATGAAGTGGAGAGTACATATTGCAACTCCATTAAATTTCAGGGTCCAGCTGGCACATAGACAGCCCAGAGATTAGAGTCTCTTTGATGTACACCTACCAACTCCAGCACCAGCTATAGTTTCAAATAAAAAGGGCAGAAGATGCATGTGTAGAGAAGTCACATCTGAGTCCAACTATCACACTCGGGAGCACAATCTCCAAAGTAGGGTCACTGGCAAGGCACCAAACTCTGGAGCTATCTGCCATGACCGTGGGTCCTAGGTGTATCCAGAACCACCAGGATCCCCACTATCTGGGGTAATATCTACCTTGGCCATCTATGATATCCTGCTGAGACATGGTAGTAATCCCTCAGTGTCTCGGAGGCTTATGCGCCGAGAGTTATGCACCATGCTGGCAAGAAGGTAATGAATTTATATGCTGAGTTTGGCTTATAGAGAATCCACATTTGAGCAACAAGGAGACTTTAAAGAGGCAACTCTCAGGCACTCTCCAACATTAGGCTAAGTTGCAAATTCAAGAGCAAAAGGCTCACAAACATAGTCATCAACCTTAAGGTTCCATCAATGGACCATCCCTCTTTGCTAGTCATTGCCCCTGCACTTGGGGGATTTTTGCTGTTCCATTAGAGACTGTGACAGAGCTCCCCAGGATGGGAATTCAATAATCTTTCAATTGTTGTGTGAACCTCCACTCACTGTGGCAATGCTCCATGAATATTTGAGCATATTTATAAACCTTATATGTATGCCCAGGTGAACTTCCTCCAATGTATCCCTCATCACTGATAACTCACCCCATTGATCCTCCCCTACCATAGTTGTAATCCTTCTGTGATCAAAAACCTCTTCAAAAATGAAACCAAGGCTCAAGGATGTGTAAGTTCATTGAGGGTGGTGGGCCAAACTTGTGGGAGATGTTTGTGTGGGATGTGGTGGGAGGTGTGGGAGGTGGGCAACATGGGAATCCCAGTGGGTTCCGTGTAATATTTTTGGTAATCTAAGCACCTCTTAAAATATATGTATATATATATATAAATAACATTTTTGTAAGCAAATACACAAATATGCATATGTATTTATATATCATTTGGCAAATGTTTGTATGTATTGTGAGAATTTTGATTTTTACCCACAATAAAAATAAATTAAAAAAAAAATGAAAACAAGAATATTGCCAAATTCAATTAATTGGAAAATGAAATAATAATGATAGGTTTAAACATAAAAAATAAAATGCATAATAATATAGAGAAACTAAATCTAAAATAAAGTAAAAAAAATTGTGGTATTAAAAACTTAAAAAAAACATTAAGAAATAAAATAAAATAAAATAAATTATTTTTTGACATTTTTTCCTTTCATCACTGTAGTATCATTTGTCCTGTATGTACAGTGGCATTTTCTTCCATTTCTTCCCCACTGTCTTACTTTTTTTTTTTTATTCAAAGAATTTTTAGGTCAGGGTAATGTTACATACAGACTCTAGGGGACTCCCATATATCCAACATCCTCCCCCTTCCCTATTAATAATCTTTTTACATGTGGATGGTACATTTGTTACAACTGATGTATAAATACTGAAACATAGCTACCAACCATGGTCAATGGCTTATTTTATAGTTTACATTTTAGACCATACCTTTTTATAATTTTTTAATGAAATTTATCATGGCCTGCATCTATCATTGCATGATAATGCAGAACACTTCCATTGCCCCCAAATACCCCTCTTCCATCTCTTCTACTCCTCCCTCCTCCTCCCCTCAGGGCCCACAGAGACCACATGCTCCACTCCTTGAATGAGAAGATTCTTAGATACTTGCAACAATTCTGAGGGCTGGACATATTAATCTGTCCTCCCCTATTAGGAACTGCCCGTGCTCCCAAGAGACACACTCTCCTCCCCCCTCTGTTTGAGAACATATAGGACTTCCCCAGCATGAGAGTCCAATTCCCTCCCATTCATTATGTGGGTCTCCCCCGACTCATACAGCACACTATGACAAAATGATCACTAGCACATCCCCTAAAAGACTGTCTCAGGGGCACCCTGTCCCCAATGCCCCACATCCATTCAACACCCTACAACAGTTACATTTCCTTGTCATATTGCTAATAGTCTTTTCTCAACATTGTAGTTTCACCCACATACCCACCCATCCCCAGTGTTCACTTATTCTTTCCCCCAACCCTCTTCCCAGTTCCTTGGACCATCCAACCCATACTCCCCACCCTAATCCCTTGTCAAGTTTGCACCTCCCAAACCGATAGTATCCCTAAACCCCTGTCATATCTCTTCACTGCACAACTACTCACTTCCACTTTATCATAGATTTCTCCCATATGGGCATTGGCTCACAACCTTCTTCTCCCTTCCTATTTCCTGTAAACCTATCATCCAGAATCTAGTTCTCTGAGTCAGTTCAATTTGCTTAATTCATATCAGAGATGTCATGTAATATTTGTCCTTCAATTCCTGGCTTGCTTCACTCAATGTAATGTCCTCAAGATTCATCCATGTTATCCTGTGTGTTTGTACTGTATTCATTTTTACAGCCAAGTAATATATTCCCTTGTATGTATGTACATTTTCTTTATCCACTCATCTGTTGTTGGGCATTTGGGTTGATTTCAACTTTTGGCAATAGTGAATAATGCTTCTATGAACATTAGTGTGCATGTATCTGTTTGTGACCTTGTTTTCAGTTCATCTGGGTATATACCCAGCAGTGGAATTGCTGGGTCATATGGCAGATCTGTATTTAGTTTTCTGAGGAACTGCCGAACCGTCTTCCACAATAACTGGACAATTCTACATTCCCACCAACAGTGAATGAGGATTCCCATTCCTCCTAATCCTCTCCAACACTTGTAGTTCTCTGTTTTTTTAAATGGCTTCCAGTCTAATGGGTGTAGGATGGTATCTGATTGTGGTTTTGATTTGCATTTCCCTAATAGCTAGTGAAGTTGAGCATCTTTTCATATGATGTTTGAGCATTTGTATTTCTTCTTTGGAGAAGGGTCTGTTCTAATCGAATGCCCATTGTTTAAGTGGTTTCTTTGCCTTTTTATTTTCAAGATATAGGATTTATTTATATATGCTGGATATTAGGATACTATCAGATATATGGTTACCAAATATTTTTTCACATTGGGTAGGCTGTCTTTTCACTTTCTTGACAAACTCCTTTGAGGTGCAAAATTTCATAGTTAGTTTTTCCAATTCAGTAAAAATGCTGTGTTGATTTTTATTGGGATTGCCTTAAATCTGTATGTTAGTTTGGGCTGGATAGGCATTTTAATGATGTTTAGTGTCCCTATCCATGAACAGGGAATATTCTTCCATCTATATAAGTCTTCTTTGATTTCTATTAACATTGCTGTGCATTTTTCTGTGTATAACTCATTTACACCTTTTTTTTAACTTTATTCCTAGGTATTTGATTTTTTTAGTTACTATTGTAAATGTTTTTTTTTTTTTTCTTGATTTCCTCCTCAGATTGGTCATTACTTGTGTACAGAAATGCCACTGATTTTTGAGCATTGATCTTATAGCCTGCAACTTCACTGAAATCATTTATAAGCTATAGAAACTTTCTTGCAGATTTCTCAGGGATTTCTATATATATAGGATTATGTCGTTTCCAAATAGCAAAATTTTTCCTTCTTCCTTTCCAATTTGAATGACTTTTATATCTTTTTATTGCCTCAGTGCTTTAGTAAGTGATAGTGGGAATCCTTGACTTCCTCCCTGTCTTAGAGAGGAAGCTTTTATGATTTCACAACTGTATATGATGTTAGCTGTGGGTTTTTCTTATATGCCCTTTATCATGTTCAGAAAGTTTCCTTCTATTCCTATATTTTGCTGTGTTTTTATCAGGAAAGGGTGCTATATTTTGTTGAATGCTATTTCTGTATCTGTAGAGATGATCATGTGATTTTTTTCTTTTGATCTGTTTATGTGGTGTATTACATTGATTGAATGTCTTAGGTTGGACCATCCTTGCATACTTGAGATGAAACCCACTGGGTCATGGTGTATAATTAATTTGATGTGTAGTTGAATATAATTAGCAAGTGTTTTTTTGAGGATTTTAGCATTTAGGTTCATCAGAGAGATTGTTCTTTAATTTTCCTTTCTTGTGGCATCTTTGGCTTTGGTATTAGGGAAATGTTGGCACCATAGAATGTGTTAGGTATTGTTTCTTCTACTTCTAATTTTTGGAAGAGATTAAGCAGGATTGGTGTTAGTTCTTTCTGGAATGTTTGGTAAAATTCACCTGTAACGCCATCTGGTCCTGGGCTCTTCTTTGTTGGGTGGGTTTCTGGTGACTGATTCTATCTCTTTACTTGTGATTGTTCTTTTGAATTCATCAATTTCTTCTTTGATCAATGTATGCTGCTTGTGTGCTTCTAGGAATTTTTCCATTTCCTCAAAATTATCTTTCTTGTTTTCATATAATTTTTCAAAGTATCATCTTATGATACTCTTTACTTCTGTGGGGTCATTGGTCATGTCCCCTTCCTCATTTCTTATTTTGTGTATTTGTATCTTCTCACTTTTTTTCTTTTTTACTCTAGCTAGCATTTGTCAATTTTATTTATCCTCTCAAAGAGCCAGCTTTTGATTTTGTTTATTTTTTCTAGTGATTTCTTATTTTCTATTTCATTTAGTTCTGCTCTAATCTTTATTTCATTCTTTCTATTTCCATTTGTGTTGGTTTGTTGTTCTTTTTCTAATTCCTCCAGCTCTGCAATTAGGTATTTGATTTTAGCTCTTTCTTCTTTTTTGATATATGCATTTATGACTATGAATTTCCCTTCAGTTCAGCTTTTCCTGCATCCCATAAGTTTTTATATGTTGTGTTGTCATTTTCATTCATTTCCAGGTAGTTACTGATTTCTTTTGAAATTTCCTCCTTGTACCACTGTTTGTCTAAGAGTCTGTTGTTTAGCTTACATATCGTTGTGCTATTCTAGTTCTCTGGCCCTTACAGAATTCTAGCTTCATCCCATTGTGGTCAGAGAAATTACTCTTTATAATTTCTATCTTTCTGAATTTATTGAGAATTTTTCCATGGCATAGAATTTGATCTATTTTGGATAATGATCCATGTGCACTTAAGAAGAATGTATATCCCACTGTATTTCGGTGTTTTGTTTTGTATATGTCTATTAGGTCCAGATCCTCTAATGTATTATTCAGAAATTTGTTTCTTTATTGATTCTCTGTCAAGATGTTCTGTCTAATGGTGATAATGTTGTATTAAAGTTCCCCATTATAATTGTAGAGACATCTATTTCTCCACTTAGCTTCTCCAGTGTTTGCCTAATGTATTTTGAGTCACCCTGGTTAGGTGCATAAATGTTTATGACTCTTGTTTCTTCTTGAATGATTACCTCTTTTACTAATATATATTGTCCATTTTTGGATTGGGTTATAGCAGGTTTCAATTGACCTTAATCACAGGACATGGTAGTACCAAGAGATGCCCTAGTCAATCTCCTGGATTCCAGGCAAACTCTTCTAAACTTACTTTGTATAGTAGCAGTCATATTTCCTCCTTGATAATGAAGATCCCTCATCCCAGCCATTAATTCCTATCTTTTCCTGTTGACTCAAATGTAGGAGGAGTCCAAAGTGTCCAGGTAGCAGTCTTAAATTCCTGTTAAATGGAATAATACCTCTTGGAATCTCTTGTTGGAATCATCCCTCCTTTTGTAACTATGACCTGTAGACCAGCAAAGTTTAATTTGCAGGGACATGAAGCACACGTTTTTTTTCTAGTGGATCACTAGGGTTAATAATGATTGGTGCCATTCCCATTTCCATCCTTTCATTCCCGGGTATGGGAGAAAGAATTCTATAGAAGGATGTTGATTTAGAGCATGTACAATCTCCTGGAGAACGTTATCACTGCCCCGAAAATTACTGCCAATCATTTGACACTGTAATTGAGACTTCAAAAAGCCATCCCTCCTTTCTATCAATCCAGCTGCTTCAAGATGATGAGGAACATGATAAGAGCAGTGTATTCCATAAACATGTGCCCATTCCTGCACATCTTCTGTCAAGAAGTGGATTCCTTGATCAAAAGCATATATCGAGAAATACCATGATGGTGATTAATGTGTTCTATAAGTCCGTGGATGTTACTTTGGGCACAAGCATTGCATCAGGAAAGGCAAACCCATATCTGGATTGTGTGTCTACACTAGATCAAATAAACATTGTCATTTCCATGATGAAAGTGGTCCAATACGCTGATCAACTCAGGGAACTGTGGCATATTGTGGACTGATTGTTAGTCTCTGCTGATGAAAGAATAGGCACTAAGTAGTGGCTTTTGCCAGCTTGGCTGTAGTGAATGGAACTCCATGTTGCTGTGTCCACGCAAAACCTCTATCCAGATCAGTATGGTCACCTTTTTCATGAGTCCACTGGGCAATGACAAATGTGCCTACAGAAAGAGGCCAAATGGTAACCACAGAATGGTTCATCATATCCACTTGATTATGCAAATTTTCCACTGCTGAATTTACCTTTCTTGAGAATTCACATGGGACTCAAATATCTTCATGGTTTTTGCCCTCTCAGAAAGATCTATATACAGTTCTTTTCCACAGACCTCTCTGTCAATAATTTTCCAAACATGTTCTTTCCAAGAACCTGACATTCAGGCCAAAATACTGCAGACAGCCCTGAGTCAGTAAACAAATTCACCTCCTACCATTTCTCCTTCCAAGCAAACTGAAAAACCAGGTGGTCTATTTGGATTTTCACCCACTGGGTGGATTTCCCCTCATCATTGTCCTTCAGGATGTCCCATTAAGGGGATGAAATTCTGCAAGGATGCACTTTTGGGTATTACATATATATTGTTCAGAACTGACTGTAAACCATTCCTGAGCTTTCTCTTCCACAGTCAATTGATCATAAAGGACTCCCCAATGGGCTTTATCTGTGGGCTGGGAAAAAGAAAGCAAGGTGGAAAGAGTGCTGGCCATGGACATTTGGGCCATTTCCTCATGTAACTTCAGGGCTTCCTTGAGCCCTATCTTGTATATGCCACTTCCATTTTATGATAGATTGCTGCTGTACACATCCAAATTTATGGCTTAAAGACAGACAACATTCAGTTCATGATAAACAACTCAGGTATCACAGAAATTTAGTATGCCATGAAGCATTCAGTCTCTACTAAAGCACAGTAACAGGCCAAAAGCTGTTTCACAAAAGGAAAATAATTATCTGCAGGGGATGGCAGGGCTTTGCTCTAAAATCCTAATGGTCTGGGCTGTGATTCTTCTCTATAGAGGCCTACCTAATGGTCTAGAAAGCATCTCTATTTGCCATTGTTGCTTCTAACATCATTGGATCATCTGGATCATATGGCCTAAGTGGCAGATCATATTGAACAGTAGTTGGGACCTGTTGCAGATCTGCCACTTGCTCTAGTCCTCACTCAAATCTAGCAGCATTTCAGGTCACTCAGCAAATGGGGTGGAGTAGTATTAGTTTAGATTAGTTTCTACTTCTTGCTCACTAGGTTCAATCAACATAGCATCAATATAATGGGCCAGTGTAATGTCTTGGGAGAGGGAGAGATGATCAAAGTCCCTGTGGACAATATTATGACATAGGGCTGAGGAGTTGATATACCCCTGGAGCAGGACAGTGAAGGTGTATTGCTTGCCCTGTCAGCTGAAATCAAACTGTTTCTGGTGGTTCTTAGTAATGGCAATTGAGGCAAAAACATTTGCCAGTTCAATAGCTGCATGCCAGATACCAGGGGATGTATTGATTTTCTCAATCAATGTTATTATATCTGGAAGAGCAGCATTTGGATTTGCCACCTGATTAATAATCCACTCGCATCCCCCAAGATCCATCTGTTTTCTGCACAGTTCAAATAGGTGATTTGAATGGAGTTATGATGGGAATCACCACCTCTGCTTCCTTCAAATAGTGGCATTAATCTCTGCAATCCCTATAGGAATGTGGTATTGCATTTGCTTTACTGTTTTGCTAGGGAGAGTCAATTCTAGTGGCTTCCACTTGACCTTTCATACCATAATAACCTTCAGTCCACAAGTTAGGGAATCAATGTGAGGATTGTGCCAGTTGCTGAGTATGTCTATTCCATTTATCGATCTGAACTAATAACCACCAAAAGGTTCTAAAGACCCACTGGACCCACTGTGAGATGGACCTGAGGTAAAACTCCATTAATCACCTGACCTCCATAATCCCCTACTCCAAATGGTGGATCACCAGTATTGTGTCTCCCAGAATTAATGTCATTTCTGAGCTGATGTTTATTAATCTCCAAAATATCTGATCATTTCCTTTTTCCCAATGCACAGTTACCATGGTGAAAAGCCATATGTCTCTGGGGAAGGCCAGGAGGAAGATTAACAGTATAAGTTTTTGGCAGTTTAGCAGGCACCTTCCCCAAGGGGACACAACCTTCCCTTCATTCAAGTGATCTGTGCTTTTAAAACTGTCTCAAGTCAGGGAATTAATTAAGGAGACATGACTATTTGTTTTTGCAATTCAAGTTAGACTTCTTTTTTTGCACTTTACCTAAAACTTGTCTGCTTATAATGATGAATGAAGAATTTAGTTGACTGCCCAGTCTTTCATATGTAGGTATGCTATGATCTACTAGCCAATACCATAGGCCTCTTTGTGTCAGGCATTTCTGATTACTGCATTGATTCTGCTTTCCATTGTGGTATCCAAACCTACCTTATCTTTGGTGATTAAAGTGTTGTCACTTGGCTTCTTCCAACCCAGAATCTGATCATCTACATTGTGTTTAAGACTCCAGATCCAGTGACAGCAGTTCCCCCAGTGATATTTGATCTACAGAGAAGAATGACCACAGAACTCTTCAGGAATGATAGAGTTATTCTCACAAATTTACTCCTCACATTCCTAGTGAATGTTATGCCCTCTGGACATTGCTGTGATAGGTTAGCAGATCTTGCATGATAAATCCACTCTAATATTTCAATCTCTCTAAGCCTTTGGATCTGCTCATCTATATTATGCCAGGGAAGCCAACATTTCCCCTTTTAATCACATATAGATATATTAATATTTCAGTGTAATTACATCCACAATGTTGTGCTACTATCACCACCATCGATTCACAAAAATTTTCCAGCATTCTACATAAAAACTCTGTATAATTTAAGTCTTAAATTCTCATTCCTTACCCAGAACCTCATCCCTTGGTAAGCTATATTCTAGATTCTGACTGCCTGAGTTTGCTTATTCTAATTACTTGGGAATAATGCTACTGTGAACATAAGGTAACAAATATTTCTTTGAGTCCCTTTTTTCAATTTATTTGGGTTTGTACCTGAAGTGGGATTACTAAAACATAGGGTAATCCTATATTTACCTATATGAGGAAACACTAAACTGTTTTCCACAGTGACTACACCATTTAAGTTTTCCACAATGAACGTGTTCCTACTTTACCTTATCCTCTCCAACACTTCTAATTTTCCATTTTTTAATATTAGTTATTCTAATTGGTGTGAAATGGTATCTCACTGTGGTTTTGATTTGCATTTCCCTTATGGTTAATGATGCTGTGCATCTTTTAATGTGCTTTCTGTCAATTTGTAAATCTTCTTTGGAGTGATGTATATTCATTTTTTTTGTCTATTTTTAATTGGATTGCTTGTCTTTTTGCTGTTAAGTTGAAGGATTCCTTTATATAGTCTGAATATTAAAACTTTATCAGATAAGTAATTAAAAATATTTTTTCCCATTGTGTATGTTGCCACTTTAATTTCATGTTAATGTCCTTTGACTTTTATTTGAAGAACCAAAACGTGTATTATCAGATCTCAACTATGGAAATGGTTGGGAGTGGGGTTCACTGGATGCAATACTCTTAACACTTTGTGAAAAAATCTAATCTGGCTTCATATTCATCCTAACATTTGTTAAAGTCATGTTCCCAAAAATTTTACATGCCAAATCATAACATTTTAAAATAAAATACTGATAATGTGATAAAATTGAAATTTCAGTGCAATAAGAATACAAGAGGTATAATATTTAACTTAAAGTTATTTATTTAAATTTTGGACATATGTCATTACCTCACAGGTCCTATGCTTACATAGAACCAAACACACAGCCTTCCTTGACTGTCATTCTAAGGTGAGACAATAGGAAGCCATTGGAAGTTGGGCCTGATCATCTGGGGACAGAGAATGCTGGAAGGATAGAAAACTCAGCAAAAAAGGGAAGTGGGCAGTATATCTTCTTGAACTAAATTTCAAAAGTTGATTAGGCTTGGAAGAAGGTGGGAAAATGACAATGGGCTTTGATTGGACAGCAATGTAATCACTTGCCATTTCTCCAGAGTGAGACTTATAAGGGAATGAAGAAAGCTCTGGTGAAGGAAGCCCTCTGCAGATAAGGCAGGCTCTGAAGATCCTGGCAGATGGGAGGATTCAGAGAAAAGGTTGAGACTCTGAGAGATCTTGCTAATTAATGAACATAATTTCCAAAGGCCAATGAAGAACATTTTCAGTAAGAGTGAATGATTAGGTCAACATATAAATTAATAAAGTTTTTCAGTTTTGTTACTTTTCTATTGATTTTTTTTTCATTTGGTTTAAAATTCCTAACCTAATTTGATTTTTCAAAATGTTTTTAATATATTTTGCCTAATAAAATAATCTCTTCTTTATGTTTTGCTCATTGTTTCATTTCTTCCATTGTATCCAAAACCATTTTCAAATCCTTGACTCAGAACAATGCCACCTAATTCCCAATAAGTTATGCCCAGGTTTTTCTGTTGCCTTTTTCAGTAACTGTTGATCTGTACCTCCTCACATTAATGTTCATTGGCTGCTATGCTGCCAATTGCCATCCCCTCACTGTGCAATTATTATGAAATCATGCACAATGTGCCTATGGCATTTAAGCTTTGCTTTGGGGTGACTTGATGTCACTCATACATGCAGCCAGCATCTTTTCTTTATCTTACTGCAGTTTCTATAAAATTCAAAAATCGCTCATTGATTTTACCCAGTTATTATTATTGCAAGTTATTGCTTGTAACTTCAGAAATTATGTTTATTTTCATTATTGTAGAAATGAATTTCTGATGCTTTGTCTGCATTATAATTCAATTAATCTACAGCATTTCCAATATCAAAAGATTCCCTCCAAAAAATGGATAGAAATCTATTCCATTTGCCTCCCACACATAGGCATTGTTGCACTTTTCCTCCCAATTGCTTCCATTGTTTACCAAAAAATCATTTTAGGGCCTAAAGTTTTCCCTGATTTCATTCAATCTGATTTCTGTATTGTTTTTTCTCTTCACTTAATCCCATCATATACAGCTTGAGAGAAAGGCCAGGAAGACAACTTTGGCAAAATCATGATTAGAAAGCTCTTTACCAAAGAAAATATTCTTATATTTACAAGAAGAGAGATATTTTCCTTTTATTATTTGTGGAAGTACAAGGTTAACCTAAACTGGTCAGTTGTGACACTATGCATTTCTACATGTTTAATTGGAAACATGGTACTGATACTTGGTTAATCTGGAATGAAATATCCTAAATGGTTAGTAATGAAACCATGTTTGGGTCTGAAACATTAGAGCATCTGAGTTTTATATACATACATTGTATATCCATATATCTTCCTATACACACATATGTGCATGTATGTATATTTATATATATATAATATAAATGTATCACTTTAAAAAATGTCCTGTGTGATTGATAAGCTTGTCCTCTCTGATTGAGAAGTCGCTGAAATTGTACCTGAATATTCCAGACCTCACTAATGTTGCATTTTTTCTTGATCCTGATGCACTATGTTATTACTGCAACGAATTTTTCATTGTCTTCATTGATAATCTTCATTCTATTACATAACTGACACTGAAATCAGTAAATATTTCCTTCTATTTCAATACTATACTCATAAATGTCATTGGGGAAAAAAAGAAGGGGCACATCTTATTGGGAGATTCACTCAAATCGATAAATATGTGGTTTTCCTTCACCTACATAAGCTGTTACATTTACTACCATCATATTTTTCAATTGTCTCAACAAGAAATATAGAAAAGTATCTTTTTTCCAAAAATTTGACTTCTAATTGCAGATGTATTTGCTTAATTTTCTTGAATTTAACTGTGCTATTAAATTCTTAACAAAAATTTGAAAGTAGATACTATTCATGATTCTCTACTCTTACTGATCACTAAAGGAAATTGGCATATTTCAAATTGTTTTATATGTGGTTTGTCAGTATTCCTTTTTCCCACTGCCCATTCACAATCTAACCCAAGGCACTATGGGAGGAAAAAGATGTTACAAACAGACTTGGCAAAGTCATTCAGATAACACTACTCACTGGAATGTGTATTTTCTTTATGATTTTCCTATATCTTTCTAGCTCTTGACGTTAACTGAAGTGTAAATGTACCACAAACATATTTTTTTTTCAGGGAAAGAGACATTAATTTGAATGTACTGGAGAAAAATATAATAATTTAAACCTTCTGTTTGCTCTTCCTTTTCTATTTTTTCAAACATTTATTCCTTAGAAATTATTGGCTTCAGTTTGATTTCAACATGGACAACATCCATAAATAATTATAAATATTATAAAATATTTATCTTTGAAGTTTTGACATCTTGGTATAATATAAGTTTTTCTTTAAAATTTTTAATTTTTTCTGTCTCAGAATCATTTTCATATTTGAAAATGAATAAATTACCCAATTATAATTTCACTACATACAAAAGGAATGGGCAGTAATATGAATTAGACAAATAATATTGAATAAAAATGAATTAAACCATGCTTTAAACAACTATTGGGATAATATTCAGAGTAAACATTTTGGTCAACTTTTTCTGAAAAATGGAATTGAAAATATTTTAGTAAGTTTAATAAAATTTATATTTTATCTCAATGTTTTATTAATTCATATATACTTTATCTCAATTACATATGATTACGCTGGCATCTGATTTTATCTTTTTGATTTATTATTTCATATTTTGTCTCTTTTAATGGATCATAAAGAATATTCTATTAATTATTTTTGTTAATATACTCTCAATATATATTTAGAATTGTTAACATACAAACAAACAGAAAACAGATTTCTCAATATACAAGAAGTCTATATAATGCAATTTGTGTAACTGAAACTTAAAGGACTATGTGCCATATGTTTAAAATTCATTTAAAAAATGAAAGAAAATATTAATGAGGAAATGTGATGATGATAATTGATCACATATATCTGAATAAGAAATCGATAAAACTTGTATAAATTGAAGCTGATTATTGCTTAAACTAAAGAGTAAGTGAAAATGAAAATATAAGATAAAATAGTAAATAAAGTGAAAAAGGTAGGCTTGATGGTAAGCATGTGTAGCCTGGTGGTTGAGTGTGTGCTTTGCATGTACAGGATCCTGGATTCAATCCCCAGATCCCCCACCCCCTAGGTAGACTTTAGAATTACCTTTAACCTTGCACAGAAAAGGAAATGAAATTTCTTGGAGACATAGCAGGTGCATACACATACAAACACACAAAATACAAGATACATGAAATTAATGATTATGGAGAATGAAAAGGAAAAGAAGAAAAAAAAAAGAGAAGAAGAGGTGTTTTTTTATTGTTAATGGCTTATATCTTCCTTAAAACTGCAAAACATATGTATTCATGTTTTCAGAAAGTGAGCTTACTGTTATTGGCTTTTGGTTGGATTTGGACAAGAAGGAGTGTTTCAGGAAATCAAACAGAGGAAGAAAATTGTGTTCAGAGGTGTTTATTCTCACTTCTCTTTTTGTGGATGTTGCTGAGGCTGGTTACATTCTGTAACTGATGTTTATAGCTTCTGCCAGGCAGCCATTCCATCTATCTTACTCTCATTCTCTCTCTTCTTTTGCCTTAAACCATTCCTTCCACTCACCATTCTAAATTGGTGGATATTCTACAAAATAAATGACATATATATAATACAAAATGAAGAGCATAGAAACACAAAGTCTTTGCCAGATTAAAAGGATATATGCTTTGAAAGATCATGTAATTGATACTAGAATATAGATTAAGACACAGACATAGATCAAAATTATCTAATGATAGAAAAAAATGTTATTTGGAAGTAGGAGAACATTACTGTAAAGGATGAAGATTAAATAATTCTACTAATCAACAGCATTTATTTTGTTATTCTTTGCTGTTTTTATCTATTGCTACTAGTTTTTGTGTTATACAGGTATAGGTTATAGTTCAAATTTTGTTTAATTTTACTGCTTTTCTGTAATACTTCACATCCTTACACAGTGCAACTTCAAATAATATGGAAATCCTTTCATCCATTTTGTGATATCTGCTTTTAATTCTTTTCTATTATATCAATATCATTCACTCTAAATTTTGGAGTGGGATGGTGCTATAATTACTGGAAAGTTTGCCACCATTATGAGCTCTTTAAAATAGAGCAACAAATTTACCATTGCCTTCTGGTCCAGAAACTTGAATGATATTTTTCTATCATCTTTATTCAGGATTCAGAGTATGTACACTCTGCCTCAAATCCACTGCTTGTAAATAACAGTCTTCTGTATTTTATTCATTACAAATTATGTAAATAATATGGATGTTCAGAGAGCTAATATGACACAATGCTACTTATATTACCATATCTAGATGCCCAAGTCTGTATAATAAATTAAAATATATTATAATATTAAGAATTCATGTACATTAGATAAGAAAAATACAAAGATAACAAAGCAAAACATAATTTTGATTAAAATGACATTTAAAACATTCATCTATTCTTATTCCCAAACAATGAAATGAGGGTGAAATTAAACATTTAATTTAATCCCAGAATCCTTGATATCCTACACAGCCCATATTCGAAAATAAAAATATTTTTAAGTATATAATTTTTAAGTAATATAGTTACTATTTAAATAAAACAACTCATATTTTTACTTTCATTTTCACTATAATTGAGCTTTCATGTTAATCATCAAAATTTGGCTGATGATTGACTTTATACTAGATATCTCATTATTTCCTCAATCATTCTTCTACTATATTATGCATGATTTATTGTTTTATTGTATGAAATATTTCAATGAAATAAGCAGGCAAATGTATGTAAATGCTTATTTACCTGAAACATTTGTACTGTAAATTATAAGCTTCTCATTTACTATTTATGAAATGAAGTAAAATTATTCCTCTAGATTATTTTATATTATTTAATATAGTTTAGATTTACAAAAGTATTTTAAATTTTATGTATATACAATTTCACAAGGATAAAGTTTAGTTAGATTCTGTAATTAGATTCCAATTTCCATGAGGAAATTTATCACATAATGATATAACTTAGGGAGTATTGTAATTTATTATTTGTTCATCATGCAAAGGAACAGATTTTTTACTATTATCCTCTAGTATAAATCATCTTTTTATATATTCTGGTAGCTTATCTTTGATTCATAAAGTTTATGGTTAACATGAGTAGGTTTTTAAATTTTATAGATACTAACATCTACTTCATGTAAATATCATCCATCTCTAGTTGTCCGTTTAATTAACATATAAAAAAATTTTTTTTACTTAACACAACTTCCAAGAATTATGTAATTAGATTCGTCAAATTGTTTCCTTGTGATTTTTCATTACAAATAATTGATGATGTTATTAATGCATTTTATTCAATTCACATTATTTTATATCCTTTTAATTTTATAAACTACTGTGCATGTATGTATACTGAGATAAAAAATACTTTGAGATTTTTTTGCAGAAATTACTTACAGAAAACAGGAAATATTTTCCTGTATTCTGAGAAACATTTTCCAATTTTATCTTTCTTATTACAATGCATTAATAAACAACAAATTCCAATTTTAAATAGAAAGTGACACCACATTAAATTCAATTATGAATGATCTTATATCTTATAGGGGATATCAATGATGGGGTGAGATGTTGGCATTAGCCTAACCATTTGCTATTCTCTTTTAGTTCTCTCTCCTGAACAATTTTCTAAGCATAGAATTTCAAGA
Organism: Tolypeutes matacus; assembly: GCA_026826555.1. NCBI lineage: Eukaryota > Metazoa > Chordata > Mammalia > Cingulata > Chlamyphoridae > Tolypeutes > Tolypeutes matacus. The sequence continues at coordinate 2,298,839 of JAKSZT010008315.1, read as the reverse complement.
CTCAGTACAATATTCAAATTTGTAAGGATTGTCCCTTATTGTTACTCTTGTAATTTTACTGTGGTATATCAGGTGACAATACTCACACTTGTTAGACTTTTAAAAGAGACAGTCACAGGGTTGTTGCAAGGACTATATCAGTAATACAAGTGCTTGCAATGCGAAATTTTAAAAAGTGCTTATGATGGTTAGTCACTTAAAATTTTTCAAGCATACTTATGCCTTAAATTGAATAGACCAATTCAGGTTCTTCATCCAAGCCTCTGTGCAATATTAACTTGTGTCCTTCAGGCATGATTCTTTTAAACAAACAAGTAATATGTGCCCTTCGGGAACATCTGAGCATCAAGTATAGTCATGGTCTATTAAACAGTACAGCATTGTGTGCTACCATCTAAATCCCTGTGGTCATGGCATCTTTTGTCCTCCTGATGCTAGGTGAGCACCTGGTGTCTCGTCACCCACCTGGGCTTCTGGGACATGCCCACACCCACAATGAAATCATTCCCCTCATTCTCTGGAAAGCACATAGTCCAATAGGAGTGAATTCCTTCATTTCTTAAATTTCAAATCTCTAAATTCAATACACATTTGGAAAAGGCCACATGTTTAAATTGTTATGCAGCTAAAGAAAACACACTTTACATAATTATCCTTCTATATCTCCTATATCTGTTTTTGGGACAAAAAAGAAAGGTGAAAAATAAACAGAATAACATAATCACTGCTTTACAGGCATGTTTGCAACAGAGAATTTGTGATTTACTAAAAACAAACAAGTAAAAAACTTTTAAAAAGCTAAAAACATTATAATTTGGGGGGTAGGGGATTAAAATGTTCCAAAACTATAATTCCTTATACATATTTATTGATCATCCATAATGGTGATAAACAAATGATTAAATTAAAACAGGTAATTTTGTTTTTATTACTCATCAAAAATATTAAAGGCTGAAATGTAAGTTCCCTTTGTACTTGGGCACACAAAATTTAATCGAAATGCTTTCACTTGTATATCCTGGAAACCTGTTAAATATAGGCTTTTGTAAAAAAAAAAATGTATATATGTATATGTCTGTGTGAGTGAGTGTGTATTTTGTTCTAAGGACGAAACTGTGCTCTTTCAGACTGTAACTATGAAAATGGGGAAGGATGGGTGAGTACATTCTTTAAAGTTTTGTGAAGAAATTTGATCTAGATTCATATTTAAATCAACAGTTGTTATAGTGATGACCCTCAAAATTTTATCTGCCAAGGCAAAATAATTTAACATAAAGAGGGTTAATGAGATAAAATTGAAACTTAAATGCAATAAAAAGAATACAAAAGGCATAGTAATTAACTTAAATTTACATATTTAAATTTTAAACACCTGCCATTACTTCGCAGGTCCTGTGCTTGTTTAGAATCAAACAGCCTTCCTTGTCTGCCATTCTTTATAGGATGATGACAAAAGGAAGTTATTGGAAGTTGGGCTTGATCATCTTGAGACAAGGAAGCCTGGAAGGCTAGATGACTCAGTGGAAAGGGGAGGTGAGCCATATATGCTCTTGAAATAAATTTCAAAAACTGGTTACTATTGGAGGAAGGAGGGAAAATGATATTGAGCTTGGGTTGGACAGGAATATAGTCACTTTCCCTGCCTCCTTAGTGAGACATATAAGGGCGTGAAGGATGATCTGGTGAAGGAAGCCCTCTGCAGCTGACCAGGCTCTGGAGATGCTGGCAGAGGGGAAGATTTAGAGAAAAGTTTAAGACTCAGAGATCTTGCTGATGAATGAGCATAATTTCCAAAGGCCAATGAAGAATATTTTCAGTAATTGTGAACAATTAAAAAAATCGGGTGAAAGAAGTAAGAATGCAGAGCTCTGTGGAGCTAGATTGGGGTATTTTCAGACTCTTTGTGCTGATAAGTTCCTCAAGGCAGGTTGGTGGACCTGGAGAATCTTAGAGAGGGTGGTTTTTGAGCAGCAGGCAGTTCTCCAGAGGCTGTCTCACCTTTGGCTTCCCTGTAGGAGAGTGAGAAGCATGATGTTCACATCAAAGGGATCTCCAGTCCTCTCCCTCCACTGCAAACAGGAGCCATTTGACTTCCCCCTCAGGTCTCTTTCTTTCACAACCTCTGGCAAATCCTCTTGGCCCCAACTCCCAAATATACTTAGAATTCCACCAGCATTTAATTCTAGGCCATATGATAGGTCTCACCAATTAAGCTAAATTTCTTCTAGTTGCCTAGAAAGACCCACAAATTCTAACCATACACCTTGCCTGTCCCGAGACATCACTTCTATATTTATGGAGACTTTCTTGTCATTCTTTTACTATTTGAAGGACTCTGTAATTTGCATACTCACATATCCATCTAAAATATTGGGACTTTTACTTCAGTCTCATGTATAACCAGGAATGGGATTACTGGCACTAGATTTATATGTATTTGCATTTTTGAAATAAAACAAAACAAAAAGCCTATTATGTCATAAAAATAATAACAAAAAAATTGCACAATGCCTTTCTCCCCTTAACTGTAATAGCCATGTGACAGATATTCCTTAAATTTTTTCCAGTGTTATAAGCATAGTGCACAATGTTCCTGTACACTGAACTCTACTTTAAGTGAAAAAGCATTTATCCTCTGTGAATCATTCATTTCTGTGCATATTGATGATGTTTCTATTCCATATGATTGTTCATATGTTTGTCTGTCAATTTGTAAGAGATCTTTATTTAGAATTGATACTAATACATTTACATCATATAAGTTACAATTTTTGCTCAATCTCTTTATTTATGCTGATTTAATGATGTTTTAAAATTTATATTTTTAAGCCATCTAAGATGAATTATATGTGGAATAACATTGAAGTCCATATATTTCCCTTCCAAATGGATAATATTGAAATACCATGTAATTAAATTCTTATTAAATCATATATAAATCAATATCAATTTTAGAATTCAACTGGGCACAATTACCTGGCCTATTTGAAACAATAGCCTAACTATCACAATTTACAAAGCAATTATTAAGAAATTTTTTAAAAATCTACTAAATAGTAAAGTATTTTGAGAACCATTCAAAGAAATTAACTAGTTAATAATGCTAAAAGCATAGTAATGCATATCACACTACATGATAATTCTAATTTTTTCAGAACTATTTGGTGAATAACATCACTACATGATATTATAATTCAAGTTTGTATTTATTTCCAGTTATTTAGTTACATATAATGCAGGAGTAATTAAGAATTAGGTCTTATTTGGAAATACCTAATTTTATGATGATTATATGCAATATATAATTTCATATCAAGAGGGAGAAAAGTTTTTTCACTTATGTACAACAAAAATCATATTCTCTCAGTGTAAACAGTAGTATAAAGAATATGAAGAAAGAATGAAAGCTTTAGAAAAATAAAACACCTTATTTTTTGCATTCTTCCTAACCTAAGTTGACATAGAAACCACCTAGGTACTAGTCAAGCATTTTGTTTCTATTCTGTGATATTAGATATTTGAATATTTAGTCATATAAATTTCATATGAACATATAATTTTAATTACATTTAGGCTAATTTTAACTCGTTCTCAAAGAACTCTTCCTATAATGGTAATATTTAGCTTTGACCTTGAATTCAGCCAAATACTGATTTTAAAATGGGTTATAGCCATTAATTGTTAGAAATTGACAATTTCTAAAATATTGATCTTTTGAAATGTTGTCATCTTGCAATACTCTACATTTTCCTTTTAAATGATTGATAATTTTAATATTTCTGCCTTGAAATTATCTTTTCATCTGAATGTATTCTCCTATTATATTTTCACTGCCTAAAAAATTTCTGTGCTGAAATAAATATGTGGCAATTATATCAAACAAAAAATGACTTAGATTATGCTTTAAACAATTTTTGAGATAATACTCAGAATTTGAAAATATAATTTAAAATATTTTAATAAGTTAACAGAAATAATTGTACCTCAAGGTTTTCTTTTTTCAAACTGATTTTTTCACAATTACATTTTTTATTTTCTCTTCATTGGTGTTATTAAATTATTTTATATTTTTGCCACTTTTTATACTGTATCAAGATGAATTTCTTGCTTTTATATGTGTTAATGTTTCCCCAAGATTTTGTTTAGAACTGTTAAAAAAAAACAACAAAGCAACAAAGTTCGCATTATGTAAGAGTCATAGTGAAGTCCGGGGAAGTTGGAGGATGATGGATTCCTCTAGGTTCTTGGTTATGTTAAGTAAGAGAATTCAATAACATGTTTATTAAGGTCAGTAGTTTGAGAAACAGGATTTCGCACCTGAACCTGCAGGTGTTTCTGGCAGGTCTTAAGACTTGTCTTTCCTTATTCTAAACTAGTGTGCCTCACTGATATTAAAATGTTGTACTTGGAATCTAAAATACTATTTATCATATGTTATAAAATTCATTGAAATATTTATAAAAATATTCACAAGCAATGTGAAAATGGGGTTTGGCTATGCAGGTTTGGAAAAGTAATAAGTACGATTTATGTAAATGGAAGCAGATTATGGCTTAAACTAAACATTTATTGAAAATGAAAGTATTCAATTAAAATAGTTAATGAGCTTGAAGATAGACATGATAAATAACTCAGAACATTGCACAGAGGAGAAGGAAATGAAATTTCCTATGCGCACACATGCAAGGTACAAGTTCAGGAATATGGGAAATAAAAGGAGAAATAAAAAGAAATAAAGAGAATCAAAAGGTAATGTTTTATTAGCAAAGACTGATATTTTCTTATCAGATATATACAAAAGAATCTATAATTCATGGTCCAAATATCATTTATTTACCCTTTCAGGTACACTGTTTTATTATTCTACCTTGTTTTGATTATTAGAGCTAAACTTCTTTAATTTTATCAGTCTGTTCACTGCTCTGGCTTCCTCTCTCCTAATTTTATTTCTTTTTTCTCCTCGAACTACTTTTTCCTCTACCATTTCAGGTCTAAAAATGTAAGTGGTTACCTGCTGTTATAAGCAGCAACTTTGTAAGTACCTGCTTCAGCAGAATGAGATGGTAGATATTACAACAAAAAACATCAATATGGGTATGGCCAATATTCCAGTATGGCAGAGCTATGCACAAGCCAAACTTTACACATGCAATTTTAAGTTTCATGAAAATTAAGGTGATATAAATGGCCATCAGGTATGGTCAGGCAGTTTAGAAGGGACCCAAGTCATTGCTATCAATGAAGATGAAAATATTTGTAACTATATAAGTAAAATATCTATTGAGAAATTCACTTAAAAGTAAGAACTTGAAAGCCATAAGTGAACTTAACAAAAGATCTTGGAAAAATTGCCAAGCATATGCACAGTATCAGGAAAGGAGAACCTGTGGACAAAAATTATGGTATACAGAAGACAGGATAGTAATATATACGGTGTCTCATTTGGGGTTCTGGTCTCAAAACATCAACCCACAAATTATTTATTAAATAGAAAGTGGAAAAGAGTAACTTTACAGTTGAGGAAATTGTAAGACACCATCTTAACGAACTGATCAAAGTTAATAGAACCAGTTTTAGAACATATTGATATCTTGTGCCTTCTTATTAGGTACATATCCATAGTATTTCCAAAAGTGCATAAACTGATTGTAATCACCAGGAAACCTCAGATAAATCTAAATTAATGGACATTCTATAAATAAATGGCCTTCACTTTTCAATATGTCGATGAAAAATAGATAAAACTAATTTAAAAGATACATGAAATTTGTAATTGTATATTTGATCTTAGAATGTAAGTTTGACATAAATGTAGACAGCTATAAAAGAATATATAATTATACATAGAAAAACATTATTGAGAAATTTTACTACATTTCCATTCAATATGAAAATTAGATTAAAACACTGGATCTATAGTATATAGCTAATTTAATGTTGTTATGAGATTTTGCTTTATGTAGGTGTAGGCTGCTTTTAAACTTTCATTTAATCTTGCTGTTTATTTAAATGCTGATGGAATTCTTCTTTGAATAATATGCAAATACTTTCATACTTCTTCAAACTTTCTGCTTTTAAATGAATACTATGATATTAAGATCCTTAAACTTGAAATTTGGTGGGGTAGGAGGCCATGAAGCCTTGAAAGGTTGTTCTGTTCTGAACTCTTCCAATAAGATATGAATACTTATTGTCTTCACAGTGAAAAATAATTGAATAATATTTTTCAATCATTTTATGCCAGGTTCATAGTATTGCACTTTGCCTCATTTCCAGTGCCAGAAAAAAATCTATATTTTATCCATTTTCTGTATTTATTTTGGGAGAGCTAGTCAGGTATTATGATATAATTTATATTGCCATATCTATTTGATTGTATTATATTAGTAAAAGGTGTGGCATGCATTAGACAAAGCAAAATGCAAATAAAGTTAAGCAAAACATAATTTTGGTTACAATGGCAGATTTAAATATACATTTATCTCTATGTCCTCACCAAACACAATTAAATGATGGTGAAATTTTACACACGTAAAGATGAAAACGAGAAAAGATGGCACAATATAGAGAACATCAGGTACTGTGTGTAAGAGTGTTCCTACAGAAAAGGATTCAAACTCTCAAACTCCACATTTGCTCTTGATAACAGTAATGAAGAAACTAGTACCCTCCTAATAGAAATAGTGGAGTGTAGAGGCTATAGAGATTGAAGAAGAGATGCATCAGCCTGGAGACAAAAGGCACCATTAAAAGGGTGGATGAGAGATATATATTTAAATAAGGATATTCAGTGAAAACAAATATTATACAATGTGAAGTCCTTTATTATTCTCAAGATCTTTCACAGTATACTGGTGGCCAACCTACATTCAACTGGGAAAATATTGTGGTTTTCTTTCAGGAGTAATTGACTCTTTAAAATGTCCACATCTCTTCTCAATTAAGTCCAGGTGTTGACAAGCACAGTTCAGGCACATTGCACTTCTAATACACTGCTGCCTCTTAATTATGAATGTGCAGCAGCAGATCAACAAGTGTTTGTAGGTAGTCTCTGATATAAAGACAGAAACCATAAGAATCATAATATTGGCAGGAAAAAAGAAACACAGAGTAAGCTGAGACATTGCAAGGAATAGTTGGAAAAATCTAAAAAGAAAACACACAGTGAAGTCTCATAGGGGAGAAAAAGAGGAGACTCCTTCCAAAGAGTACTGGTAAAAAGAAAATACCTCAGAAAAATACAGTTCTTAATATTTGAATATATTATAACAGGAATAAAACTGTGCCAAAGAATTGCTGGAAGAACATTTGAGGTAGACTCTCTAAAGAGTAAAGATAAGTAACAAATGATTGAAAATTCAAGACAAATGATAGGAAAAATATTAATGAAGGAAATATATAAAAAATTACAAGATTATTCCTCAAAGGTAAGGAAAGGATTTGAAAAAAGAAGGACCAATAAATCCCAGAGAAATACATTCAAAACAACAACAGCAAAAAATTACATCATTGCACATTTTTGTGTAATGCTACAGCACTGGAACTAGAGTTCTCTAAGATCATGTAGTGAAAGAATTTTTAAAAAAGAAAAAGAAAAAGTAAATACAAATGATGTGAAATTTTACTGGGATGAGTTATAAACACAAGTTACTTGGGTGGGGGAGAATCATTCAAACTCTAAAGAAAATCAATTATCAACTTAGATTCCTTCACACAACCAAAGCAGCAAACTTTGAGAGAGTAGAATACTTGCATATTGATTGCTTATCAATTGGTTATTTGTTCTGGCTTTCCGTTTGTAATATTATAACCCTGGCTATGGATTTTTTGGTCTAAATCCAATTTCCATCAAAAGTTAAAATTTAATAAACAATATCTTAATTTGAATAAAATATGTAGCCCCCCAAAAGTAAGAGCTGTATAAATGAAAAAAAATAGATTAAAGTATTATTAATAATAATAGTCTTCACAATAAAAAAAGTATTCAGAAACCCAACACTTTACTTCCAACGCTATCTTTTTCATACAGGCCCCTCAACCTCAAAACATCACAATCACAGTAGTATAATGGCTTTTTAGCCTCATTTCCAGGAGTTCCCTCTACAGTCTATCTATCTTTGTCAGAGAAGGACCAAGTTTAAATATAAGTCAGATCACGTCACTCCTCTATTTATACAATTCATGGTTTTCTTCTCATTCACGGCACAAATTAAATAATTCCGGTGAACAACATATCCCACCCTTTTCTTGCACGCATTACCTCCTAGTGTTTACCTAACACCTTAATATCTCCCCTGAGGCCACCCTGCCCTCTGCTGGTCACCTGGCACACTTCCACCTCGGTGATTTGCTCTTTATGGATCCTTTACTAGTCAGTCACTAGGTGGATTCATCTATGCTCTCCTCTGCTCCCCATACACTTCTACCTCCCTCCAAAGCAAAACTTGGTGGTGAGAGATAGTAATAGTTCCATCTACTTTAGGTCTTTCACTCACTGCATCTCTTCTACTGAAGTAGTGTCAACAGAAGTTACTCAAGAAATCAATGAATTATTGGAACCTAGAATTGATTACAATTCTCTTCATAGATGTGCAAACCACTGCAGTGTAATTTTATCAAATGGTGATACCAATTAAGAAATTCAAGGAGACAAAGGTAGCATTATCTCCCTTTGGAATCAAGCAATTTGATAAGTTGGAATTCTTGGGCTATGTTAAAATCCCATGGGAGAGTGGTAACAGGGGAAAATGATCAGGCTTTTAAGTTCCATTGCTTTTTCCAACATAGATACCTAGGAAGTCAGAGTATGCAAGACTGTTCTGAGAAATCAGCATGTCTTATGATTTATGTGTATTTGAAAGTTTACAACCTTCTTCTATCCTTGTGAGCAATTATAATTGCTCTAGCACAAACCTGAGAAGATAGCTGGAACCTGCTCGAGGATAGAAGTGATATCAGTAAGTCATTATTTCATAGAAGACAATTCATTTTAGATTTTAAAATAACCTGAGAAGTAAAACAATACTTAACTTGTTACATAAAAATAAAAACTTATGAATCTAAAGAGATCATATTATTCACCAGTGCTGAAATTAATCGGTTTAACAAGGCCATCAATTTCTTGGGTTGAATTTTAACAGGCAAACAAATTTATTTCTTTTCCTCAATTTTAGGTGTTCCACAAAAAGAATTGTGATTTTTAATATTCTTTTATATTATAATATCTTTGTTCAGAGTGTGCCTAATGAATATTAGGTGATACAAATGATAGCAATATATATTAGAATCTAGCTCATTAAACTTGAAGTGTATTCAATGGTAAAATAAAATCACAATAATTAAGGAAAAGAATGAAAAAGTAAGGAAGAAAGAAAAATAAGTTTGTTTTTTTTTTTAAATGCATACTATACTCTTGGCCCTTAAGATATTATTGGCATGTAACTGAGTTGGAATCATTAAGAACCATGAAATGGAGCTAATTTCCCCTTAAAATGTTCTTTCCTTCTAAAAAAGACAGAGTATAGATAAGTTAGAAATATGTTTATTCTTTTTAGCATTACTTAAAAAAATAAAAGAGGGGCTGTGTATAATTTTGTATGATAAAGTTTTCACACTATTTTTTAACTGAAACTGCAGCAGCAATATATCACATTAACTGTTATCATTATAAACATTTTTAAATCAGTCAAGAATATTAACCTATTTAACTAGAAAACATCATATCCTAATTTTTTTCACTTTAATAAAAATATATGGGATAGTTTCCTCAATTAAATTGAAATTATTTTATATGACTTCTCTCCCAAATCCAACAATGAACATTTATTTTGATCTTTCTAACATACACAATCATGGAGAGAAAATGAGCATAAGAAGGAGATAAACTGAAGAATGTGGAGAGGGAAATGTAACGTACATTCCTTAACATTATGCAAAATTCATGCGATTAAACAATAATCTATGTAAAATAAGAGACATCCACCTGTCTCTGCCAACAGATCGCCAAGCATACTATATCACGAGACTAAGAACGGCTGAATTCGGTTCCAACTCTGTATCATCTCTCCTCTCCAGCTACATAATTGGTATTATTCTTATTGGAAAGATAGAGTGTCACAGGGAGGGGAAATGTGTGGTGGGGTAGACATGAAAACTGTTATAAAACATTTGCAATATATCACATGTGCAAGAGATAAGGTCAAACATCATTTCTTGTAGTAATAGTGGAGGTATGATTATAATGAAAGCAATAAAAAGCCTTGTAGGTAAAACACAAACATTTATTTTATTAGACTTGGAAAAAATGTCAAAAGGTAATAAGAAAGAAAAGTAAATAAATTGCTAAAAAGGAGGCCTAGAGTTTTAGATAATATATTATAAAACTTTGACTACAAAATATTCTGATTATGGGTTCTTTGGAACTTTGGTTATATGATAATAAATGATAAGCAATTTGCATATTGTGAAGGAAAAAAGAAAAAGCCAGCCATTAGTTAAATCCCTTACTAATATTTCCAAGTGGCACAACAGCCCTAAACTGGATGTTCTTGAAAGAACAAGTAGACTAAATATTTTACCAAGTAGAAGAGGTAGGTTAGTAATAGTTCAGTTATTGCTCAAATTCTCAGAAACCTTGTAGAAGTTGAGGTTGTGCTAATCATGAGATTGAAGGTAGGGACAGTAAAACAAGGGCACAACTTAGCATTTGTCAGCTGACCAATTTGGATTTATCAGGAGGGTTGGGAAGGAATTGCTAAGGGTAGTAGAAAATATTCAGCCATTCAGCATCTTTAACAGAATATTTTTGGACAGTATTATTATTTAATGACAGGTTTACATGGACTGAAATAATAATACAAAATGAAACAAGTAATGATCGATGAACAATATACTGAAGATGTAATCTTGTAGTTAATTAATTGTGTGATTAACATATGCAGACACTCCTTATAGAATTTAATATTTAAAAGCTGGATATTGAATATGTTTTATTTCTCTCTCCATGTTCTATAGATTGACTGCAGTAATAACAAATCTCACAATTGTGACTGAATTTATATTCATGGGATTTCCTACCAATCAAAATATGTACATTTTGCATTCAGTGCTCTTTTCAATGACTTACTTATGGGCCCTTTTGGGAAATGTCCTCATTATCCTGATCACAACTTTAGATCAGCAACTCCACACCCCCATGTACTTCTTCCTCAAGAACTTATCTTTCCTGGATCTCTGCCTCATTTCAATCATTATTCCCAAAGCCATTGTCAACTCTTTGATCCACAACAACTCCATCGCCTTCTTTGGCTGTGCTGTTCAGATCTTTCTTTTGGTCTTATTGGGAGGTGCAGAGCTGTTTCTCCTCAAAGCAATGTCCTTTGACTGCTATGATGCCATCTGCCATCCCCTGCACTATGAAATCATCATGAACATGGGTATTGCATGCAGATGGCAGCTATGTCTTGGCTTGGTGGGGTTCTGACTGCAGTGATGCACACAGCTGGTACCTTCTCCTTATCCTTCTGTGGGTCTAATATGATCCATCAGTTCTTCTGTAACATCCCCCAGTTATTACTATTTCTTGTTCAGAAAATGTAATAAGTGAAATTGTGCCCATACTAAATAGTGTGGTTTTGGATTTCTGCTGTTTAATTTTCATTGCTGTTTCCTATGTCTACATCTTCTCCACTGTCAAGAAGAAGGACACTCAAAAGCCTACTCCACTTGCCTTCCACACATGGTGGTAGTTGTGTTATTTCTCTCCTCTGGCTTCACAGTTTATCTAAAACCAACTTTAAGATCCTCTTCTATTTTTGACCTTATAATTTCTGTGTTCTATAATATGGTACCCCCATCCTTAAATCCCATCATATACAGTCTAAGAAACAAGGCCATGTTGATAGAGGGAAAGTTCATCAAAAATTAATATATGCCTTTTAATTTCAATAGAACATATAATCTACAAACAGTCATTGTTTATTCATTTCTCCTCCAAATCTTACAAGGGCATATTTAAAAATAAATAAATGAGCAGATTTTTATTAGCAATTTCAATTGGGTAAAACTGCCACAATTTTCTATTATTATGTAAGCCTATGGAAATCCAAAATCTATAGATCCATTTGCCAACCCATTACTAAGTGTTGTTCATAAGCAGAATTCTAGCTATTTGTAATATGGTGTAAAGAAACATGTTTGCTTAGAAATCACTACCACAAAATATACAAAAGCAACAAACAAATGATCCACAAACTCTACTGTCTTATGAATTTATCAATCAATTCCAATAACTAAAATCTTATAGAATCATTTAATATATTTTAATATTATTCATTCTTTGCCTTAGGTTGTTGATATAAATACACCATGAGGGACGATTTGGTTTAAAATCTAATGTGATTCTGTGGGAGATGTTTGTGTGGGATGTGGTGGGAGGTGTGGGAGGTGGGCAACATGGGAATTCCAGTGGGTTCCGTGTAATATTTTAGGTAATCTAAGCACCTCTTAAAATATATGTATATATATATATAAATAACATTTTTGTAAGCAAATACACATATATGCACATATATTTATATATCATTATGCAAATGTTTGTATGTATTGTGAGAATTTTGATTTTTACCCATAATAAAAAAAAAAAAATCTAATGTGATGATCTCACCCAAAAAACTGTACTTATGGGCAGCTATCTTTCATTTTCTATACTCATTTAGGGGTGTCAGCCAAATGACAAATGGAATCTGAGTTTTATATGTTTTCTTTTTCCAGAAAAAGAAATTATAATTCCAAGGAAATAGAGGAGCTCTGATTCAAGTTTGACTTTGAAATGAGTATTAATTTGGTTAATGCTTTATTTTTGTCATAAGCCTATATTCCCTTGATAATCTATTTACAAATACAAAAATATTTAAATAAAAAATAAATATCCATATTTTAATTTTTAAAATATAGCTAGCATTATTTTCTATATTTATTTTCATTATGGCTGTTTCTAAGGATTCTGTTTAGTCTTAAATTTTTTTTCTTTTGATTGCTGATGAAAGACTTTCCACTAGATATCACACAGCTTCCACAATCTTTCTTCCACTATTATATATGCATTTTGTTCTTGTATTATATAAAATATTATGTTGAAATAAACATAGATGTGTATGTAAATATGTATTGTACTGAAGTATGGATAGTATAAATTTCAAAATTATCAACTAATGTTTGTGAAAGTTTAAGAAATACAGTGCTTTTGTTGTGTGATGCCATGTTTCTTTAGTATATCTCTGGGAGCACATTGTTATTTCTCTTAATATTTACTGTTTAGTATATATTAGATCCACAAAAATATTTCTTAAAAATATGAATATATGATTTCTATAAGAATTAAGTACATTTTAATTCTGTAAATTATATTTCAATATTTTCTTCATGGTGTAAACTTTTACATAGTGTTATAATACAAAATTGTTTTAATTTATTATTTCTTCAAGATGCAATGGCATATGGTCATTTTTTTGTTTGTTTTTTTGTTTTATTCTTTAGTGTAAGTTATATGTTCAGATAATGTGTTAATTTTACCTGTTGTGTCAGGAAAATTTTGGTTAACTTGCATGTGCTTGATAAGATATAGATAATTCATATAAATATTGTCAATATCTAGTTGCCCCTTAAATTATGGTTATATTATTTTTAATTAGCATGACTATTAATATAATCCAGTGATTCCACTGCTGGGTATATACCCAGAAGAACTGAAAGCAAAGACACAAACAGATATACGCACACGGGTGTTCTTAGAGGCATTGTTTACTGTTGCCAAAAGTTGAAATCAACCAGGTGCCCATCAACAGATGAATGGATAAACAAAATGTGGTACATACATACAATGGAATATTACTCAGCTGTAAGAAAGAATAAAGTACTAACCCATGGGATAGCATGAATGAATCTGGAAGACCTTATATTGAGTGAAGAAATCCAGGCATTGAAGGATGAATAGTACACGACCTCACTGATATGAATTAAGGAAATTGAGCAGTCTCAGAGAGCTATTGTCTGTAAGATAGGTTTACAAGAAATAGAAAGAGAAGAGAAGGTTGTGAGCCATCACTCATGTGGATGTAATCTATGGTAAAATGATAGAATGTAGCTGTGTATTGAAGAGATAGGACAGGCAGGTAGTAATATTACTGGGTTGGGTGGTGCAGGGTTGAATGGTGGGTAGATTGGGAAGGATGGGTCAGAAGGTCCAGGATGCTGGTTGAGAGAGGGACCAAGTGAACACTGGGGATTAGAGGGTATGAGGTTGAAAGTACAGAGATGGGAATGCTCTTATGCCAAAATGACAAGGAAAGGTCACTGGTTTAGGGTGTTGGTTGCAGGGGCATTCAGGACAGGGCCTACCTAGAGCAGGCTTCTAGGGAGTGTGTGAGTGCTAATTCTGTCATAATGTGTTGTATCAGTGGGTGGAGACCCACATAATGAATGGGAAGAAGTTGGACTCCCATCTTTGGGAGTACTGATTTGTTCAGAAATGGACAGGCGGGAGTCTCTCAAGAGTAAGGGTGGTTCCTAATAGGGAAGGACAAACCAGTGTGTCAAGGCCTCTTGTTGCATGCAACTATGAATCTTGTCATTCAACGAGTCAAGTCAGGGGGTCATTGTGGGCCCCGGGGGGATGGGGTGAGAGGAATAGAATAGATCAACCAGGGGGTATTTAGTGGTCAGTAGAAAGATTCTTCATTCTACTGTGATGGACACAGGACATGGTAAATATCAACAAAATTCATAAAAGTGTATGGTCTAAAATGTAAACCATAGTGCAAACCATTGATAATGTTTAGTAGCTATGTTTCACTATTTGTATATCAGTTATAACAATGCTACCACCAACATAAAAAGGTATTAATATGAGGAGGAGGAAAGGAGGAGGATGTTGGGTATATGAGATTCTCCTGTACTCTGCATGTGACTTTGCTGTGACCTAAAACTTCTTTGAAAACAAAATGAAAAATAGTGAGACACTAGGGAATGAGAGGGGGAAGGAGTCATGGTTCAGAATGGACACCAGGTATTACAGTGATGAAAGGCAAAAGGTCAAAAAAAATTTTTTTTACACTTTTCATTTTTTTACTAACCAAATCTTTTAATTTAATTTAACTTTTAGTTTTTTTTAATTTTTTATGTATTTTATCTCTTAAATTTAAACTTATTATTATTTCTTTTTTCTATTAATTGTATTCAGCTATTGTAATGGCTTCATCTTTGAAAAAGCTTTAGATCACAAAAGGTTTACAACTAAGGTTGATGATGGACAACAGCCATCCCAGGGCATGGAGAGAGTTTGCAGCTTCAGGCAGGATAAATCCATCTATCTTCCCCATGGGATATAAACCCCCTTTCAATTGGAGGTGGAATGGACATCACCATCCCAGACTCCTCAGGATGGGGGGAAGAGCTATGGACTAGAGTGGACTTACTTGTATTCTACTATAGACATTTGTGATTCAAGCAATGGAAGATATTACAACATTAATGTGGATCCAGTGGCCACTGGACACTCTGGGGGCAGGGAAAGGGAAAAGCAGTTGTAATACAGGAGCTTTTTGGGGACTTGGGAATTGTCCTGAATGACATTGCAATGACAGATATAGGCCATTTTATATCATCATATAACATGCAGAACTGTGTGGGAGAGAGTATGGTCTACGGTGTGAAATATGGTCCATTCTTTATGGCAAAGCTGCAGGATGTGTTTATCAATTGCAATTAATGTGCACAATAATGAAGGATGTCTATGTGGGAGGTTGTGGGAGGTGTTGGAGGTGAGGCCTATGGGAATCCCTATATTTTTTGTGTAACATTTATGTAATCTAAGTATCTTTAAATAAATAAATAAATAATAATAAAATAAATTAGTCTTTAAAGGCTAAAAATCACAAATAAAAAAAATACTACAATGAGATATCATTTCAGACTTATTAGACTGGCCCTTTAAATTCAGAAAAATGTAGATATTGCAGAGGATGTGGAGAGATAGGAATGCTTATTCACTCTTGGTGGGAATGTAGAGTGGTATAGTTATGTGGACAACTATTTGTCAGTTCCTAAGGAACTTGTATACAAACCTGCCATGCGACCCGGCAGTAATATTGCTAGGTTTATACCCACAAGTACTGAGAGCAATGACACAAATAGACATCTGCACAACAATGTTCATAGAAGTGTTATTCACAATAGCCAAAAGTTAAAACAACCCATGTACCCATTACATGATGAAGGAATATTGGAGTGTACACATAATGGAATATTGTGCAGTGGTAAGGAGAAATGATGTCATGAAATATATGACAAAATGGATGAACCTGGAGGACTTCATGTTAAGTGAAGCAAGCCTGACACAAACGGAAAAATACTGTATGATTGCCCTATTATGAACTAAATATATTATATGAAAAATAAATACATTCTGTGAAATATGAATATGGGTAAAATTGCATATATGACAGTTTTACTTTGAAGCTGAACAAATGTAGGTTACTACTACAAAGTGTTAATATCAGACAAAAACCTCAACCATTATACTAAGTGAAGGAGACCAGACACAGAATACTACATATTGCATGAGTCCATATAAATCAATTTTTAAATATGAAATTAGATTAGTGGTTTTGTAGGGCTGTGGAAGGAATCCTAAGGTGTGTGGAATCTTTCTTTTTGTGGTAATGAAATTATTCTAAAACTTTTGAGATGATCAATGTACAACATTGTGATTATAATAAAAACCATTACTATACACTTTTGATAGTTCATGTAGTATGTGAATAAATCTCAATAAAACTTCTTAATAAGCAAATAAATATTTGTGTGAAAATAGTTAGAAATAGCAGCTATGTACAGCAGGGGAAACAGATTGAGAGGTGAGAATTTTTTTTGTTTGTCTGGTTTTGTTTATTTAATTATTATTGAAATAATGAAAATGCTTTAATAATATATGAAGTGATAAAAAAAGGCTTCTGGAATCCTAAAGCATGCTTAAGAAGAGAAATACTAACATTGTCTATTTGTAATATAATGGTTAAGCTCATGTGTCAAATTGGCCAGGAATGATGCCCAGTTGTTTCATTAAGGAAGCATTGGCCTAATTGTCAGTGTGAGGACATTTCCTGGACTTAAGTCATTAGTAAGTTGATTGCATTTATGACTAATTACATATGCAGTCATCTGAGGAATTGTCTTCAGCAATGAGAAATATCTCATGCAGTCAATTGAAGGCCTTAAAAGGAGAAGTGATGATTTCAGCAGTCTATAGAGAGAATTTCCATCTCTATTCAGTCAGCCAGATTCTCTTGGAGAATTCATTGAAAACCTTCATTGGTATTCCCAGCTTGCAGACTGCCTTACAGAATGTGGATTCATGTGTCCACACAGTCACATGATTATCAAATCTCATAATATTTACTGATCTCTCCTGTTAATACTGTTTCCCTAGAGAACCCTAATACAATTTACTTCCAGTCCTTATCCCACAGTACATACCTGAAGATGGTAAAATCTTGCCTATTGTTCAATGCTGAATCCCCATGCCACTAAACACATAGTAAATAATAAATATTTTTTGAATGTTAAAAAAAACACTCTTGAATAATCTGTGGGTCAAAGAAGAAATTGAAAGGGAGATCAGTAAATAGCCCAAAATAAAGGAAAATGAGTACACAACATAGCAAAATTTATGGAATGCAGCAAAGGAATGCTCAAAGGAAAATTATAGCCATAAACATTTACCTTAAAAAGAAGGAAGAGCTAAAATTAAAAAAATCTAATTGCATATATGGAAGAACTAGAGAAAGAACAGCAGAGTAATCCCAAGGTAAGCAGAAAGGAAAAAATAACAAAGATTAGAGAAGAAATCAATGAAATTGGGAATAATAAAAACAATGGAGAGAATTAAAACCAAACTTTTGTTCTTTGAAAAGATTAATAAAATTTACAAATCTTTAGCTAGACTAACAACAAAAAAACTTAGAGACAATGCAAATAAATAAAATCAGAAATGAGAAGTGGGCTCATATTAATGACCCCACAGAAATAAGTATCATAAAGGATACTATGATCAACAGTAGGCCAAATAATTAGACAACCTAGGTGAAATGAACAAATTCCTAGTCACATGTGAACAACCTAGATTGAACTTAGAAGAAATAGACCTCATCAGACCAGTTACGATAAAGATATAGTCAGACAAAAAAAATTCTCAACAAAGAAGAATGCAAGAGATGGCTTCAGAAGTGAATTCTAGCACATGATCCAAGAATTAAAAACAATCTCTCTCAAAAGCTTCATAAACTGAAGAGAGGGAACACTACCTAACTCATTCTATGAGGCCATCACTCTAATAACAAAGACAGAAAAAGATACTCAGGAAAGGTAATTTTTTTTAAAAATGTACTAGAGGAAAAGAAAATTACAGACCAATTTCTCTTATAAATTTAAATTCAAAAATCCTCAAAAGTATAATTGCATAGCAAACCCAACAGCACATAAAAATATTTATACTCCATGATCAATTGGAGTATATTCATTTCAGGTATGCAAGCATGGTTCACATAAGAAAGTCAATTTTTTGGAGGCACCAGATATTGAAACCATAACCTTGTACATGGAAAGCAGGCACACAATCAACTAAGCTATACATGACCATTGAAAATCAATTAATGTAATACTGCCCATTAATGAAATAAGGCAAAATAAAGAAACATGATCATTTTGATTGACACAAGAAAGGCATTTGACAAAATTCAATATCATTTCTTGATAAGAAAAATGACAAAAATAGGAAAAGAAAGAAACTTCCTTGACATGTTAAAGGGCATATAAGAAAAACACTCATCTAACATCAAACTTAATGGTGAAAGACTTCAAGCTTTCCTTCAAGATCTGCAACAAGACAAGAATG
This sequence comes from Tolypeutes matacus, assembly GCA_026826555.1. Taxonomy (NCBI): domain Eukaryota; kingdom Metazoa; phylum Chordata; class Mammalia; order Cingulata; family Chlamyphoridae; genus Tolypeutes; species Tolypeutes matacus. Next base: position 2,279,890 of record JAKSZT010008315.1, on the reverse strand, counting down.
TCCACTGTCACCACTATTATTCAATATTGTATGGGAAGTGGTAGCCACAACAATGAGACCAAAAAAAAAAAAAAAAAAAAAAAAACAAACCAAAAAAAAAAAAAATCCAAAATGGAAAGGAAGAAGGAAATCTTAAGGAAGACTTAAATATAGGAATATAAAATTCCTAGAAGTAAATGCAGGAAATCATCTTCATGATCTTGTTCTAGGCAGAGTTTCTTAGACTTTACACCCCATGAACAAGCAACAAAAGAAAAAAAACATAAATAGGACTTCAAGTGATTTTTCACAAAGCAGTCAAGCCTCCCAGCTAGGCCAGAATGGTCTATTCAAAAATTGGTGTTAGGAGAACTGGATGTCCTTATCCAGAAGAATTGAAAGGGACTGCTATCTGACACCTTATACAAAAGTTAACTCAAAATGGATCAAATATCTAAATATAAAAATCCACAAGCATAACATTCATATAAGAAAATATAAGAAAACTTCTTCAAGGCCATGTGCTAAGAAGTAGTTTCTTAAACCTTACACCCAAAACATGAGGAACCAAAGAAAATATAGATAAATTGGTGTGCCTCAAAATTGAACACTTTTGCACCTCAAAGGACTTTGCCAAAAGGGTGAAAATGGTATTGACTAAATAGGAGAAAATATTTGGCAATCACATATCCAATAATGGTTTAATATTCACAATATAAAATGTGATCATACAACTCAAAAATAAAAAGACAAACCACCGATTAAAAAATGGGCAAAAGACTTGAAAAGACAATTTTCCTAAAAAGAAATACAAATGGTGAGGAAAGACATGAAAAAATGTTCAACATCACTAATGATTAGGGAAATAAAAATCAAAAATACAATGAGATATAATTTCATCACTATTAAACTGGTTGCTATTTTAACAAGTCACAAAACTGTAAATATTGGAGATGATGTGGAGAGATAGGAACACTAATTCACAGTTGGTGGGAATTTAGAATGGTATAGCAACTGTGGAGGAATGTTAAGTAGTTCCTAATTGTATTAGTCAGCCAAAGGAATGTTAATGCAAAACACCAGAAATTGGTTGGTTTTTTAAAAGTGTATTTATTTGGGGTAAAAGCTTACAGTTAACAGGCCATAAAGTGAAAGTTACTTCCCTCATGAAAGTCTGTTGCCATGTGTTGGAGCAAGGTGGCTGCCAAATTCTGCAAGTGTCCAGGTTTCTTCTTTCTCTTAAGGCTCTGTGGTGCCACCTTCTTCCAACATCAGCTGCAGGTTGGGATAAGTCTCATCTCTCTCCCAGGGTTTGTTTCTCTCAGGGCTCAGGTGCTCTGCTATCTCTACAAGGCTAGCTGTAAACTACCAGGCAAACAGCTTGCCTCTCTTCCCTGGGCCTCTGCTGTATTTAATGGAGAATTTTCTCTTTCCTCAGGTATCTGTTTATCTGTGGATTTACTTCCAAGAGCTCCAGGATTAAAACTACAAACTCTGTCCTCTACCATGTCTTTTCTCTGTGAGTCCCAAACCACCAAGGGAGCAGGGACTCAACATCCTACTGATATGGCTCAATCAAAACTCTAAACTTAATTTAATCATGCCCAGAGGTACAGACCAGTTTACAAACATAATCCAATATCTATTTTTGGATTTCATAAACAATGCCAAACTGCTACACTAAGGAAGGTGAATATAGACTTGCCATGTGATCCCAAAACATCATTACTAGGTATATACTCAGAAGAACTGAGATCAGAGACAGGAATAGACATCTGCTCACCAATCCTAATGTTCATGGCAGCATGATTCATGATTGCCAAAAGTTAGAAAGTACCTAGGTGTCCACCAACTGATGAATGGATAAACCAATTGTTGTGTGAGATACAAATGATGGACTATTACACAGCAGCAAGAAGAAATGAAGTTGTGAAGCACATGACAACATCAGTGAAGGTGGAGGACATCATGCTGAGTCCAGACACAAGGAAAAAACTGTGTGTTTTTGCTATTTTATGAACTAAATATATTGTGTATACTCATGGAGTTAACAATTAGAATACAGATCACCAGAAAATAGAAGGAAGGTAAAGAATGGAGAGTTGAAGTTAATCTGTGCAGAATTTGTAAAAAAGATGTTTGTAAATCTTTGGAAATGAATAGAAATGGCAAAAATACATCATTGTGTTTATAACTAGCTAGCAGAACTATTATACGGGTATTACAGTGGTTGAAAGGGAGAGTCTAAAGTTTTGTATATTACTAGAAGGAAAGCTAAAAAGTATAAAATAGGACTTTTATACTTTTTAAAACTTAATGTAAAAAAACATATGCGTGTAAGACTGTTTTTACAAAACATAAATACAAATACATTAGAAAGAAGGAAAAAGAATAGCAGTTATGTACAGCAAGGGAAGCATAGATAAATTAAGAGTTGAGTTTTCTTTGTTTTGTGTGTTATTATTATTATTGGAATAATGAAAGTGATCTAAGAATGACTGAAGTTATGAAAGCATAAATATGTGATTACACTGAATACCATTGATTGTAAACTTTGGATGAATATATGCTTTATTACTACATATTGTGGCAGTTTGATATTATTTATGAATTCCTAAAAGAGAGATTTTTTGTAAACTGGGTATGATAACCTGTTACTTGAATTAAATTCAGCTGAGACATCTGATTAAATTATTTTAAGATTAGGGCTTTGATTCAACCACATCATTAGAGTGTGAATCGGCATTGTGTCCCAGCACCCATTGGTGCACTGATAAAACAGACTTTAACATGGAAGTAGACACAGAGAAGAAGAACACAGAGGAAGAGAGTTCATTAGACATAGCAGAGACACTGGGAAGAGCACTGAGCCTTATAGTCTACAGATGACATTGTGAAGAGAACAGAGAAGCTGAGCCTCGAAAGGAACAAGCTCTGGAGAGAGAGATGAGCCTTATGCCAGTCTATAGCAGAGATTGGAAGAAGCTGGGACTACGGAGCCTTAAAAGGAAGAAGGAAGGCTGACCTCAGAAACATCACTTGCCACCTTAATTCAACATGTGGCAAATGACTTTGGGTAAGAAAGTACCTCTTATAGCACCTTGGGTTGGACTCTTTAGGGCCTTGTGACTGTAAGCTTCTACCTCAAATAAATACCCTTTATAAAAGCCAACAGAGTTCTTGTACTTTGCATCAGCACTCTTTTGGCCAACTAATAAATGTATCAATAAATTCAAAATTTTTTTAAATGGGCAAAAAGCCTGAATAGATATTTATCCAAAAAGGAATTATAAAGGGCTGTATTAGTCAGCCAAAGGGGTGCTAATGCAAAATACCAGAAATGGGTTGGTCTTTATAAAGGGTGTTTATTTGGGGTAGAAGTCCACAGTTACCAGTCCATAAAGCATAAGTTTCTTCCTTCACCAAAGTCCATTGCCACATGTTGGAGCAAGACAGCTGCCGACATCTGCCAGAGTTCAGGCTTCTTGGGTTCCTCTCTTCCCCGGGCTTTGTTTCTCTCTGAGCTTAGCTCCTCCATTTCCACCACAAGGTCAGCTGTAGACTATCAAGTGAATGGCTCACTTCTCTTCTCCCGGGGCCTTCTCTCCAACATCAGAACTCCAACATCAAAACTACTTCAACTCTGTTCTTGCCATGCCTTTTATATTTGAGTCCCCCACCCACCAAGGAGTAGGGCTCAGTGCCCTACTGATGTGGCCCAGTTAACACCCTAATCATAGCTTAATCATGCCCACACTAGCATACCAGTTTACAAGCATAAGCCAATACAGGTGTTTGTAATTCATAATTACATCAAACTGCCAAACTGCTACAAGCGCTAAAAAGCACATGAAAAGAGGCTCAACATCATTAGCTATTAGGAAAATGAAAATCAAAATGACAATGTATCATTTCACACCCAATATAATGGCTAATATGAAAAAAAAAAACAGAAATTTCAATTTTTGTAGAGGATTTGATAAAATAGGAACACTCATTCATTGCTGGTGGAAATGTAAAATGCTGCAGCCTCTATGGCTAACAGTTTGGAACTTCCATATGACACTACACGTAAAAGTACTATATGACCCAGAAATCTTGCTACTAGGTATATACCAGAAGAATTTCATGCAGGGACTCAAAAAATATTTTCACAATAATATTAATTGCACCATTATTCATAGTGCCAAGGGATGGAAGCAACAAAAGTGTCCATCAAGCAATGAATTCATAAACAAAATGTGTTCTATACATATAGTGAAATATTATTCAGCCATATAAGGAATGAAGCCCTGATGTATGTGACAACATGGATGAATCCTGAGGACATAATATTGAGTGAAATAAGCCAGACAAAAGGAGAAATAGAGTGTGATCTAGTGGATATGAACTAATTGTAATAAGCAAAATCATAGAGGTACCATATAGAATATCGATTACCAGCTGATAGATTGAGAATAAATAATACAGATTGTTGATTATTGTATTCAGAGTTTCTCTTTACATCGATGCTAAAGCTTTGGAAATTGATAGTGGTTATAAGAGCACTAAATAATATAAGGGGATGAGAGTTTCGTTCATATATGTCACTAGAAAAAATATATAAGATAAACCAGGATTATACAACATAGTGACCCATATAGTACATGATAGACCATAATTAATGATACAAGTACGAGAATATTCTTTTTTGATTTATAAAAAATCTATGACACTAATTTTTTAACAACAGACTGGAACATGGAAAAGATATATCTAATGTAAAAAATGGACAGGAGTTCATCATTTTGCAACAAAGATAACTACTGTTAAAAAGAATATAATTATTAAAAAGTATTATCATCAATTGTAACAAAGTTTCCACTCCATTTCAAAGATTTTGTGGTGGGGTTAGTCCATTTCAAGGACTTTGTGGTGTGTGGAAATCCTGTATTTTATGCATTTTTTTTCTATAAATCCATAACTTCTCTAAAAAGTTTTTAAAAATAGATATTTGATAGGCTTAAATATAAGTAATAAAAATATAATAACATTTTAAAAAGTAAAAATAAAATAAAATTTAAAACAGGGGATTTATTTAAAAAATGAAAGATATTTAAGATTTTTTTTTTACATTTTACCTTTCATCACTGTAATATCTTTTGTCCTGTATGAACAGTGACTTCTTCCATTTATTTCTCAGTGTCTTACTTTTTTTCATTTTGTTTTCAAAGAAGGTTTACGTCAAATTAAAGTCACATACAAAATACAGGGGATTTCCATATACCCAATATCCTCCCCCTTTTCCTCCTTCCAGTAGTAATACCTTTTTATATGTGGATGGTACATTTCTTACAACTGATATACAAATAGTGAAACATAGTACTAACCGTGGTCAATGGTCTACATTATGGTTTACAGTTTAGACCGTACACTGTTATAAATTTTGATGATATTTACTATGGCCTGTGTCCATCATTGCAAGATCATGTAGAATACACCCGTTGCCCACTACATAACCCCAGTTCCATCTATTCTATTCTTCCCTGCCCTTTCCTTTTGGGCCAAGGATGACCACCCTGCTTCACTCTTTGATGACAAGAGTCATAATTACTTGCCACAACAGTGAGGGCTTGTCACACTCATTTGTCCTCCCTATTAGGAACCGCCCATGCTCTCAAGAGACTGCCACCCCTTTGTATGAGAATATATTGGTCCTCCCCAGGATAGGAGTCCAGATCCTTCCCACTCATTATATGGGTCTCCACCCACTGATACAAGAAATTATGACAAAATGATCACTTGCACACTACCTAGAAGCCTGCCCCAGGCATGTTATGTCCTGAATGTCCCCGAATCTATCACCCTAAACCAGTAAATCTTCCTTGTCATATTGCCATAAAAGCATTCCCAACTTTGTGCTTTCAACCACATACCCTCCAATCTCCAGTGTTCATCTGCTCCCTCCCCCACATCTCCACTCAGTTCCATGATCTGTCCAACCTACCCTATCCATTCTACCCACCTGCAAACCTGCACCACCCAAACCAATAGTATCACTACTGTCCTGTTATACTCCTTCAATGCCCAACTACACACTTCCACCTTATCATAGATTATGCCTATGTGGGCATTGGCTCACAAACTTCTCCCTTTCTATTTCCTGTAAACATATCTTCCAGACAATAGCTCCCTGAGTCTGCTCGATACGCTTAATTCATATCATTGATGTAATGTAATGTTTGTGCTTCCATGCCTGGCTTGCTTCACTCAACATAAGGTCCTCAATATTTATACATGTTTTCCCATGTTTTACCACTGTATTCTTTCTTACAGCTGAGTAATATTCCATTTTATGTATGCACCATATTTTGTTTATCCATTCATCTGTTGATGTGCATTTAGGTTGATTTCAACTTTGGGCAATAGTGAATAGTGCCAATAAGAACATTAGTGTGCATATATCTGTCTTACTTTCAATTCTTCTTGGTATATACCCAGCAATGGAATTGCTGGCTCATATGGCAGTTCTATAGTTAGTTTTTTGATGAAACATCAAACTGTCCTACACAATGGCTGGACCATTCTACATTCCCACCAACAGTGGATGAGGATTCCCATTCCTCCACATCCTTTCCACCACTTGTGGTCCTCTGTTTAATAGCCACCAGTCTAAAGGGTGCAAGATGAAATCTCACTGTAATTTTAAATTGCCTTTCCCTAATAGCTAGTGATGTTGATCATCTTTTCATGTGTTTTTTACTATTTGTATTTCCTCCTTGGAGAAGTGTCTTTTCAAATCACTTGCCCATTTTTTTTAATGGGTTGTTTGTCTTTATTTTCAAGGTGTAGGATTTCTTTATATATGCCGAGTATTAGGAAGGGGTACTGCATTTTGTCAAATGCTTTTTCTGCATCTATAGAGATGATCATACAATTTTTTCTTTTGATCTGTTCATGTGGTGTATTACATCGATTGATTTTCTTTGTTGAACCACCCTTGCATATGTGGGATGAAACCCATTTGGTCATGGTGTATAATTCCTTTGATGTGTTGTTCAATATCATTAGCAAGTATTTTGTTCAGGATTTTAGCATCTAGCTTCATTAGAGAGATTCATCTGTAATTTTCATTTTTTTGCCTTCTCTGTTTGGCTTTGGTATTAAGGTAATGTTGGCTTCATAGAATGGGTTAGGCATAGTTCCCTCAACATCTATTTTTTGGAAGAATTTAAGCAGGATTGGTGTTAGTTATTTTTGGAATGTTTGATATAATTCATCTGTGAAACCGTCTGGTCCTGGGCTCTTCTTTATAGGGAGGTTTCTGATGATTCTATGTCTGCACTTGTGATTGGTCTGTTGAGTTCATCAATTTCTTGTTTCATCAATGTTGGCAGCTTGTGAGTTTCTAGGAATTGCCCATTTCTTCTAAATTATCCTTCTTGTTGGCATATAATTTTTAAAAGTATCCTCTTATGGTACTCCTTATTTCGGTGGGGTCAGTTGTGATAGCCTCTTATTCATTTCTTATTTTATGTATTTGTATCTTCTCTCTTTTTCTTTGTTAGTCTAAGGGTTTGTAAATTTTATTGATCTTCTTGAAGAACCAGCTTTTGTTTTTGTTTTTTCCTTTTGGTGCTTTCTCATTTTCAATTTCATTTAGTTCTACTCTAATCTTTGTTATTTCCTTCTTTCTACTTCCTTTGTGGTTAGTTTGTTTTTGTTTTTCTAATTTCTCCAGGTGTGCAGTTAAGTCTTCAATTTTATATCTTTCTCTCTTTTTTTGATATATGCATTTATGTCTATGAATTTCCTTCTCAGTACAGCTTTTGCTACATTCCATAGATTTTGATATGTTGTATTGCAATGTTCATTTATTTCAAGGTAGTTACTGATTTCTTTTCAGATTTCCTCCTTGACCCACTGTTTGTCCAAGTGTTTGTTGTTTAACTTCCATATATTTGTGCCTAATCTGGTTCTCAGGCCCTTATTGATTTCCAGGTTCATTCCATTGTGGTCAGAAAAATTACTTTGTATAATCCCAATCTTTGTGAATTCATTGAGCATTTTTCTGTGGCCTCACATGTGGTCTATATTGGAGAATGATTCCTGCGCACTCAAGAAGATTGTATATCCTCCTGAATTTGGGTGTAGTGTTCGGTATATGTCTATTAGGTCCAGGTCTTCTAATGTATTATTCAAAGTCTTTGTTTCTTTAATTGATTCTCTGCTGAGATATTCTGTCTAATGGTGATAATGGTGTATTAAAATCCCCCATTATAATTGTAGAGGTATCTATTTCTCCACTTAACTTTTCCAGTGTTTGCCCCATGTATTTTAAGGCACCCCAGTTAAGTGCATAAATGTTTATGATTGTTCTTTCTTAGTATACTCCTTTTAGTAATATATAGTGTCTGTCTTTGTCTCTTAAAATGGTTTTGCATTTAAAGTCTATTTTGTCTGATATTAATATAGGTACTCTCACCTTTATGGTTATTTGTTTGTAAAATTGTTTTTAGCTATGTACTTTCAACCTCCTTGTGTCCTTGTGCTAAGATGGGTTTCTTGTAGACAACATATAGATGGTTCATATTTTGTTATCCATTATGCCAATCTGTGTCTCTTGACTGGTGAGTTTATTCCATTAACATTCAGTGTTATTACTTTCAAGGAATTACTTACATTAGTCATATTTTCTTTGGATTTATGTATGTCATATGTTGGTTTTATTTCTCTTTTTGTCTTTCTAGTTGTTCTTACAGTGTCCTACAACTCTCTCTCTCTCCTGTTTTTTCCTTTCAACCTGCAGAACTCCCTTCAGTATTTCTTCAAGGAAATGTTTCTTATTGGTACACTCTCATAATTTCCATTTTCCTGTGAATATTTTGAAATCTCCATCATTTTTGAATGCCAACTTTGCTGTATAAAGATATCTTGGCTGGATTTTTTTTCTTTTAGTACCTTAACTATGTCATACCATTGCCTTCTTGCCTCCATGGTTTCAGATGAGAAATCATCACTTAATCAAATTGAACTTCCCTTGTAAGTGATGGTTCTCTTTTCTCTGGCTGCTTTCAGTATTTTCTCTTTGTCTTAAGCATTGGACAGTTTGACAAGTATATGTCTTGGAGTAAGCCTGTTGGGATTGATACTGTTTGGGGTGCACTGCACTTCCTGGATATGTACATCCATCTTCCTCAATAAGGTTGGGAATTTTTCAGCCAGTTTTTCCTCCAACACTCTGTCTCCCTTCCCTTCTCTTCTCCCTCTAGGATGCCTATAATGCATATGTTTTGTACTTTGTGGTATCATTCAAATCCTTAAGTCCCTGCTGTTCTACTATCCATTTGATTTCAGATATCCTGTCTTCCACATCACTAATTCTTTATTCTGCCTGTTCAAATCTGTTCTTATGTGCTTCTGATGTCTTTTTTATTTCTTGAATTGTGACATTTATCACCATCATATCCATTATATTTTTACATGTTTACAATGTCTTCAGTATGTTCTCCCAGTGTCTTCTTAATATCCTTAATCTCTTTCTTCAGTTCATTAAGTTGGTTTATTTGTTTAGAAGGCTTTGATTCTTTTTTCAATATTCTGCATCTTTTCCTGGTTTTTATTTTGTTCATTAGACTTGGCCATGTCTTCCTGTTTCTTAATATGGTTTGTAATTTTTTGTTGCTATCTGGTCATCTTCTTATCTTGATGTGCTTATTCAGTTGATTAACGTCTGTCTCTACACTTGGGTTTTATTTAGTTGCTGTTTTTTTTGTTGTTGTTGTGTGTTAAGCTTTCTCTTTGACACTGTTCATCTTATTCTGTTTAATTGATGTTTTCTATGTTCCCTTGAAGGAAAAGGATTAGGGTCTGAGAAAGCAAAAGAAGCAAAAAAAGAAAAAGGATAATAGTAATATTAATAGTTGAAGTTAGAAGAGGAACCACATAAGACCTTGGAAAATGAATATTTAACTAATGGAAGCAGTGTAGAGTAATAGGAAATAAAGTGGAGTGCCAACAACAAAATGGGAGACCAAATAGAGAAAAATATATAGAATGAATTAAAAGGCCAGAATGATGAGGAAAGAGGGGATGAGAAGAGAAAAGACAAAAAGAAAGAAGTTAATATAAGAAGAAAAATAAAAACAGGATAAATGAGAGAAATAAAAACCAGAAAGATTGAGGGCTAAACATAGAGAGGTGGAATGTAAGAGCAACAATAGAAAGTCAAAGATAGAAAGATGAAGGAAGGAAAATAGACAGCATTTGTAGACAAGATTGGTATACACAGAAAAAGGGGGAATCAAGGAAGAGGAAACAGCAAAAAAGAAACAAGCCAGCAGTACCTTGAGCTATTTATCTCTTTGTCCAGCTCCCTCCAGAGCGATGTCCTGAAGCCTCCTGCTCTGTAGGTTCCCAAAACACCTCACTCAGGCAGGATCTTGCCATCATGCAGCCATTTTTTTGTGAAAGAGATGGTGAGTGCCCTTTTAAACTGAAACCATCTTGCCCTTTTCTCTTGCTCTATTTTCAAGTTCACTGTTTTCTTCTAAACTGATGATCCTATCATTAATACCAATCCATGCAATTTTAATTTAACATAATTGGAATTTTATTTCTAATAGCTCCTATTGAATATTTTATAGCCTCCATAACTCTACTTAACTTTTCAAACATATGGATAATAGTTTGAATCCTACTTTTATTTTCCTCTTAATTTTAACTTTCACCTCAATTTGTGCTTATTTATTGATATATCTCCTCCTCATGTTTGGATTTTTCCCTTTTTTGGTTACCTTATAATCATTGTTTGGATGCTAGATATTGTGACTTTTACTTTTTTGTGATGGTATTTTGTATTCCTATAAATGCACTAAGGTTTTGTTCCAATCCACAGTTCAGTTATGTGGAAATGCTTTGACATTTCCATGTCCTCTTTTAGATTTGAATAAAATTAATAAATCACATCAATGTTTATTGTAAGCTTAAGTTTTTTTATCCACTAAAGCAATCCCTTGGCCTTTCACATATTTCTCATGTATGTAAAGAACAGTATAAAAAGTTAAGGGCAATTTGCTTCAGATCTCCAGGCTTATTTTTCCATTGAGCTAACTCCACTGTTGTAATTTACCTTCTAAACTCTTTACAACTTGGAATTCACAGAACCTCTGCTTTACATTCTCAATTCCTCCATCTCCTCAACTCCACCTGGGTTTTTCTGTGCATTTATGCCTGACATCAAGATTATCCAAGAATTCTTAGGGTTCAATTTGGCCTGTTAATTTCACTCTCATCAGAAGAAATCTTTTAATATCTTAGTTCTAAAAGAAGACTTATTAGATCTCAATTTAAGAATAAAAATTTTAGCCACATGTCTTCATTTGCCAGGGCTATTATCTCAATTTACCTGAGAACCATTTGGCTTAAATGACAGAAATTCATTATCTCACTTTTTTTTTAGGTTAGGTGTCCAAAATCAAGGCATTGGCAAGCCATGCTTTTTTGCAGCATTGTGGTGATTGTTCCATCTCTGCTGTGATAACATGTGAATATGTGTTTTTATATCTCTTCATCTGACTTATACCTCTGTGTCCAATTTTCCTTTGATGAGAGGGACTCTAGTCACACTGGATTAAGATTTAAATTGTTTTCTTTAGACTCATCTTAATAGAATCTTTGACAATCTCTTTTACAAGTGAGCTCACAACTACAACTCTGAGGGTTTGGAATTTAACATGTCTTTCTGGGGACATAAGTCAGTGTACAAAACTACTAAAAAGAAAATTTATGCCATTTTCTCTTATTCAAGTCCTCCTAACTTCAGACTTTATACAAACAGTGATAAATGGGAAAATCCACAGAATATGACTTAAAATCTTACAGGTATGGTGATAATGCCATGAGTTACAAAACATCTTCCCAATTCAGTACATGAAATTGGACAGAGACTGGTTTGAAACAACAAAACTTCAGATATAATATTGTCCTCTTAAGATAGAATATGTGCAATATTAGGGGGAAATCTTCTGGTTACATCATAATCATACAAACGTTCTAAATCAATCCAAGGAACTGAAGGAAAATATGATTAAAGAGTTAAATGATATTAAGAAGAAACTGGGTGAGCATAAAGAACAAGACTTTCTTGAAAGTCTTTAAAGAAATGCAATAAAGCTTATCAGAATGAAAGACCCAGTGGATGAACCTGTAACATTGATATAAAGATAGTGGTTACCAGAGATTCTGAAAGGAGGGAGAGAGAAGAATAGGTGGAACATGGGGCATTTCAGAGCATTGGAATTAAACTACAATGTAAACTATAGACATTGTTTAGTAGCAATGCTTCAATATTTATTCATCAATTGTACCGTATGTACCACACTTTTTATGATGTTATTAATAAGGGAAGATGTGGGACAAATATACACCAACAAAGCTAGAAAATGTAGACTAAATGGAAAAATTCCTAGAAACACATGAACAGCCTACACTGACTCTAGAAGAAATAGAAGCCCTCAACAAGCCAATCACAAGTAAAGAGATTGAAATTGTCACTTTAAAAACCTGTAAAAATAAAAAGTCCAAGATTACATGGCTTCACAGGTGAAATTTAACAATTGTTCAATGATAATCTAATAAAACTCTTGCTCAAATTCTCCCAAAATATTGAACAGGAAGCAATACTAACAAACTCTCTCTCTGAAGCCATCACCCTAATACCAAAATGAGACACAAAAATCAAAAAAGAGAAAATTACAGTCCAATTCCTCAAGTGAAAATAGATGCAAAAATCTTCAGAAAAATACTTGCAGACTCAATCCAAAAGTATATTAAAATATTATACAACACAATCAAGTGGGCTTTATTCCACGCAGGCAAGTGTGGTTCAACACAGTAAAATCAATCAGCATAATAAATCACATTAATAGATTGAAGAGGAAAAACCCACATGATCCTCTCAATTGATGCATAAAAGTCATTTGACAAAATACACCATCATTTATTGATAAAAACACTGCAAAAGATAGAAATAGAAGGAAGATTTCTCAACATGGTAGAGTGCATACCAAAAATCCTCAGCTGGTATTATACTCAATGGTGAAAGATGGAAATCTTTCCCACTAAGATTAGGAAAATCACAAGGATTCCCACTGTCACAACTGTCACTAAATATTATGCTAGAAGTTCTAAATAGAGTAGTTAGGCAAGATAAAGAAATAAAATGCACCAAATGAGAAAAGGAAAAGCAAAACTTTTGCTATTCATATGGTTCTATATATAGAAAGGCTCTGAAAACCCACAACAAAGCTACTAAATCTAATAAATAAATTCAGCAGTTTGGCAGGACACAACATTGATATTAAGAAACCAGCAGTCTTTCTGTACACTACTAATGTACAATCTGAGAAGGAAGTAAGAAAAAATTCCATCTATGAATGCAAATAAAAGAATGAAACACTTAGGAATAAACTTAGAAAAGAATAAAAGGAGACATATTTTAAAAACTACATAACATTGCTAAAGGAAATGAAAGAAGGCCTAAATAAATGGTAAGGTATTCTGTGTTCATGGATTAGAAGACAAAATATCACTAAAATGTCCTTTCTACTCAACCTGTTTTACAGATTCAACACAATCCCAATAAACATCCCATAGACTTTTTTTTTTTTTTTTTGCATAAATGGTAAAGTTACTTATCAATTTTATTTGGGATTTTAAGAGGTCCTGTAGAATGTAGTTGAAGGACATTTACTTCACGACTTTAAATATATTGCTTAGCTACAATGGTAAGAACAGCATGGAACTGTTGTCCCTTTTAGTCCAGGATGACACTGGTTTTGTTCCTACAGCCCTCACAAAGAACTTCTTGGTTTAACATGCAGGAAACTGGGTCCAAGCCATTAGACAGTAAAACTTTCCACAGATCTTTCCTAGATAACTGAATTTTCAATCCAGACTTACAAGTTCCATGTTTAGTTAAGTCCTCAAATGGAGAACTATCCTCTGGGGGCTGGATTTCCAGAGGCTTGGAATTTCCAGAATCAGTTTCTGGTTTCTTTGTGCCCAACAAGTTCTCAGCTTATCTCTCTCATCTAGCATTTTACTATAAACTGCAATGAAGAAACCAAGTCACATCCTCTGAGTTTACTTTGGAAGGTTCTTCAGCTAAATGCTGAGGTCATTTTCAAATTCTGCCTTCCATAAGACATCAGGAGTTAATCTTGCTAAATTCTCTGCAACTTTAAAACTCAGATTACTTTTCCTTCATGTTCTAAGAATAGTTTCATCATTTACGTCTCAGTCCTCCTAAAAAGTTTCTTTAGCATTCATATTCCTACCAACAGTCTCTTCAAAGCATGTTAGGACTCTTCAATCAAGCATCTCACAATTATTTCATTCTAAGACCTTATCAAAAATAACTTTAGGTTCCATATTACCACCAACATTCTCTTCAGGAAGCGGCTGTGGCTCAATCAGCAGGGCTCCCGTTTACCATATGGGAGGCCCCGGGTTTGGTTCCCGGGGCCTCCTGATGAAGGCAAGCCCGCCCGCACGGCGTGGTTAGCTGACCCAGCGAGCACAAGCAGCAAGGGGGGCATAAATGAATAAATGAATAAAATCTTAAAAAAAAAAAAAAAAACATTCTCTTCAAAGCAATCTTGGCTTTTTCAATCAGCATCTCACACTTCCTCCAGAATTACCCCTTACACATTTATATTTTGGTAATTGCAAAAGCACCACCCCACTCTCCAGTTCTAAATTCTGTATTAGTCAGCCAAAATGGGTGCTGAGGCAAAGTACCAGAAATGTGTTGATTTTTATAAAGGGTATTTATTTGGGGTAGAAGTTTGCAGTCATAAGGCCCTAAAGAGTTCAGCACAATGTCACATTCTCAACTAAGGTCATTTGCCACATCTTGAAACAAGATGCCATTGATGTTTGTGAGGGCTCAACTTTCCTTCTTTGTCTTAAGGCACAGTGGTCCCAGCTTCTTCCAATCTCAGCTGTAGGCTGACATAAGGCTAATCTCTCTTCCTGGGTCTCCTTTCTTTCTGGCCTCACCTGCTCTGCTCACTTCACAAAGTCTGCTGTAAGTTATCAGTCTCATCTAACTTCCCAGGCTGCAGGATCCTCAGTGTATCTTCCCTGTATATCTACTTCTCTGTGTTCTTGATTGAGTATTTGATTATATAGCCTAGGATTGAGACTAGGGACTCAACCCTGCATGCCCTAATGACTTGGTCTAATCAAAGACCTAATCTTAACATGATTTATTCAAAGGCATCTCAGCTGAATCTAATACAATCAATGGGTATCACACCCAGAGGAGCAGACCAGTTCACAAACATAATCAATATTTCTTTTTAGAATTCATAAATAATATCAAACTGCCACAGCTATGTATTTCTAAATATGAAACCATCATGTCATTTTATTCAGTGAATATTTCAAATGATATTTTAAATGGGAAAAGTAAATATATCTATTTTATTAGGGAATTTGCCTCCAAATTAGGTTGGAAAAAACAAAGGAGTAAACTGTTTTTATAGAAAACATCAATAACATGTATTTGATTTATTTAGCTGCTACTATTTAAAATCATATTACTTTTCACACATTACTGGCTTCACAATGCATTTCTACAATTACAAATATCGGTAATGGATAAATGTATACTCATATATGTGGAGTAAATTATCATTTCACTGCAAATACTCTGCAGTAAAATTTTGCCTGCTGGCACATGGACAGCCCAGACTCAAGTCTCTGGATGTACATCAGCTGGGCCCAGAACCTCGGTGGAGAAGCAACTCCTACTCTACAGTTCATTGGACACACCCAGGACAACTGGCAGGGAGACGATGATGGGCAACGGCCATTCCAGGGAATGGAGAGGGTCTGCACCTGCAGGCAGGATAATCCCAACCATCTTCCCCATGGGATATAAGCCCCCTTTCAATTGGAAGTGGAATGGACATCACTATCCCAGACTCCTCAGGATGGGGGGAAGAGATTTGGACTAGAGTGGACTTATTTATAGTCTACTATAGACATATTGTGATTCAAGCAATGGAAGAAATTACAACATTAATGTGGAGCCAGTGGTCACTGGACACTCTGGGGGCAGGGAGAGGGAAAATCAGTTGTAATACAGGGGCTTTTTTGGGACTTGCCAATTGTCCTGAGTGACATTGAAATGACACATATAAGCCATTTTATATCATATAACATGCAGAACTCTGTGGGAGAAAGTGTGGTCTACAATGTGATCTATGGTCCATGCTTAATGGAAAAGCTGCAGGATGTGTTTATCTATTGCAATTAATGTGCCACACTAATGAAGGATGTCTATGTGGGAGGTTGTGGGAGGTGGGGGAGGTGGGGCTTATGGAAATCCCTATATTTTTTGTGTAACATTTATGTAATCTAAGTATCTTTTTAAAAATTTTTAAAAAATTCTAAAAGTTTGCATGCAACATAATAGTTTGCAAACCATTATAGTATAGCTAATAATTATCACATCAGCGCACTCTGAAAATAACTATATTAGAATTAAGAATAGTAGTGGTTTTATTAGTCAGCCAATAGGGTGCTGATGCAAAGTACCCGAATTCTGTTGGCTTTTATAATGGGTATTTATTTGGGGTAGATTCTTACAGTTACAATGCTCTAAAGAGTCCAACTCAAGGTACCTTAAGAGGTACTTCTTCACCAAAAATCTGTTGCCACAGTTGAAGCAAGATGGTAGGTGATGCCTGCAAGGGTTCAGCCTTCTTTTGTCTTAAGGATCTGTGGGTCCAGCTTCTTCTGATCACAGCTGTAGGCTGGCATAGGGCTTCTCTCTATTCCCAGGGATCATTTCATTCCAGCCTCAGCTGCTCTGTTCTCTTCAAAAAGTCAGCTTTAAACTACCAGGTGAATGGCTCATCTCTCTTCCTGGGGCCTCTGCCATGTCTAAGGAGCTGTCTCTCTTCCTCTGTGTAACTTCTCTGTGTAGCTACTATTTTGTGTCTCCTTGATTGAGTGTCCATACAATTAGCCTACAAAGGAGGCAGGAGCTAAAACTGAGTCACCCTAATGACATAGTAAAATCAAAGCCCTAGATTTAATATAATTAATTAAAGTTATCTCAGCTAAATCTAATACTACCAAGGGGTATAGTGCTCAGAGGATCACACTAGGTTACAAACATAATCTCTCTTTTTGGAATTCATAAATAATATCAAACTGATACAGTAGTGCTGCTTTTGATTAGTGTAATAGTGTTCCCAGTTCACAGATCAAGAAGTTGAACTTTGGGACTTCCAGTAAGAGAGTGTCAAAGTAGGTAGGCAAGGCCCAAATCTCTCACAAAAACAATGGAGTAATAGCAGAAAGCTATCCTAGGGATCTACTTTGGGAAAATGAAGACCAGGAGAGTGTTGTGCATCCTTCAGGAGAGAGAGGGAAAAAGTGAAAGAGAGATCAAATGAAGACCATGAGTTTCTTGCCCCTGTGACTGGTAACAGCATACAAAGCACACCTTGAGGTGAATAGCCTCAGTAAAACCAGTGGCTCAGTGAAACCAACTGAGTCAGAAAGAAATTTCTACTCCATGAGAAGAAGAGGTGTCTGGTGGAGGTGGGGGGAGAGTGATTTCTCTTCAGTGAGTTTGTCCAGCTGAGCCCAATTTGAATATCAAAAAGATCCCAGCCAGCATTGAAGTAGCCCCAGGGAGAGAGGATGGTATCTGATCAGATGGGCTGTCACAACAAGCTTCCCTGGAAGAGAAGGAGCTAGGTCGGTGAGAGAATAAGTAAACAGATGCATAATAAACCTGGGATAGAGGAAAGCCAGGAGAGAGAGCCAGCAAACTGTTAGAAGCCCAACTTGCCTGAGGAAAAGGGGGAAGGGAGAAGCCTACATAACCTTCTGAAGTGGAGTGGTATAGTTCAGTGTAGGGATGCCTAACTCATATATACTAGGTCCTTTTTCAATACCCAGTACCTCCTAAGAGAATGAATCCAGAGAGTGATCCACTGGGTCATCGTGTATCGAGGTGGCACCTTATGGTGGGGAAATTATAGTCTGAGATTTATTTTGTATTAGGTTTTTCAATCTGTTATTTTGTATTTTTTATTATTGTATTATATTATTATTCTGCATTTTATTCACTAAAACAGGGTACCTTACCTGTGGAACACAGGCTGCACAGTGATTAATTGATAAGCATCTGTAGGCAGAGATTGCCCCGAGTGACTAAGAAGGAAACCTCTTTTCCATGGGTTTATTGCTTTATTTCTTTGTTCATTGTTTTTTCTCTTTGTTTCTTTTTTCCCTTTTCCTTATTATTTTTGGTATTATTTTCTTTATTTCTTTTCTTTCCTTTATTTTTCTCTCCTCTATGGTTTTTTTTTTTTTTTTTCTCATTTGACAATTTTTTTTGGTCTTCATTTTTTTTCCATTTTCTGTTCTCATCTTTCCCATCTTTTATTTTATTCTATTTTTATCCACATTTTTTATTCCTATTCCTTTGCATATTTTATGATTTTTCATTCTGATTATTTATTTATTTTCCTGGCTCTTTTATGGTTCTTTTCTATCTTTTGTTATTATTACTATTAATTTTTTTCTCTTCTTCTCTCTTTCCTCTTTATTGATCTCAATATTTTTTCAAGGGAACACAGACAACTACAACAATATAGAATAAGTAGAACCAAGTGTCAAAAAGAAACCTTAAATCGCCCTCAAAAATAAAATCATAGAGTTGAAAGAAAAGCTAACAACATGAATCAGCCCATCAAGATAAACAGATGCCTAGACACTAACAAAAATTACAAGTCACACAAGTAACAAGAAGAAATGGTCCAGTCTAATGAACAAAATTAAAAAACAGGGAAAGATGCAGAATGTGGTACAACTTATCAAAATGAATAATGAAATATCCCATGAATCAAATTAATGAAGTGTAGGAAGAGACAGCGGATATTAAGAAGACACTTGGGAACATAATGAAGAAATCATAAATATAGATAAAAATATAATAGATATGATGTAAATGAATGAAACAATGCAAAAAATAAAAAATATGCTGTTAAACATTCAGTAAAATGGACTCACAGTAGGTAGGCTGAGCCCAACTCTCTCACACGAAAAATATAATGCATAAAGGACAAAAACCTCTCTCAGAGAAATGCCTTGGAGATTTATAGAATGGGAAAGTGCTGTGCATCACCCAGCAGGAACTAGACAGATAAAGAAACTAAAACCAAAGGAAAACCACGAGTTACTTGCCCCTGTGTCTGGAAATGGCAAATAAACACCACCCTCAAGACAAATAGCCTTGATAAAGTCCCTGGCACACTGCAGCCAACTGAGTGGGAGAGAGTGTTCCTTGAGAGGAAAAGTGTCCTTGTCGATCATGGAGAGTGGTTTCTTTTTAGTGAGTATGGCCAACTGAGCCCCCGTTGAATCTCAGAAAAGACCCTGACCAGCATTGAACGAGCCACAGGGAGAGGGGAGGGGGGGATCTGATCAGGCAGGCTGTCACACCCAAGCACCCTGGGAGAGAGAATAAGTAGCATGAAGAGGGGATGGAGTCAGGCACCTAACCAGCGTTGCTCTGGCAAACTGTTAGAAGTCAAATCCACCTGAGGAAAAGGGACAGATAGAGCCAGATAAGCTTTCTGAAGGGTATTTAAGATATGGAGCTGGTATAGCATGATGGAGGAATTCCTGCCTTGAACATATGAAGTACTTGGTTCTATCCCTGCATCTCCTTAGAGATGTGATCCAGAGAGTGATCCACCTCATTATACAGCAACAAGCTGATGTCTTATGGAAGGGAACATACAGAGATATTCTTTTTGTTTTAGATTTTCTGGGATATGTAATTTTTAATTTTAGATTTTTATAGGTTCTTTTTTTTCTTTATTTTATTTGCTAATGCCTGGTACATCACCTATGGAGGGCAGGCTTCAGTGTGATTGATCAATGAGTGCCAGCAGTCTGAGAAGTTCCTTAGTGGCCTAAGATCAAAAGCTGTTTTTTCTGGTTTTTTTTTTTTTTTTTTTTTTTTTTTTTAGTTGTTGATGTATTGTTTCCTGTTCCTTCCTTTCTTTCCTTGTTTTCTTTTACTTATTTTTCTACTTACTATATTTCTTCTTTTTTCCTTTGTTTTTCTATCTTCTGTGTATTGTTTTTCTTTCAGTCCACCTCTTTAGTTTGACCTTCTTTTTAAAAATTTATCTCTCTCTCTCTTTTCCTTTTCCACTCTTCTAAGTATTCTGACTTATTAAATCTTTCTATTTTTTACTTTATTTTAATTCTTGTTTCATTTTATCTATTTCACTTTTTTATTCTTATTCCTTTGTACTTTTTATGGTTTTGTATTGATATTACTTATTTATTTCCTTAGCTCTTGTATGAATCCTCTTCAAACTTTTAAAAAATTATTGCTATTATTTTTTTTCTCTTATCTCTTTCTTTTCCTCTGGTCCTAGTTTTTTTTTTTCAAGGTAACACAGACAATTTCAAGGAAATAGAAGAAGAAGAAACTTACCACAGACACACACACCAACACACACAACAAAATAAAACCCTAGAGTAGATAGAGAACAAAAGAAAATGAATGAGTCCATGAATCCATCAAGATAAACACATGACTAGACACCATCAAAACATTACAATCCATACTAAGAAACAGAAAGACATGGTCCAGACAATGAAAAAAAAACCAAAAACTAAAAACAACAGGATGAGATATAGAATGTGGGATAACTAATCAGGGATGTTCAAACAAATATCAACATAATGAAGTAAAAAGAAAATATAAAATATATTAAGAAGACACTGAGAAATATACTGAAGAAATTGTAAACATACTTATAAAGATAACAGATATGATGCTGATGAATGGTAAAATGCAAGAAATCAGAAATACACTGGAAAGACATAACAGCAGATGTGAACACATTGAGGAATGGATAAGTGATGTTGAAAACAGTACATCTGAAATCAGACAATTAATAGATAGATAGATAGATAAAAAGATAGAAATGATCCAGCAGGTACTTAGGGATCTGAATGATTAGCATCCCAGCAGCTGAAGAGAAGAGCAAGGGGTCAGAAGGTGTGTTTGTGAAAACAATGGCTGAAAACTCTTTTGATCCACATGTCCAGGAAAAACAGTGCACCACAACCAGTAAAAATCTTAACAGACTTACTCCAAAACATGCTCTTGTCAAATTGTCTAATGCTCAAGACAAAGAGAACACAGAAGGCAGCAAGAGAAAACAATTCCATCATGCAAAAGGGAAGCACAATAAAAATAAGTGCTAATTTGACTTCTGAAACCATGAAAGCAAAATGTCAGTATAATTAAGGTGTTAAAGGGGAAAAAAAGGTCAGTCAAGCATTCTGTATCCAGGAGAGCTGACATTCAAAAATGAGAGAGAGTTCAAAATATTCACAGAAAATAGAAATTAAAGACAGTTTGTCAACAAGACAACTGCCTTTCAAGAATACTAAAGGGAGTTCTGCAGGTTGAAAGGAAAAATCAGGAGAGAGAGGCTTGGTGGAGAGTGCAAGAAGGAAAATTATTGGTAAGAATAACTAAAAAGATAAAAAGAGAAATAAAAACAACATATGACATACATACACCTAAAGAAAATATGGTTAATATAAATAATTTCTTAACAGTAATAATATTGAATGTTAATAGATTAAACCCTCCAATCAAGGTACAGAGATTGGTAGAATGGATAAGGAAATATGACCCATCTATATGCTGTCTACAAGAAAGTCACCTTAGACCTAGGGATGCAAAGAGGTTGAAAATTAATATTTGGAAAGAAAAAAATAAGTGTAGAAATAGATAACTCTACAATTACAGTGGGGGATTTTAGTAAAATAATAACACAATTAGAACATCTTGAAGATCAAAAAAGAGACAGATCCATTCAAAAATACATGAGAGGAGTTAGATCTAAAAGACGTAAAAAGAACATTACACCCAAATACAATGGGATATACATTCTTCTCATGTGCACATGGATCATATTCCAGTATTGACCACATCCTAGGCCACAGAAGCACTCTCAATGAATTAAGAAAGATTAAAATTATACAAAGTAATTTGACTGACTGCAATGGAATGAAGCTAGAAATCAGTATGGGGCAGAGAAGTAGATTAGGCACAAAGATATAGAAGTTAAACAATAAACATTTAGACAATCAGTGGATCAATGGGGAAATTGCAAATGAAATCAGTCCATTCCTTGAAACAAATGAAAATGACAACATAACACATCAAAATATATGAAATGCAGCCACAGCAGTGCTAAGAGGGAAATTTGTAGCCCCAAATGCCCATATGAAAAAAGAACAATGAATTAAAATTAAAGAAGTAGCTGTGCATTTTGATGAATTATAAAAAGATAAAAAATAAATCCTAACGTAAGTAAAAAGAAGGAAATAACAGACATAAGAACAAGGGCTAAATGAAATTGAAATTAAGAAAGCACTAGAAAAGAAATGGCAAAACCAAAAGCTGGTTCTGGGATATAGTTAATAAAATTGAAAAACTCTTAGCTAGACTAACAAAGTAAAAAAGAGAGAAGATGAAAATACATAAAATAAATCATTACTGAGCCCATAGAAATAAAGAGTATCATAAGAGGATACTTTGAAAAATTGTATGGCAACAAGATGGAGAATTTAGAATAAATGGACAAATTCCTAGAAACACACAAGCAGCTGATATTGATGAAAGAATTGAACACAACAGAAAAATCACAAGTAGTGAGATTTAATCATCACAAATGTCCCAAATAAGAAGAGCCAAGGACCAGATGGTTTCACAGATCAATTTTACCAAACATTCCAGAAAGAAGTAATACCAATCCTGCTTAAATTCTACGAAAAAGTAGGTGTGGAGGTAACATTGCTTAACTCATTCTATTATACCAACATCACTCTAATTCCAAAACCACACAAAGAAGCCACAAGAAATGAAAACTATAGACCAATCTCTCTAATGAACCTAGATGTTAAAATCCTCACAAAATCCTAGCTAATCACATTCATCAACACATCAAATGAATTATACACCAGGACCAAATGGATTTCATTTCTGGTATGCAAGGATCTTTCAACATAAGTAAATTAATCAATGTAATACACCACATTAACAGATTGGAAGATAAAAATTCACTTGATCATTTCTACTGATGCAGAAAAGCATGTGATAAAATTCAGGACATTTCCTGATAAAAACACTTCAAAAGATAGGAGAAAAGGAAACTTCCTCAATATGATAAAAGGAATACATTAAAAAAAAAAAACCACAGCTAATATCATATTCAATGGTGAAATGCTTTCCCTCTAAGATCTGGAACAAGACAAGGATGCCCACGTCACCACTTTTATTTGACAGTGTACGAGAAGCACTTGCTTCAGCACTTAGGCAAGAAAAAGACATAAAAGGCATCCAAGTTTGAAAAGAAGAAGTAAAATTTTCACTATCTACAGATGACATGATCCTATATATAGAAAGCCCTGAGAAATATACAACAAAGCTCCAGTAATGTGGCAGGATTTTAGATCAATGCAAAAAAGCAGCATTACTCGACACCAATAATGAGCAGTCTGGGGAGGAAATGAAGAAAATATTCAACTTACAATAGCAACTAAAAGAATCAAATACCTAAAAAATAAACTTAATTAAAGATATTAATGAATTGTATGTCAAAAACCACCAAACATTGTTAAAAGAAATCAAAGAGCTAAATAAATGGAAGAATATTCCCTGTTCATGGGTAGGAAGAATAAACATCATTAAGTTGTCTATCCTACACATATTGATTTACAGATATAATGCAATACCAATAAAAATTACCAAAACATTCTTTACTGAATTGGGAAAGCTCACTATGAAATTTATTTGGAAGGGCAAGGGCCCCAAATGGCCAGACATATTGAAAAAGAAAATGAAATTAGAGGAATCACATTACATGACTTTAAAACAGACTGAAAAGCTATGGTGATCAAAACTGCATGGTATTTGCACAAGATTAGACATAACAAATGGAACTGAACTGAGAGCCCTGATATGATCCTTGCATATACAGTCGACTGATATTTGACAAGGCTACCAAGCCAACTCAACTGGGAGGTAAAGATCACTTCAAAAAATAGTACTTGGAGAACTGGAAATCCGTTACCAAAAGAATGAGAGAGGAACATCATCTCATGCTTTATAAAAAAATTAACTCAAGATGTAACAAAGAGCTACATATAAGGGCCAAGACTATGAAGATCTTGGAAGTTAATATAAGTAAGCATCTACAAGACCTTGCAGGAGAAAATAGTATCACAAACTTTACACCAAAGGCATGAGAAATGAAAGAAAAAATAGATAAATGGGACATCCTCAAAATTAAAAGCTTCTGCACCTCAAAAGATTTTAGCAAGAAAGAGAAAGGCAGCCTCATCAATTTGAGAAAATATTTGGCATTGATATATCAGATAGGGGCCTAATATCCAGCATATATAAAGAAAATCTACATCTCAAAAATAAAAGGTAAATCAAACCATTTAAAAAATGGCCAAGTGATTTGAATAGAAAGTTTTCCAAAGAAGAAATATAAATGGTTAAAAAGCACTTGAAAAAATGCTCAACAGCTTTACCTATTAGGAAAATGTAAATCAAAAGTATAATGAGTTATCATCTTACACCCATTAGACCAGTGACTATTTTTAAAAACAGCATAAAAAAGATGTTGGAGAGGATGTGGAGGAGAGGGAACAGTTACCCCCTGCTGATGAGATTGTAGAATGATGCACCCATTGTGGAGCAGTGTCTGTCGGTTCTTCAGGACACTAACTACAGAACTACCATATGATCCAGCAATTCCACTGTTGTGTATATATCCAGAAGAGTTTAAAGCATGGATATGAACAGATATATGCACACCAAAGTTCATAGCAGAATACTTATCATTGCCAAAAGTTGGAAGCAACACAAATATCTATCAACAGACGAATGGATAAGAAAATTGCAGTATATACATACAATGCAATATTACTCAGCAGTAAGAAGGACTACAGTATTAATTCATGGAATAACATGGGTAAATTTTGAAGACCCTATGTTGAATGAAACAAGCCAGGCACCAAAGGACAAATATTACATGACGTCACTGATATTAATTAAGCAAATTGAGCAGACACACAGAGCTAGAGTCTGGAAGATAGGTTAAAAGGAGACAGAAAGAGAGTAGAGGGTTGAGAGTCAATGCTCATAAGGGCAAAATCTATTATAAGGTGGAAGGGTGTAGTTGTACAGTGGATTTGGTGTGACAGTTGTGCAATGATGCCATTGAGTCCAATGGTTTGGGGCTGTTGGGGGGTGGGGGTGTTTGATTTGGACTCTCTATGGAATTGAGGGGAGTTCATGGGAATGAGCAGGTGAACTCTAGGGATTTTCAGGTCTGTGGTTAAAACTACAACATTGAGACTTTTTTTTGGCAAATATGGCATGGGAGGTTTACTGATGTAGGTTGTAGGATTTGGAGGGGCATATAGGACAGGGAACACCTGGGGCAGGCTTCTATGGAATATGTAAGTATTGATCTTGACAGTGTGTGTATTAGAGAGGATTCTCTAAGGAAACAGAATCAGCAGGAGATATCTGTAAGTAGTATGCGATTTTGTAAGAGTCTCTCACATGACCATGAGTGTGCACAAGTCCAAGTTCCACAGGCAGGCATCAAATCAGGGACTCTGATGAAAGGCCAATGAAAGTCCTTCATGAGTTTCCAAGAGACATTGGCTATCCAAATACAAGCTGGGAAGTTCTCTCTGAATGAAGAAATCACTTCCCCTTTTAAAGCATTCAACTGATTGGATAAAGCATCACTCATTGCAGATGGCAATCACCCTGGTTGATGTGGATGTAATCAGTCATCTACTTAGTAAACTCACCAAACAATAAAGCCCATAAATGTCCTTGTATTACAATTAGCCTAATGCTTGCTTGACCAAACAACTGGGCACAATTACCTGGTTGAGGTGACACATTAGCCTACCCATCACAGTCTCTTATATCAGTGGGTGGAGAACCACACAGAAAACAAGAAAATATTAAACTCCCATCCTGGGGAGAACTGCTATGTTCTCAAATTGTGGGTCAAGAGTCTCTCAAGAACCTAGGCAGTGCCTAACAAAATAAAACAGACTGATATGTCAAACCCTCAATATTATTGCAAGTAAATATGTATCTTATTCCTCATTAAATGAAACTTAGTGGTTAACATAGTAACGAGAGGAGAGGGAGTGAAAATAGAACAGAGGGCTTTTTTAGGGCATTAGAAGTGTTCTGCATGACCTCACAATAATGAATATAGGCATTTTATATTTCATCAAAATATATAAAATTTTATGGACCTAAGTATATATCATAATGTAAACCATTGACAGTGGTTATTAGCAAGGCTTCAATATTTGTACATCAATTTTAACATATGTATCATCCACATGTAAAACATTAATAATAGGGGAGAAAGGAAAAGGAGGAGGGCCTTGGGTATATGAGAATCCCCTATAGTGTATATATGACTCTTCGGTAACCTAAAGCTTCTTTGAAGATAAAAAGAAAGAAAAAAAAAGTGACTGGGAAATATATGGAAGAAAATGTCATTGTACATGCAAAACAAAAGCTCTTATAGTGAAAAAAACATAATGCCTATTTTTTTTATTATTTCAATTTAAAAAAAAATTTAACAAATGTATTTGTTACTTTTAAAACTATCATTATTATTTCAATTTCTCACTATTTTTGGTTATTTTGTTGGCTAAATTTTTGAAGAGCTTTTGGATCACAGAAGGGTCACAACTATGGCTGAGGAGGATGACTGGTGCATGGTGTTAGTGATGGGGGATGAATGGGAGGGAGTTCACCGGGGGCATACCTCTAAGGCATATGGATGTGTTCAAGTGTTCATGTGGCATTGTCAGGGTGGGTGGACATCCACACAATAACTGAAAGAATATCAAATTTCCATCCTGTGGAACTCTGCTATACTCTCTAATGAGACAATAAGAATCCCCTGAATACAGGGTGGCGTTGATTGAAGGAGTACAGAACATTGTGATGGACACTTTATATTGATGCTTGTAGTTATGAATGTTTTCTTTTGAACTTGAAACTTATCTTCGTATTATATGTTGCCTAAGAATTACCTTATAAGGGCTTCCTTGTTGCTCAAATATGGCCTCTTTCTAAGCCAGACTCAGCATATAAACACAGTACCTTCCCCTCAGCATGGGAAATGACTGCTAAGGATAAGCCTCCCTGGCACCAAAGGATTATTACCAAGTGCCAACTAGCAATGCACTTGGAAAAAGACCTTGACCAAAGGAGGGAAACTGTAAACACAAATGAGTTTTTATGGCTAAGAGTTTTCAAAGTGAGTCAAGAGGTCAATCCAGAGGATAAATATATGCACATCTCAGCAGGATCTCCTTGATTGCCACAGTAAATTTTGCCTCAAATGGCAGGCCCCTGAGGGTTCTAGAGACATTGAGACACTAAAGCCAAGGTAGAGAGCTCAGGGTTTTGGCACCCTGCCAGTGGACCTTACTTTGTAATTTATGCTCCCCAATGTGACAGAGTTTGAGATATTTGTGGTTCCTCTACACATGACTCTTCTGCTCCTTCTATTTGAACTTATATTTAGTACTATATTTGTTACGTATATGCCCAAGAGACTCAAATCTTTGGTCTGTCCATTTGCCAGTTGGACCCTGAAACTTAGCAGAGTTGCCACTACCAATCGCAAGTTCATTGATCTCATTGAGGATAACTAACAAGAGATAATGATGGACAAGCCCATCCCAAGGAACAGAAAGTGTCTGCAACTGCAAGCAGGATAGTCCCATCCACCTGCCTCATGAGATCTAAGGCAGCTCTCAATTGGAGGCAAACTGGCCATCTCCATCCCAAAATATGCAAGATTTTGGAATGAACAATGAACTAAATTAGACTTACTATTATTCTATTATAGACTTACTGTTATTCTAGCAATGGAAGAATTTTTATCATTGATGTGGAGGCAGTGGCCACTCGAGGTTCTGCGTGGAAGGAAAGGGGAAAATATGTGTAATATAGGGGCATTTTTGGGATGTTGGAATTGTACTGCATGATGTTGCAATGATGGATAAAGGTCATTATACATTTTGTCTTATATATTTTTCATAATGTACAAAGTTGTGCATGACATGACAGAGAGTAACCTAAAATGCAAACTATAATCCATAGTTAGTGGCAATGCTTCAATATGTGTTCATCAGCTCTAACAAATGTATCACACTAATAAGAGATGTTAAAGTGTGAAAGTGTGGGAAGAGTAGGAAGTAGGGCAAGTGGGAATCCACTATATTTTTATCTAATATTTATGTAATATAAAGTAACTTTAAATTTAAAAAAATATAAAAAATTATACTGGAAGCACATTACAGAAGATTTGAACAGGCAGAGGAAAGAATTAGTGATGTCAAAGATAGTATAATCTGAAGTTAGACACATTATAGAACAGATAGATTGAAAGATATTTTTAAAAATCAGTGGAGAATTGAATGACAAAATAAACACACAATCCTATGCATTATACACATTCAAGAGGTAGAAGAGTAGGTAAAGGAGGCAGAAGTACTGTTGGAGGAAATAATGGCTGAAAATTTCAAAATTCTTTTGAGGGACATGAATGTACATGTCCAGGAAACACTGTACACTCAAGACAGGATAAATCATAACAGGCCTACCCCAAAACATATACTTATCAAATTGTCAAACACTCAAGGAAAACTGAGAATTAGGAAGGCAGCAAGAGAAAACAATTCCATCAGATATAAGAAACTCTTGATAAGATTAAGCACTGATTTCTTATCTTAAGCCATTTAGGCAATAATGTTGTAGTATGACATAGTTAAGGTGCTAAAAGATTAAAAAAAAAAAAAAAAAAACAGCAGAGGAGAAAACAAGATGGCAGCAGAGTGAGGAGCTCCTGGAGTCAGCTCATGTTGCAGGGTAATTCATGATCACCCAGAGCTACCTAAAGCATCTGTTTGGGGACACCAGGGGACCAGAAGAGTATCATGCAACATTTCTTGAAAGTGTGGAAGGAAGAGACTGCCCATCTGCAGAAAGGATTCATGAGTAAAGCCCTCCATGCCACAGAAGTCAGTGCCTGTGGTGCAAGCTGCCTTGGGAGCTATTCTATGGCTGGAGTTGAAGGTTCTATTACCCATAAATGGTGGAGGAAGAAACAGTTGTCCACCGACCTCAGCTACTGATTAGTGGACTCAGCTGGCTGAAGTATAATCCTAGAAGCAGCTAGGGTTTGAGTCTGTCCAAGTTGGAAAAAGTCTGGTAGCTGCCATTTTGACTCCAACCCAGCCTGAGGGGAAGCAGGGCTGATTGAAAATCACATTGCTTGTAAGGACTGGCTTCTTTCCACCCAGGTTGGATTGCAACTCTAGCTTAAACCCCAGCCCCATCTCTGGCAGGGAGGAGGCTGGGGAGACCTGCACAACCTCTCTGGGAAACTGCAAGCCACATGATTGAGGCCAGTGCCCATCCTATTCTAGTGGCACATACCACCTCAGGAGATTTTCCATGGATGGAGTTAGAAGCACCATTGTCTATAATTGGTGGAGGAAGAGACAGTTGTCCACCGATCACAGCTTCTGATAAGTGGACTCAGCTGGCTGAAGTATAATCCTAGAAATAGCTAGGGTTTGAGCCTGCCCAAGTTGGAAAGAGTCCAGTAGCTACCATTTTGACTCCACCCCCAATATGAGGAGAAGCCTGGCTGACTGAAAATCCAGTGAAGTTAGGGACTGGCTTCTTTCCACCAAGATCAGACTGCATCCCTAGCCTAAGCTCCAGCCCCACTTCTAGCAGAGAGGGAGCTAGTGGGACCTGCACCAGCCTCACCAGGCAACTGCAAGTGCTCTCTGCGGGCACAGAGTGAATAGTCAGTCACCGAGTCTGCATGCCAGCACCCCAATAGGATAGGAGTAGTACTGGGTATCCTCAGCCTCTCCAGGCAATGGCAGGAGTTTTCAGCCCACACAAACTGGTTTGTTGAATGCTTTTGAGTCCATCTCCACCTCTGCCCCCCCCCCATAGTATAGGAGGCAGCTGGTGTTCCCTCAGCCTCTCAGAGTAACTATAAGCATTTTTCTGCCTACACAAACCTGACCGTTGGGCACTTGTGCCTCCACCCTTATCCCTACTAGGATGAGAGATGGACTGTGTTTGCCCAGTCTTTCTGGGTAAGTGCAGCTGCTTTTAGCCCACATGGCCTGAACAGGTGAGTACTTGTGGATCTACCCTCACCCCCCAATAGGAAAGAGGGGGCTGGTGTTTCTGCAGCCTTTCTGTGCAATGGCAGATTTTTGGCCTGCAGGAACTGGACTGTTGGATGCTTATGGATCCAACCCCACCACCCAATAAGATTGGAGGGGCCTGGTGCTTCCTCAGCCCTTCTGAGCAATAGTGGGTACTTTCAGCCTACAGGGACTGAACTGTGGGACATTGGTGGCTCCTTTTCCACCCCTAAAGGACAGAAGGGACAGTACTCCCTCAGTAGCTCAGGGAAACTGCTGGCATATTCAACTCACATGGATTAGATTGTTAGGCACTCCAGAGGGCCAATTCCACCACAGCAGGGAGGGGGTCTGGTGCTATGTCAGTTTACCTGAGTAACTGTGGTAATTTTGGACCCACATGGCATAGAATTTTGCCCACAACTATAGCTCCATCAGCCCCAAGGTAGGGGAGGATGTGGTGTGAAGCTTTTCAGACTATCCGGGCAACTACAGACAGTCTTGTCCTGCCCAACTTGGATTACTACACATGGCTGCAGCTCTCTCCCTACTCCTGACAGAGGAGAAAGGTGGGAGAAGCTTCATCAATTCCTGGAGCAATGTAGGCAGCTTCAGCCTCCATAGCTTACAGCACCAACTACATCCTTCATTTCCACTACACAACCAGCAAGGGAGAAAAGACAAGAAAGTCCTAAACTAAAGGTAGAAACTGCACCCAGAATACATACATTTAGCAAGCCAGATGCGAAAACACCATCAAAAAATTCAAAGCCATTCCAAGAGACAGGAAGATATGGCCCAGCTAATGGAGCAAGAGAAGCCTGAAAATGACATACAGGAGTTGAGACAACTAATCATAGATGTTCAAACAAATCTCCTTAATAAATTCAATGAGATGGCTAAAGTGATTAAGGATATTAAGAAGACATTGGAGGCTGCGGCGGGGCTGGAGGCTGGGGCGGGCGCAGGCGGGCGCAGGCAGGCGGCCCGCCGTGCGGGGGACACCCGGCGCCTGGGGTCGGCTCCGCGCACAGGCCGCCCGGCTCCTGGGCAGGGCACGCCCGCGTGTGCGAGTTGACGACTGGGTCGCTTGAATTCTACCTAGGATGACCAGCCATCCTGGGGTGCCCAGGAATGAAGAGTTTTCTGGGATTCACGATTGTGAATCTGACCTGTCCAGTGCAAACCGGGCATGAGCTGGTTCTTCTCTCAGTGGACCCTCAGGCCAAGCCAACTGGACCTTTAACTGACCTCTGTGTTCAACAAAAAAGTCAACTAAAGTCATGGTAACAGTGGCTGAAGTGTGAAAGAAAAACGCAGGGATCCAAAGAATGGCCCCATCGAGCTTTTTTAAACTGAGGAAAAAGTTGTTACGGTCCTGAATGGTCAAAAGATTGTTGTAATATTTTTCCAGGATGTTGGGGTTGAAGGTGGTAAGGTTGGTTTTCCTTCCAACATCTTTTTGGAAAGCCTCTGTAGGGGCAAAATTGCAACGGAAAACAAAATCTGATTTATCTATTTCTTGTCCACACTGGCTCCCTGTCAGGATCACACTATTTCCAACCACAGCACAAATATTATAATGCTTATTCATAATGGGTGACACATCTGGAAGCAGTGATTGGAAGTTATTGCTAATAGAGAAAGCATATTTATGGCTGGAATAATCATAGTGCATCAGTTGTCCAATCCGCACACTATTCTTGGTCAAAGAAAAATTTTTTATTACATCAACATGCTGCAGAATTTCTTGCCTAAAATAAAAAGAAATTCATTAAATGTTTCCCATTCAAAAAAAAAAAAAAGACATTGGATGAGCACAAAGAAGAATTTGAAAGCATACATAGAAAAATAGCAGACCTTATGGGAATGAAAGTTGCAGTAAATGAAATTAAAAGTACACTGGAGACATATAACTGCAGATTTGAATAAGCAGAAGAAAGGATTGGTGAGCTCGAAAACATGACCTCTAAAAGTGAACGTACAAAAGAACAGATGAAGAAAAGAATAGAAAAAAATGAACAGGGTCCAGGGAACTAAATGACAGCAAGAGATGTGCAAACATACATGTCATGGGTGTCCCAGAAGGAGAAGAGAAGGTAAAAGGTACAGAAGGAATATTTGAAGAAATAATGGTAGAAAATTTCCTAACCCTATTGAAGGACATAGATATCCATGTCCAAGAAGCACAAAGTACTCCCATCCAAATAAAGCCTAATAGACCAACTCTGAGACACATACTGACTAAAATGTCAAATGTCAAAGACAAAGAGAGAATTCTTAGAGCAGCAAGAGAAAAGCAATGCATAACCTATAAGGGATACCCAATAAGATTAAGTGCTGATTTCTCATCAGAAGCCATGGAGGTAAGAAGGCAGTGGTAAGATATATTTAAGATACTGCAAGAGAAAAACAGACAGCCCAGAATTTTATATCCAGAAAGATTATCTTTCAAAAGAGGGTGAGTTTAGAATATTCACAGATAAACAGAAACTGCAAGAGTTTATAGCAAGAAGACCAGCTTTGCATGAAATACTAAAGGGAGTGTTACTGTCTGAAAAGAAAAGACAGGAGACAGAGGCTTGGCAGACAGTTTAGAAATGATGAGTGTGTCAGTAACAGTAATTATAAGTGTCAAAAATAAAATGACAAATAAAACTCAAAGAGCAAAATGAGTTGATGAAATGAGAACTGCCTTTACAGGAATAACATTGAATATTAATGAAGTAAACTCCCCAATCAAAAGACACAGAATGGTGGAATGGATAAGAAAATATAAGCCATCTATATGTGGTCTGCAAGAGACTTGCCTTAGACCCAAAGATACCAATAGATTGAAAGATTGAAAGTTAAAGATTGGAAAAAGATATTCCAAGCATGCAATAACCAAAAAAAAAAAAAAAAAAAAAAAGCTGGGGTAGTTATACTTATACCAGATAATATAAACTATAAACTTTAAAAGCAAAACCTTTATTAGAGACAAGGAAGGACATACATGTTAATAAAAAGAATGATTCACCAGGAAGAAATAATGATCATAAATGTATATGCACCTAACCAGGATGCCCCAAGTTACATGAGGCAAACACTGGCAAAACTGAAGGGAGAAATAGACATCTCCACAATACTAGTTGGAGACTTCAATACACCACTCTCAGCATTTGATAGAACATCTGGACAGAGGATCAATAAAGAATCAGAGAGCTTGAATAATATGATAAATGGACTAAACCTAATAGACATATACAGAACATTGCACCCAAAACAGCAGAATATACTTCCCTTTCAAGTGTTCATGGATCTTTCTCCAGGATTGACCATATGTTGTGTCACAAAGCAGACCTCAATAAATTCAATAAAATTAAAATTATACAAGGCAGTTTCTCTGAACATAATGGAATAAAGTTGGAAATCAACAAGTGACAGAAAAAGGGAAAATTCACATATATATGGGGATTAAAAAATACACTCTTAAATAATCAGTGGGTCAAGGAAGAAATCTCAAGAGAAATCAATAAATATCTCGAGAAAAATGACAATGAGAATACAACATTTCAGAACCTATGGGATGTAGTGAAGGCAGAGTTGAGAGGAAAATTTATAGCCCTCAATGCTTACATTAAAAAAGAAGAAAGAGCTAAAATCAATGACCTAACTAAGCAGCTGAGGGAACTAGAAAAAGAACAGCAAACTAATCCCAAAGCAAGTAGAAGGAATGAAATAACAAAGATCAGAGCAGAAATAAATGCGATTGAGAACAAAAAAACAATAGAGAGAATTAACAAAACCAAAAGTTGGTACTTTGAGAGATTAACAAAGTTGACAAACCCTTGGGTAGAGTGACTAAGAAAAACAGAGAAAAGATGCAAATAAATAAAATAAATAATGAAAATGGGAACAATACTACTGACCCCACAGAAATAAGAGAGATAATAAGAGGATACTATAAACAACTTTATGCTAAAAAGCTAGACAATATAGAGGAAATGGCAAAATTCCTTAGAACATACAAACAATCTACACTGACCCAGAAAAAATAGAAGACCACAACAAACCAATCACAAATAAGGAGATTGAAACAGTCATCAAACAGCTCCCCAAAATGAAAAGCCCAGGAGCAGATACATTCATAGGTGACTTCTACCAAGCATTCAAAGAAGATTCAATACAAATCTTACTCAAACTCTTCCAAAAAATTGTACAAGAAGGAACACTACTGAA
This sequence comes from Tolypeutes matacus, assembly GCA_026826555.1. NCBI lineage: Eukaryota > Metazoa > Chordata > Mammalia > Cingulata > Chlamyphoridae > Tolypeutes > Tolypeutes matacus. The sequence goes on along the minus strand of JAKSZT010008315.1, from coordinate 2,245,339 downwards.
TTCATTCTCAAAGCAAGTATCACCATAACACTAAAGCCAGATAAAGATATTACAAAAAGAGAAAATTACAGACCCATTTCTCTAATGAATACAGATGCAAAAATCCTCAATAAAATACTTGCTAATCGAATCCAGCAACACGTTAAAAGAATTATTCATCATGCTCAAGTGGGTATTATACCAGGTATGCAAGGCTGTTTCAACACAAAAAAAATCAATCAGCATAATACACCATATTAATAAATCAAAGAAGAAAAGTCACATGATCTTATCAATTGACACAGAAAAGGCATTTGACAAAATACAGCATCCTTTCTTGATAAAAAATAATACTACAAAAAATAGGAATTGAAGGAAACTTTCTCAACATGATAAAGACCATATATGAAAAACACACAGCTAACATTGTACTCAATGTTGAAAGACTGAAAGCTTTTTCAATGAGATCAGGGATAAGACAAGGATGCCCCTTGTCACCACTGTTGTTCAATATAGTGCCAGAAGTTCTAGGTAGAGCAATCAGACTAGACAAAGAAATAAAAGGCATCCAAATGGGAAAGGAAGAATTAAAACTTTATTCACAGATGATATGATTGTTTATATATAAAGTCCTGAAAAATCTGCAACCAAACTGCTAGAGCTAATAAATGATTTCAGTAGAATGTCAGGATATAAGATCAATACACAAAAATCAGTGATGTTTCTATACACTAGTAATGCACAATCTGTGGAGGATGTCAGGAAAAAATTCCATTTACAATAGCAACTAAAAGAATCAGATATTTAAGAATAAACTTAGCCAAGTATGTAAAGCATTTGCATTCAGAAAATTATAATGCATTACTAAAAGAAATTTTAAAAAGACCTAAATAATTGGAAGAACATTCCGTGCTCATGGATTGGAAGACTAAATATCATTAAGATGTCAATTCTACCCAAATTGATATATAGATTCAATGCAATCCCAATAAAAATTCAACCAGCATTTTTAAACAAATGAAAAACACAATTTTCTAATTTACCTGGAAGGGTAAGAAGCCTCGAATAGACAGAAACATCTTAAAAAGATAAGTGAAGTTGTAGGACTCTTACTTCCAGAGTTTAATTTATATAACCTAGTGACAGTGGTAAAAACAGCATAATACTAGCATAGAGATAGACACATTGAACAATGGAACCAAATTGATGGTTCAGAAACAGACCCTCACATCTTTGGCCAAGTGATTTTTGACAAGCCTGTCAAACCCACCCAGCTTGGAAAGAACAGTTTATTCAACAAATGGTACTGGGAGAATTGGCTATCCATAGCCAAAAGAAAGAAAGAAGACCCCTATCTCACATGTTATACAAAAATTAACTCAAAATGGATCAAATACCTAAATAAAAAAGCAAGTACAATAAAGTCCCCAGAAGAAAATGGAGGGAAACATCATCAAGACCTAAAGGAAGGAGGTGGATTCTTAAACCTTATACTGAAAGCACAAACAATGAAAGAAAATATGAAAAAATGGGACCTCCTTCAACTTAAACACTTCTGTGATTCAAAGGACTTCATCAAGAAGGTGAAAAGGCAGCCCACTCAATGGAAAAAAATATTTGGAAACCAGATATCTGATAAGGGTTTGATTTCCATTCTATATGAAGAGATCATACAACTCAACAATAAAAGAGCAAGCAATTCAATTAAAATATGTGCAAAAGATTTAAATAGACATTTCTCCAAACAGGAAATACAAATGGCCAGAAAGCACATGAAAAAATTTTCCAGATGAGGAGTAAGATGGCATCAGTTAAATTGGGTGCTAACCAGCTCTCATAAAATATGGCTGGTTGGGGACAAGATCCTGCCTGAGTGAGCTGTTCTGGGAGCCCATGGAGTGGGAGCCTTTGAGTCAACTGGAGGAAGTTGGACAGGGAGATAGATTACTCAAGATAAAACCAGAACATAGAAACAGTAAGGAAATAAAACAAGAAGAACAAAATGTCAAAGAGAAAACTTAACACAAAAAAAATCATCAGCTAAATAAAACTCTAGGTCAGAGAGAAAAGCTAATCAACTGAATAAATCCATCAAGATAAAAAGATGATCAGAGGGCAAGAAAAAATTACAAAACATACTAAGAAACAGGAAGACATGGACCAGTCCAATGAACAAGCTAAAAATTGGGAAGAGAGGCAGAACATCAAACAGCTAATCAAAGATGTCCAAACAAATAACACGGACCAATTTAAGGAAGTGAAGGAAGAGAGTAAGGATATTAAGAAGGCACTGGGAAAACATACTGAAGAAATTGTAAACATACACAAAAAGATAATGGATATGATGGTGATGAATGGCACAATCCAAGAAATCAAAAAGATACAGGAATCACATAACAGCAGATTTGAGTGGGCAGAATAAAGAATTAGTGATGTGGAAGACAGTACAACTGAAATCAAACAGATAGTAGAACAGATAGTTAAAAAAGATAGAAAAAAAACTGGCAGAGACTTAGAGATATAAAAGACAACACAAAATGCACAAACATATGCATTATAGGCATCCCAGAGGGAAAAGAGAAGGGAAAGGGAAGAGAAGGAGTTTAGAAGGAAATAATGGCTGAAAACTTCCCAACCCTATTGAAAGAGATGGGTGTACATGTCCAGGAAGCACAGTGCACCCCAAACAGTATAAATCCCCACAGACCTACTCCCAAGACATATACTTGTCAAAATGCCCAATGCTCAAGAAAAAGAGAATATACTGAAAGCAGAAAGAGAAAAGAGAACCATCACATACAATGGAAATTTAATAAGATTAAGTGCTGATTTCTTATCTGAAACCATGGAGGGAAGAAGGCATTGGTATGACATGTCAAGGCACTTAAAAAAAAAACTTACATCCAAGAAGTCTCTATCCAGCAAAGTTGGCATTCAAAAATGATGGAGAGTTCAAAATATTCACAGATAAACAGAAATTAATAGAGTATGTCAACAAGAAACCTGCCCATCCAGAAATACTGAAGGGAGTTCTGTAGGTTGCAAGGAAAAATCATGGAAAGAGAGAGTTTGAGGAGAGTGTAAGAACAAACAAAAAGAAAAAGAGGAATAAAAACAAGATATGACATATATAAACCCAAACAAAATATGACTGATGTAAGAATTTCCTTGACAGTAATAACACTGAATGTTAATGGATTAAACTCACCAGTCAAGAGACACAGATTGATAGAATGAATGAAGAAATATTACCCATCTCTATGTTGTCTATAAGAAACTGACCTTAGACCCAAGGATTCAAAGAGGCTGAAAGTGAATGGCTGGAAAACAATTTTACAAGCAAACAACAAGCAAAAATGGGTGGTAGTAGCTTTACTAATATTGGACAAAATAGACTTTGAATAAAAAACTTTTATATTAGACAAAGGTGGACACTATATAATTGTAGAAGGTAATCTTTCAAGAAGAAAGAACAATCATAAATATTTATGCACCTAAAAAAGCATGAAGAAAACATTAGAAAGACTAAGTGGTGAAATATATGCATCTACAATTATAGTGGGGGACTTTAATACACCATTATCACCATTAGACAGAACATCTCAACAGAGAATCAATAAAGAAACAGACTCTGAAAAATACATTAGAGGATCAGGACCTATTAGACATATACAGAATGTTACACCCAAATACAGTGGGATATACATTCTTCTCGAGTACACATGGATCATACTCCAAGACAGATGACATGCTAGGCCACAGACAACTCTCAATGAATACAGAAAGATTGAGATTATATAAAGTAATTTCTCTGACCACAATGGAATGAAATTGGAAATCAGTAAGGGCCAGAGAAACAGATTAGGCACAAAGATATAGAAGTTAAACAACACACTCTTGGATAAACAGTGGGTCAAGGAGGAAATCTCAAAAGAAATCAGTAACTACCTTGAAAGGAATGCAAATGATGACACAAGATATAAAAACCTATGGGATGCAGCCAAAACTGTACTGAGAGGGAAATTCAGAGCCATAATGCATATACCAAAAAAGAAGAAAGAGCTAAAATTGAAGATCTAACAGCACATCTGGAGAAATTAGGAAAACAAAAACAAACTAACCCTAAAGGAAGTAGAAAGAAGGAAATGGCCAAAATTATAGCAGAACTAAATGAAATAGAAAATAAGAAAGCACTAGAAAAAATAAACAAAACCAAAAGCTGGTTCTTCAAGAAGATCAATAAAATTGACAAACTCTTAGACAGGCTAACAAAGGAAAAAAGAGAGAGCAGATGCAAATACACAAAATAAGAAATGAGGAAGGGGATATCACCACTGACCACACATAAATAAAGTGTGCCATAGAAGGATATTTTGAAAAATTATATGCCAATAAGGATGGTAATTTAGAGGTAATTTAGAGAAGAAATTGATTAACTCAATAGTCCAATTACAGGTAAAAAGAAAGACTCAGTCATCAAAAAATTCCCAACTAAGAAGAGCCCAGAACCATATACGTTCACATGTGAATTCTACCAAACATCCCAGAAAGAGCTAACACAAACCTTGCTTAAGCTTTTCCAAAAAATAGAAGTAGAAGGAACATTACCTAACTCATTCTATGATGCCAATGTTACCCTAATACCAAAGCCAAACAAAGGTGCCACAAGAGAGGAAAATTACAGACTAATCTCTCTAATAAGCACAGATGCTAAAATCCTCAACAAAATATTTGTTAATCCCATTCAACAACATATCAAAGGATTATACACCATGAACAAGTGGGTTTTATCCCAGGTACGCAAGGATGGTTTAACATAAGAAAATCAATCAATGTAATATACCACATAAACAGACTGAAAGAAAAAAATCACATGATCCCCTCTACAGATGCAGAAAAAGCATTTGACAAAATACAGCAATTTTTCCTGATAAAAACACTGCAATAAAGAGGAATAGAAGGAAACTTTCTGAACATGATAAAGGGTATATATGAAAAACCCACACAAAACATCATCTTCAATGGTGAAATCCTAAAATCCTTCCCACTAAGATCAGGAACAAGACAAGGGTTCCCATATCAACACCCTTATTGAACACTGTCTTAGAAGTACTTGTTTCAGCATTCAGGCAAGAAAAAGATATAAAAGGTAACCAAATTGGAAAGGAAGAAGTGAAAATTTCACTATTTGCAGAAGACATTATTGTATATAGAGAAAGCCCTAAGAAATCTACAACAAAGCTTTTAGAACTTATAAAGGATTTCAGAAAAGTCGCAGGCTATATGATCAATGCCCAAAAATCAGTAGTATTTTTGTACACCAATAACAAGCAATCTGAGGAGGAAATCAGTAAAAAAAAAATACCATTTACAATAGTAACTAAAAGAATCAAATACCTAGGAATAAATTTAAATAAGGATGTAAAGGACATATACAGAAAACTACACAACACTGTTAAAGGAATTCAAAGAAGACTTAAATAAAAGTAAGAATATTCCTTGTTCATGGATAGGAAGACTAAACATCATCAAGATGTCAGTCCTACACAAACTAATCTATAGATTTAATGCAATCTCAATAAAAATCAACACTGAATTTTTTAATGAATTGGAAAAACTAACTAAAAACTTTATTTTGAAGGGTAAGAGGCGGTGAAGCACCAAAGACATATTGAAAAAGAAAAATGATGTTGGAGGTATTGCACTACCTGACTTTAAAAAAATACTACAAAGCTACAGTGGTTGGCACAAGGATAGACATACCAAGCAGTGGAACCAAATTGAGAGTTCCGATATAGATCCTTGCATATACAGTCATTTGATATACGACAATGCCACCAAGCCAACTCAATTTGGAGAAAATGGCCTCTTCAACAAATGGTGCATGGAGAAATGGAAATCCATATTCAAAAGAATGAGAAAGGAACACCATCCCACACCTTACAAAATAATCAACCCAAGATGGATCAAAAATCTAAATATAAGAGATAAGACTATAAAGGCCTTGAAAGATGATGTAGGGAAGCATCTACAGGACCTTTTAATAGGAAATGGTTTCATAAACTTCACACACAAAGCATGAGCATCAAAAGAAAAAATAGATAAATGGGATCTCCTCAAAATTAAAAACTTCTTCACCTCAAAGAATGTTATCAAGAAAGTAAAAACGCAGCCTACCCAATGGGAGAAAATATTGGGCAACCATATATCTGATAGGAGCCTGATATCTTGCATATATAAAGAAATCCTACACCTCAAAAATAAATACAAACAACCCATTTTTAAAAAAGGGCAATTGGCCTGAAACTTCTCCAAGGAAGAAATACAAATGGCTAAAAAGCACATGAAAAGATGCTCGGCATCACTAGCTATTAGGAAATGCAAATCAAAACTGCAATGAGATCATATCTGTCACCCATTAGAATGGTGGTTATTAAAAAATCAGCAGACTATAAGTGTTGGAAAGGATGTGGAGGAATGGGAACCCTCATCCACTGTTGGGATTGTAGAATTGTCCAGCCACTATGGAAAACAGTTTGACATTTCCTCAAAAAACTAACTAGAGAACTTTCTTATGATCCACCGATTCCACTGCTGTGTATATACCTTGAAACTTGAATGCAATGACACGATCAGATATATGCTCACCAATGTTCATAGCGGCATTTTTAACTACTGCCAAAAGTTGGAATCAACCCAAGTGTCCATTAACAGATGAATGGATAAAGAAAATGTGGTACATACATACAATGGAATATTACTTAGCTGTAAGAAGGAATAAAGTGCTAACATATGGCATAACATAGATGAATCTTGAAGACCTTATGTTGAGGGAAAAAAGCCAGGCATTGAAGGATGAATAGTGCATGACCTCACTGATATGAATTAAGGGAATTGAGCAGTTTCGCAGAGCTATTGTCTGTAAGATAGGTTTACAAGAAACAGAGAAGAGAAGGTTGAGAGCCATCTCCCATATGGATGTAATCTTAGGTAAAGTGATAGAGAGTAATTGAGTATTGAAGGGATATTACAGGAGGTATTCATATTATTGGGTTTGGTGGTGCAGGGTTGAAAGGTGGGTAGATTGGGAAGGGTGGGTTAGAAGGTCTAGGGTACTGAGGGGAGGGTTGTGAGATGGATCAGGTGAACACTGGGGATTTGTGGGTATGAGGTTGAAAGCACAGACGTGGGAATGCCTTTATGGCAATATGACAAGGAAGGGTCACTGGTTTAGGGTGTTGGTTGGGCAGCCATTCATGACAAGGCACCCCTGGAGCAGGTTTCTAGACAGTGTGTGAGTGTTCATCTGTTATAATATGTTGTATCAGTGGGTGGAGCCCCACATAAGGAGCAGGAAGGGATTGGACTCCCATTGGGAGGAATGATTTATTCTGAAATAGACAGGTGGGAGTCTCTCAAGAGCAAGGGTGGTTACTAATAGGGGAGGACAAACCAGTGTGTCAAGACCTCTTATTGATGTAACTATGAATGTTCTCATCCAACGGGTCAATCCATGGGATCCTCATGGGTCCCGGGGGAATGGGGTGGGTAGAATAGAATTGATCAAACAGGGGATATTTAGTGGTCAGTGGAAATGTTCTTAATTGCCATACTGTGATTTACACAGGACATGGTAAATATCAAAATTTATAAAATTGTACTATCTAAAATGTAAACCATAGTGTAAAACATTGACAATGTTTAGTAGCTATGTTCCACTATTTGAATATCAGTTATAACAATGCTACCATCCACATATAAAAAGGTAATAATATAGAGGAGAGAAAGGAGGGAGGATGTTCGGTATGTGAGAGTCTCCTGTATTCTGTGTATGTCTGCTGTGACCTAAAACTTCTTTGACAACAAATGAAAAATAGTGAGATACTGGGAAATGAGAAGGGGGAAGTGCCACGATACAGATTGTACACCAGATAATGCAGTGATGAAAGGCAAAAGGCAAAAACATTTTTTTTTATTTTTCATTTTTTTAATATCCCAATCTTTTAATTTTATTGTATTTTTAGTTTTTTTTTAAGTATGTATTTTATCTCTTACTTTTAAACTTATCATTATTATTTCCCTTTCCTATTAATTATATTCAGCTATCATAATGGCTTCATCTTTGAAGAACTTTGTATCACAGAAGGGTTACCACTGGGCAGGGGAGTATTGGTGTGGTGTGTCAGGGATGGGGGATGCATGGCAGGAAATTCACCTAAGCATAAATGTAAGGTATATAAAAATGTTCAAAAGTTCATGGGCCATTGTCACAGTGGGTGGAGAATCACTCAATAAATGAGAGAATACTGAACTCCCATCCTGGAGAGCTCTGCCACATTCTCCAAGGGAGCAGCAACAGTCCCCCAAGTGCAGAGGCAGTGACTGGCAAAGAAGGATGATCATGATCCACTGATGAGCCCTTGATATTGATGACTGGCCTGATGAGTCTTAGCTCTTGACATTAAAACTTAGCCTATTGTTATGGGGTGCCTAAGAGTTGCCTCCTGAAAGTCTCCTTGTTGCTAAAATGTGGCCTCTCTCTAAGACAAACTCAGCATATGAATGCATTACATTCCTCTCAGTGTGGGACATGATTCCCGGGGATGGACCACCATGACCTGAGAGATTGCTTCCAAGCACCAACTGGCAATGTGATTGGAAAAAACCTTGCATAAAATGGGGAAAAGGTAAAGACAAATGCGTTTATATGGCAAAGAGACTTCAAAATGAGTTGGGAGGTCATCCCAGAAGTAACACTTGCACACATCTCAGTAGGTCTCATAGAATTCCAATGTGGATGTCACGCCAAATGGTGGGGCTCCTGATGACTTTGGAGACACCTAGGTCCTATTTCAGGGTGGATAGCTCCAGAGTTTGGTGCCTTGCCATTGGGCCCTACTTTGGAGTTTGTGCTCCTGAGTGACAGAGTTGGGATCAACTATGTCTTCCCTGCACATGGCTTATCTGTCACTTCTATCCAATCCTATACTTGGTGCTGAAGTTTGTAAGTGTACATCCAGAGACTTGAGTCTTTGGGTTGTCCATGTGCCAGCTGGGCCCACAACCTCGATGGAACAGCAACTCCTACTCCACAACTCATTGGACTCACCCAGGACTACTGGCGGAGAGATGATGATGGATAATGGCCATTCCAGGGACTGGAGAGAGTCTGTAGCTGCAGGTATGATAATCCCATCCATCTTCCCCATGGGATATAAGCCCCCTCTCAATTGGAGGTGGAGTGGACATCACCATACCAGACTCCTCAGGATGGGGGGGATGAGCTATGACCTAGAGTGGACTTAGTTGTATTCTACTACAGACATATTTTGATTCAAGCAATGGAAGAAATTACAACACTGAGGTGGAGCCAGTGGCCACTGGAGGCTCTGCGGGCAGGAAGAAGGAAAAGCAGTTGTAATATAGGGGAATTTTGGGGACTTGGGAATTGTCCTGAGTGACATTGCAATGACAGATATAGGCCATTTTATACCATCATATAACATGCAGAACTGTGTGGAAGAAAGTGTGGTCTACAATTCAAACTATGGTCCATCCTTAAAGGCAAAGCCCCAGGATGTGTTTATCAATTGCACCTAATGTGCCACACTAATGAAGGATGTTTATGTGGGAGGTTGTGGAAAGTGTGGGAAGTGGGGCAGATGGTAATCCCTATATATTTTGAGTAACATTTATGTAATCTAAATATCTTTTAAAAATTAAAAAAGAATGAAAGAATAGCTAAAATTAAAAACCTAACTGCATACCTGCAGGAACTAGAAAAAAATAAAAACTAATTCCAAAGGAAATAGAAGGAAAGAAATATCAAATATCAGAGCAGAGCTAAATGAAAATGAAAATAAGAAAGCATTAGAAAAAATGAGTAAAGCCAAAAACTGACCCTTTGAGAAGATCAATAAAACTGACAATCCCTTACCTAGACTAACAAAGAAAAAAAAGAGAAGATGCAAATACATAAACTAAGGAGGGGGTATCAGCAGTGCCCCTAGTGAAATAAATAGTATCATAAGAGTATACTTTGGAAAATTGTATGCCAACAAGATGTATAATTTAGAAGAAATGAACAAATTCCTAGAAACACACAAACAACCTACATTGGTGAAAGAAGAAATAAATGAACTCAGACCAATCACCAGTAATGAGATTGAGTAGGTTATCAAAACCTTCCCAACTAAGGAAAGACCATGACCTGATGACATCACAGATGAATTCTACCAAATATTCCAGAAAGAACTAACGTGAATCCTGCTTAAACGCTCCCAAATAATAGAAGTGGATGGAACATTGCCTATCTCATTCTACAATGCCAACGTCACACTAATACCAAATCCAAAAAATGACACCATGAGAAAGGAAAACTAAAAACCATTCTCCCTAATGACCCTAGATGCTAAAATCCTCAACAAAATACTTGCTAATCATATTCAACAACACATGAAATGAATTATACACCGTGACAAAGTGGGATTCATTCCCGGTATGCAAGAATGTTTCAAAATAAGAAAATCCATCAATGTAATACACCACATAAACAGATTGAAAAAAAAATCACATGATCATCTCTACAGAGGCAGAAAAGGCATTCAACAAAATACAGCACCCTTTCCTTATAAAAACAGTTGAAAAGATAATAAAAGAATGAAACATCCTCAACATGACAAAAGGTCTATATGAAAAACC
>JAKSZT010008315.1:2001074-2172620 GCA_026826555.1 Tolypeutes matacus | reverse complement strand
TGGATTGGGGGAAGAACTATGGACTAGAGTGGACTTGATGGTATTCTCTTGCTCACATATGGTGATTCTTGCAATGCAAGAAATTATAACAATGAGGTGGAGCCAGTGGCCACTTGACAGTTTTTTGGGTAGGGAGGGGATGAGCAGTTGAAATACAGGGGCTTCTTTGGGAGTTGGAGGTTGTCCTGAGTACTGTTGTGGCAATGGATGTAGGCCATTTTAAATCAGCACACACCACTCAGAACTGAGTGGGAGAGAGTGTGGTCTACAGTGTGAACTGTGGTCTATGGTTGGTGGCAAGGCTCCAGGATGTGTAAGTTCATTGAGGTTGGTGGGCCACACTGTGGGAGATGTTTGTGTGGGATGTGGTGGGAGGTGTGGGAGGTGGGCAACATGGGAATCCCAGTGGGTTCCATGTAATATTTTAGGTAATCTAAGTACCTCTTAAAATATATCTATACATATATATATAAATAACATTTTTGTAAGCAAATACACATATATGCATATATATTTATATATCATTTTACAAATGTTTGTATGTATTGTGAGAATTTTTATTTTTACCCATAATAAAAAAAATAAATAAATAAAAAATAAAAAATATATCCGAATATCCTGCAAAAAAAAAAAAATGTACAGTAGTAGATTTCCAGGCAAACTACTGAGTTTTCTGTCAGTTGTTCCTAATATTTTTGCCTCTTATAATTTGAATTCCCTCTTATTTTTAAGAGGCAAAAGCATGTACAGTAATTACTTTTTTCAATGCTAATCACTGTTTATATAATGTACTATTATTCCTTCCTATAAACAAATTCTAGTCTTTAAAAAAAAAAAATTATATGTATATATGTCTATTTACACACAGAGGTAATAATATAAAAAAAAAATCAAAAACCAGTTCTGAGATTGAATCTTGCATTCATCATAGGACAGCTTAGAAAAGATGCAATAGTTGTTCTCCGGGGGTTACATGTTGTGGAGCAAGAAGAGGGAACCCTGGGCTAGGCCAGGAAACTCCTCCCAGCCTCTCTGCATCTGCAGCTGGGCTTGGTCTCTGACCACACCCTGGTGGTCCTGAGTGCCCTAAGCAGCCCAAGCCCCTTTTCTGCCTGAGACAACTGGAGCTGCCACCAGAAAGTGTAAAAGCCACAAGAGTTTCAAGTTCTTGTGGATGAAGAGAGGTTTGTGCCTGGGCTCACCCTGAATTCCTCTCACTGTGTGATTAGCACAGTAATAAATGGCTGTATCCTCAGCTCTCAGGCCACTCAGTTTTAAATAAACTTCATTCTTGGAGGTGTCCCTGGCGATGCTGAGTCGGGACTGAAGAGTTGGGTTATAGTTTGTGCTTCAACTACTAATTATCCTGCCAACCCACTCCAACTCCTTTCCTGGAGCCTGACAGATCCAGTCCATATCATAGTTGGTTAAAGAGAATCCAGAGACAGAGCAGGTGAGGGACAGGGTCTGTGATGGCTTCACCAGGCCAGGTCCTGACTCCTGCAGCTGCACCTGGGACCAGACACCTGAGGACAAGGAGAACCACAGTGAGTCCTGTGCTCAGAGGCATCATCCCCATTACCTTCATGTCTGAATCCTGAGACACTCACATCTGAGAGCTGCCATCAGAAAAAGTAAGAAAAATAAGGGTTTCATGTTCTTGGAAATGAGTTCCATGATGCTCAGAAAATGTGTTTCTGACATAAAAAGGCTGCTAAATTTAAGTAAATGGGTGCTGTGGTTTCCTCTGTCTGCCCATGTGGTGATTTGCATTATGGAGGTAACTCTGTATGTAAAATGAAAGGGGATGAGGGAAGGTCCTTCTCTTAGAGGCACCCTGGGGGAGGATGTTGTTTCAGCTCTTGGAGGACACAGTCATCTCCCTAGGGTGCCCCCTCATCAGGCCCAGTTTCCTTTATTTCAGGAAGGACATGTGCTGAATGAGTTGGTCAGGGATTCAGATGCATGAAAGGGTCAAAGATATCTTTGGAAATATGGTCATTGTATATATTTACTTGTGTGTATATACACATATGGAATAAAAATGGAATTTACATTATGTATATATTCCTGGAAAAAAAAATAAACCAATTGTGGTATACAGGAATATTACTCAACTGTAAAATGAAAGCAGTATTAACACATGGGATAATATAGATGAATCTTGAAGACATTATATGGAGTGAAGCAAGCCAGGCACTGAGGACAAATATTACATGACCTCACTGATATGAATTAAGCAAATTTAGTAAACTCACAGACCAAGGATCTGATAGAATTACAGGAGATAGAAATGGAGAAGGTTTTGAGCCAACACCCATATGGGCAAAATCTATGATAAGGTGTGAGTAGTTGCGCAGTGGAGGGACATGAAAGTGGTGCAATGATATTATTGGGATGAGTGTTGCTGGTTTGTCAGGGGCTAGTTTGGGGAGAGTGGATTGGACAGTCCATGGAACTGGGGGGAGGGTGGGGGAGGGATCAGGTGAACATTAGAGATTTGTGGGTTTATGGTTGAAACTACAACGTTAGGAATGTTTTTTGGCAATATGGCAGATGAGGGTTACTATTTTAAGATATTGATTGTGGGGGGCATTTGGGAATGGGCAAACCTGGGCAGGCTTCTAGGGAGTGTGTGATTGTTCATCTTGTCATAGTGTGTTTTATCAGTGGATGGAGACCCACATAATTAGCAGGAAGTTGTTAGACTCCCATCTTAGGGAGTTCTGCTATGTTTGCAAATAGAGGCGTGGGAGTCTTTCAAAGGCAAAGACAGTATCTAATAGAGGAGGACAGACCAGTATTGTCAAGCCCTCAATATTGTTGCAAGTAATTGAAGTTTTTTTTTTCAAGAAGTGAAGCCTGGTGGTTGCTGTGGACCCTGAGAGGAGGGGAATGAATGAATAAAATAGATGGATTGGGGTATTTTGGGGGTGATGGAGGTATTCTACATTACCTTGCAGTGATGGATACAAGCCATGTTAAATTTCATCAAAATTTATAAAAGTGTATACTCAAAAATCTACACCATATTATAAACAATTGATGACAGTAGCTATCTTTTAATATTTGTACATCAATTATAACCAAATGTATCATCCACATATGAAATGTTATTAATAGGGAAATGGCAAAAAACAGGGAGGATGTTGGGTACATGGGAATCCCCTATATTCTGTAGGTGACTTTTTTGAACCTTCTTTGAAGACAAAAAGAAAATGTAAGACACTAGGGGAATAAAGAGAAGAAAATATCACTGTACATACAGGACAACATCTTGCAGTAATGAAAGACATATTGTCAAAAATATTTTTAAAATATTTCTCATTATTTTCTAGTACTACAATTTGTTTTTAATTTGTATTTCATTTTTTATTTTTAAAACTATCATTATTATTTCATTTTCTTATTAATTGTATTTGGCTATTTTGTTGGTTTCATTTTTGAAGAAATTTTGGACCACATATTGGTTACAACTATGACAGGGGAGGATCATTGCTGTGGGGTGTCAGTGGTGGGAGATATATGGGGGAGGTTAGCCTGGGGCATATATATAAGGCATGAAAATGTGTTCAAGTGTTCATGGGGCATTATCACAGTGGTTGGAGACTCACACAATAACTGAAAGAATATCAGATTCCCATCCTGCATAGCTCTGCCATATTCGCTAATGGTAAAACAAGAATCCTCTGAATACAAAGGCAATGACTAGTGAAAGAGGATGGTCCATTCATGGGCCCTTGATATTGATGCCTATACTTATGAAACTTTATTTTGAAATTGAAGCTTAGTCTAGTATTATAGGGTGCCTAAGAGTTGTCTCCTAAGATTTTCCTTGTTGCTCAAATGTGGCCTTTCTCTAAGCTGAACTCAGTATACAAATGCATGACCTTCCCCTAGTGTGAGACATGATTCCCAGGGATGAGTGTCCCTGACACTGTGGGATTACTACCCATCACCAACTAGCAATGCAATTGGAGAAAGTCCTGACCAAAAAGGGAAAAAGATGAAGACAAGTGAGTTTTTATAGATAAGAAACTTCAAAGTTTTTGGGAGTAAGTAATGGTTAGGCTAATGTGTCAACTTGGCCAGGTAATTGTGTCCAGGTGTTTGTTTCAGCAAGCACTGGGCTAATTGTAATACAAGAGCATTTATGGACTTCAATCACCAGTGAGTTTACTGCATGGATGGCTGATTACATCTGCATCAATCAGGGAGATTACATCATCAATGGGTGATGCTTTTATCCAATCAGTTGAATGCCTTAAAAGGGGAAGTGATTTCAACATTCAGAGAGAATTTCCCAGCTCGTCATTGGACAGGCAACTTCTCCCTGAAACTCATCAAGGACCTTTCATCGGACTTTCATTGGAGCCCCTGGTTTGCAGCCTGCCCACGGACCCTGGACTTGTGCATCCTCACGCTCATGTGAGAGACTCTTTTAAAATCTCATATTATTGACAGATATCTCCTGTTGATTCTGTTTCCCGAGAGGACCCTGACTAATACAGCTTGGTACCGGGAGTGGTTCTTGAGGAACAGAGGCTAAACATGGGATGTCTGAAGTGGTTCTGGGAGTTTCGTAATTGGCTCTCTACTCTAATTGGATTTAGGGGTACTAATGACTCTCATTCCAATAATGAGGTTGCTAACAGTCCATGGCATAAGCTGGCAATAGAGATACGCAAAATAGCATCACTGGATTCCCCTACTTCCATGCTTATAAGAAGCAAGGATCTGGGTGAGAGTGTTTTCAACACCTTAACAGAATTTTGTGGAGTAAAAAAATATAATGATGTTGGCTGGCTCCTCCTAAATACTCTGGATACAGTTACAAAAGAAAGAGATGAACTAAAGTCTTCAAATTTGAAACTTAAATGCCGCATGAATGATATAAAAGTTTCTACATGTGCCTTGAAAGAAAATCTTGTCTCCTTGTCCACAGATTTGAGATATCTGAGAATCAAACCCAGACTCTCATTGTATAAGTAGCAGAATTACAGAGGAAACTAAAATCTCAACCTCACAGGGTTTCTGCAACTAAAGTGAAGGCCTTGATTGGAAAGGAGTGGAACCCTGAGGATTGGGATGGAGATATATGGGATGATGATAATATTGGTGGGGACATTGGAACCCTGAATTCTGCTGAGACTATACCAGATAAACCTGTGATGGCTTGCCCTGTGGAAACCACCCCTGATCAACCTTGTATCATCCAGCCTGCAGCCTGCCCCAGGGAATCTGGACTTTCTTCCAGCCCTGAGGTGGGTATAAGTCAAATGGAAGCCTGCACTGCCCAGCGTCTGGCCTGCCCCAGGCACTCTGGACCTCCTCCTAGCCCTGAGGCAGATATCAGCCTAATGCCAGCATGCACTGCCCAGCCTCCACCTTGTTCCAGAGAGTCTGGACCTCCTCCCAGCCATAAGGCAGGTACCAGCCAATCTCTAGCATGCACTACCCTACTTCCAGTCTGCCCTGAGGAATCTGTCTTCCAACCCCTGCATGAAGAGATTAATCCTGTCTTATCAGAGGAAATGCAAAGGAATACCCTCAGGTCCGTAGCCTGCTAGACATCTCTAATTCTTTTCCTTACCCACACCCATACCCCTCTTCTCTTCAAGATGCATTACTAGAATAAAATCAAAACAAGTCCCCAAAGGTGAAATACAAAGTGTGACCCATGAGGAAGTACACTATACTCTGAAAGAACTGCATGAGTTTTCTAAATTATATAGACAGAAATCAGGGGAATATGTGTGGGAATGGATACTAAAGGTATAGGATAATGGTGGAAGGGATATAAAGTTGGATCAGGCTGAATTTATTGATATGGGCCCACTAAACAGAATTCTGGATTCAACGCTGTAGCTCAAGGGGTTAGAAAGGGCTCTAACAGTTTGTTTGGGTGGCTGACTGAAGCATGGACCAAATGATGGCCTAGCATGTCTGATGTTGAGAAGTCTGATTTGCCGTGGCATACAGTAGATGAGGGGATTCAAAGGCTTAGAGAGATTGGAATGCTAGAATGGATTTACCGTTTGAGACCTCCCCACCCACCTCAGGAATGTCCAGAAGACACACCTTTAACCAGGACTGTGAGGAATAAATTTGTAAGTCTAACTCCATTTTCTCTGAAGAGCTGTGTTGTTGCTCTTCTCTGCAACCCAGATATTACTGGGGGAACGGGCTGTAATGGAATTGGAATCCTTAGACATTATGGGGATGATCAGATCTTGGTCTGGTAAAAGTCAAGTATCCAAGTATAGACAGGTAATCGCCAAAGGCAAGGTGGGCGTGGTTACCACCATGAAAGACAGATTCAAAACAACACACACAACAGTCTGAGTCACATGGAGTTATGGCATTGGCTAATAGATCATGGGGTACCTGGAAGTGAAATACACGGGCAGTCTACTAAATCTCTTCTGGATCTGTATAAGCAGATGTGTTCTAGGTCAAGTGAACAAAATCCTAACTCAAATTACAGATGCAGACAATCACGGCCCCTTAATCAATTCCCAGACTTGAGACAGTTTACAGACCCAGAGTCCCTTGAATGAGGAGAAGGCAAGGTCCCCTTGGGGAAGGATCCTGTTATATTGTCAAAAATTTATACTGTTCATCTTCCTTCCACCTTTCCCCAGGGAGATCTACGGCCTTTTGCCAGAGTAACTGTGCATTGGGGAAAAAGAAATATTCAGACATTTTGGGGATTATTAGACACTGGCTCAGAAGTGACATTAATTCCAGGAGACCCAAAACATCACTGTGGTCCACCAGTCGGAGTAGGGGCTTATGGAGGTCAGGTGATTGATGGAGTTTTAGCTCAGATCCATCTCACAGTAGGTCCAGTGTGTCCCCGGACACGTTCTGTGGTTATTTCTCCAGTACCAGAATGTATAATTGGAATACACATACTCAGTAACTGGCCGAATCCCCACATTGGATCCCTGACTTGTGGAATGAGAGCTATTATGTTTGGAAAGGCCAAGTGGAAGCCTCTGGAACTGCCCCTGCCTAGCAGCAAATCGTAGGCAATACCGGTTTCCTGGAGGGATTGCAGAGATTAGTACCACCATCAAGGTTTTAAAGGATTCATGGCTGGTGATTCCCACCACATCCCCATTCAACTTTCCTATTTGACCTGTGCAGAAAACAGATGGAACTTGGAGGGTGACAGTAGATTATCATAAACTTAACCAGGTGGTGATTCCAATTGCAGCTGCTGTCCCAGATGTGGTATCATTACTTGAGCAAATCAACACTTTCCCTGGTACCTGGTATGCAGCTATTGATCTAGCAAATGCTTTTTTCTCAATTGCCATTAGTAAGGACCACCAGAAACAGTTTGCTTTCAGCTGGCAAGGCCAGAAGTATACCTTCACTCTCCTGCCTAAGGGATATATCAACTCTCCAGCTCTATGTCATAATATTGTCCGCAAGGAACTTGATGGTCTCTCCCTACCACGAGACACCACACTGGTCCATTTTATTGATGATATCATGTTGATAGGACCTACTGAACAAGAAGTAGCAAAGACTCTAGATTAATTGATAAGGCATTTGCCTGAGAGACGATGGGAGATAAATCCAACAACAATACAGGGTTCTTCCACCTTAGTGAAATTTCTAGTTGTCCAGTGGTGTGGGGCCTGTCGAGATATCTTTTTTAATAAAGGATAAGCTGTTGCACCTGGCCCCTCCTACAACCAAAAGAGAGGCACAACACTTTGTTGGCCTTTATGGTTTTTGGAGACAACACATTCCTCATTTGGGTGTGCTACTCCAGCCCATTTACCGAGTGACCAGAAAAGCTGCTAGATTTGAATGGGGACTGGAACAAGAGGAAGCCCTGCGACAGGTCCAGGCTGATTTGCAAGCTGCACTACCACTTGGACCACATGATCCAGCATATCCAATGGTGCTGGAAGTTTCAGTGGCACATAGAGATGCTGTCTGGAGCCTTTGGCAGGCCCTATAGTGGAATCACAATGCAGACCCTTATGATTTTGGAGCAAAGCCTTGCCATCCTCTGCAGATAACTACTCCCCTTTTGAGAAGCAGCTTTTGGCTTGCTACTGGGCATTAGTAGAAACTGAATGCTTAACCATGGGCCCTCAAGTTACCATGAGACCTGAGTTGCCTATCATGAGCTGGGTTATGTCTGATCCACCAAACCATAAAGTTGGGCATGCACAGCAACACCCCATAATAAAGTAGAAGTGGTATATACGAGATAGGGCTTGAGCAGGTCCTGAAGGCACAAGTAAGTTACATGAGGAAGTGGCCCAAATGCCCATAGTCACCACCCCTGTCAACTTTCCTTTCCCAGTCCACAGCTTTGGCCTCTTGGGGAGTCTGTTACAATCAGTTGACTGAGGATGAGAAAACTCGGGCCTGGTTTACAGATGGTTCTGCACGATATGCAGGTACCACCCAAAAGTGGACAGCTGCGGCACTGCAACGCTTTTCTGGGACTTCCTTGAAGGATAGCGGTGAGGGCAAATCCTTCCAGTGGGCAGAGCTTCGAGCAGTGCATCTAGTTGTTCATTTTGCTTGGAAGAAGAAATGGCCAGAGGTGTGTTTGTACACTGATTCATGGGCTGTTGCCAATGGTTTGGGTGGATGGTCAGGGACTTGGAAGGAACATGATTGGTAAATTGGTGACAGGTCTGTGGAAGAGCTATGTAGATAGACCATTCTGAGTGGGCAAAAAACATGAATATATTTGTGTCTCACGTGAATGCTCACCAGAGGGTGACTTTAGCAGAGGAAGAGTATAATAATCAAGGGGATCAGCTGACCCGTTCTGTGGCTAATGCTCAGCCTCTTTCCCCAGCCACTCCTGTCATTGCCCAATGGGCTCATGAATAAAGTGGCCATGGAGGTAGGGATGGAGGTTATGCATGGGCTCAGTAACATGGACTTCCCTTCACCAAGGCTGACTTGGCTACAGCCACTGCTGGATGCCCAATGTGCCAGCAGCAGAGACCCACACTCAGCCCCAGATATGGCACCATTCCTCGAGGTGACCAGCCTGCTACCCGGTGGCAGGTGAACTACATTGGGGGGGTCATTTCCACCATGGAAGGGGCAGTGATTTGTTTTAACGAATAGACACATACTCTGGCTATGGGTTTGCATTTCTGGCACACAAGGCTTCTTCCAAAACTACCATCCGTGGACTTACTGAATGTCTTGTCTACCACCATGGCATTCCACACAGAATTGCTTCTGATCAAGGAACCCATTTCACAGCAAATGATGTGTGGGAATGGGCACATGCTCATGGAATTCACTGGTCTTACCATGTTCCCCATCACCCTGAAGCAGCTGGATTAATAGAACTGTGGAATGGCCTTTTGAAGACTCAATTACAGTGCCAACTAGGTGGCAATACCTTGCAGGGCTGGGGCAATGTTCTCCAGGTGGCTGTGTATGCTGTGAATCAGCATCCTCTCTATAGTGCTGTTTCTCCCATAAACAGGATTCATCGGTCCAGGAATCAAGGGGTGGAAATGGGAGTGACATCACTCAGTACTACTCCTAGTGACCCACTAGGAGAATTTTTGCATCTGGTCCCTGCAACCTTAAGCTCTGCTCATCTACAGGTTTTAGTCCCAAAAGGAAGAGTGCTGCCACCAGGGAACATAACAATGATTCCATTGAACTGGAAGTTAAGACTGCCACCTGGCTCATTTGGGCTCCTCTTACCTGTGAATCAACATGCAACAAAGGGAATTACTGTACTGGCTGGGGTGATTGATCCTGACTATCAAGGGAAAATAGAACTACACCTGTATAATGGGGGTAAAGAAGAGTTTGCCTGGAATGCAGAAGATCCTCTAGGAATTGTCCTGAATGACATTGCTATGACAGATATCTTTGGCCTGTCCATATACCAGCTGGACCCTGAAACTCAACAGAGCTGCAAAACCTTCTCTCGAGTTCTTTGGACTCACCTAGGACAATTAACAAGGAGATGATGATGGACAACGACCATCCCATGGACCCGAGAGAGTATACAATTGCAAGCGAGTCCTATCCATCTGTCTTATGGGATAGAGCTCCCTTTCAATTATAGGTGGAGCGGGAATCACCATCCCATAATCCTCATGATTGGGGGATGAACTATGCACCAAAGAAGGCTTTCTGGTATTCTGCTATAGACTTATAGTGATTCTAGCAATATAAGAACTTATATCATTGATGTGGAGGTAGTGGTCCCTGGAGGTTCTCAAGGCAAGGAGAAGAAAAACAGGTGTAATATGGGGACCTTTTCTAGACTTGGGAATTGTCCTGAATGACATTGCTATGACAGATATCATCCATTATATATCTTGCCATAACTTAAAAAATTGTGCCGGAGAGAGTGTAAACTACAATGTAAACTTCAATCCATGTTTAGTGGCAATGCTCCAAAATGTTTTCATCAATTGTAATGAATGTACTACACTAATGTAAGATGTTGTTAATGTGGGGAACTTTCAGAGTGGTAGGGAGCAGGGCATATGAGAATCCTCTTTATTTTTTATGTAACATTTATGTAACCTAAGTACCTTAAAAAACAAAAAACATATTAAAATAATAAAAGAAACACAGAGAAAAAGGGGGGGGGAAGTATATTGCAAACCATAGCTCAAAATCTTGAATAGCATCCCATTTGCAAGTTCAAAACTTTGAGCTCAGTTCATTCTTTGTTATTCAAAACTCTATGCATAGTAGGGAATTCTCTCCATACAGTTAGCTAATAAAGGGCAAATCCTACCTTCTAAGAATATTGGAAGTTATTTGAAACCGGAGAAGTAATCCACACATGCTCAATCAAAAGAAAAAAGAAGAAAGATTTTCAATAATAGGTAGGAAATTTCTGTTCTGGACTGCCATTCAGTACTTCTACCCCTCACTTGGTCCCATGCAATTTGGAGTCTTGCTGAGTTAGCATGGCCTGGGACCATCCCCATGAAGATTCAGTTAAAGAGACACTCACAGCATTAATTTACAACCCCATACATATTGAGTCATAAGGAATCAAAAGCCCAGAGACCCAGAGCAGAACACAAGCCACTAAGTTTTGCAGCATATGAAATGGTGCCAAGGAAGGTAAGGAAGAGATATCAGGAACAAGTAATCAAATAATTTCAAACAAATCTCATAAATCAATTCATGGAAATAAAGGAAAACATGGATAAAGAAGTAAAGGATATTAAGAAAACAAAGTGTGAGCATGAAGAAGAATTTGAAAGTATAAAAAGATGGGAAGCGGCTGTGGCTCAATCAGTAGGGCTCCCGTTTACCATATGGGAGGCTCCGGGTTCGGTTCCCAGGGCCTCCTGGTGAAGGCAGGCCTGCCCGCACGGCGTGGTTAGCTGACCCAGCGAGCACAAGCAGCAAGGGGGGGATAAATGAATAAATAAATAAAATCTTAAAAAAAAAAAAAAAGAAATATGAAATTGTGGGGATGAAAGGCACAATATTTTGAATTTAAAATATACAAGGAAATCGGATGTAGCTCAAGTGATTGAGCACCTCCTTCACAGATATGAGGTCCTGGGTTCAATACCTGATCTCTCTGTCTTTCTGTCTCTCTGTCTCTATCTATCTATCTATCTATCTATCTATCTATCTATCTATCTATCTATCATCATCTATCTATCTATCTATATTTATATCCATCCCAGAAGTAGAAGGGAAGGGAACAAGGGCAGAAATAATATTTGTGGAAATAATGTCCAAAAATTTCACAATCCTCTTGAAAGACTTAAATATGCATGCCTAGGAAGTACAAACAGAATAAATCCTAAAAGAACTAATCTGAAAACGTACTAATCAGAAAGTCAAGTGCCAATGTTAAAAAAAGAATTCTGAAGCAGTAAGAGAAAACTGATTCATCAAATAAAAAAGACCCTAAAAAAGACAAAGTTCTGATGTCTTAAAAACCATGGAGATAAGAAGGCAGTGGTGTAATATATTTAAGGTAATGTAAGAGGCAAAATTCTGTATTCAGCAAAATGCCCTTCAATAATGAGGGTGAGTTTAAAATAATCATGGATTACAGAAACTGAGGAAGTTCATCAACAAAAGATTTGCCTTACACTAACTATTATAGAGAGTGCTGTCTGTTTAAAGGAAATGCAGGAGAGAGTGGCTTGGAGTAGTGTCAAGTAATAAATTTCTTCATTATGGGTAACTAAAGTGTAAATGGAAATCCCAGGAAAACTGTGCCATCAATATACAACTCTATTCTTAATTTCTAGAAGAATCAGAATGCAATTGAAAAAGTAAAAGGCATTTTCTTGATAATGGACCTAGAAAGTTTAAAGTGGTAAAATGAGGAAAAAGCAACATAATGAGGGGAAAAAGAGGGATATCAGAACAGATAATGCATATGCTATTGAAGCTTAGTTGATATCTTTTTAAATTAGTAGACTATAGATTTATGTAGTGGAATGTAAATCCCTGGGCAACCACAAAGAAGATGTATATAAATAAAATCACAAACGAGGGGGGAGACATTAGTACTCACACCACAGAAATAAAAAAGAAATCAAAGTGGATAATATGAACAGCTCAATGTTAACAAATTATGCAAGCTATATTAAGTGGACAAACTCCTAGAAATACATGAACAAACGACACTCACTCTGAAAGAAATAGAAAATTTTAACATATCAATTATAAACAAAGAGTTTGAATCAGTCATCTTAAACATCCCAACAATAAAAGCCCAAGAACAGGTGGCCTCATAGTTGAATTGCACCAAATATTCCAAGAAGTATTAGTACTTATTCTCGCACAGACTTCAAAAAAAAAAAAAAAAAAAATGAACAGGAGTGAACATTACCTAATTCATTCTGTGAAGATAACATCTCATTATTACAAAAGACATACAATTAAACTGTAAGAAAAGAAAATTACAGACATTTCTCTTATAAATACAAAGGCAAAAATCCTGAAAAAAAGATTTTCAAATTGAATGCAACCTCACTTTAAAAATATTATACTCCATGGTAAAGTTTATAAATCAAGTATGTAAAAGTGGTTGAACATAAGAAAATTAATTGATGTAAAATCTGAATTAACAAAATGAAGGGAAACACAATCATTTTCTTCAATTTTGGATTTTATATTTGCATTATGAATGGAAATGAGTTATAAATGAGAGATTGAATAGAATATTAATGCAACATTGTTTTTTGTGAAATGTTAATAAAAACATTAAATGAACAATTAGAATCAGTAAATGCATACCCAGTTAATTTTTTAAATTACAAACTCATAGAATTATTGTTACTCATGTTATAATCATAGTTGTAATTCAAATGTCAAAAATATAATATTAGGGAGTGGAATAAATTTTCATGTTCAGGATACAAAGCTAAAGCATGACTATTTCTTTTTTTTTTCTGTTTTAATTTCTTTTTTTTAAACTTTATTTTGTACATTTAATAATTAAAAACATAAACAATTAAAAATTAAAAAGTAAACACAGATGAATAAATATATACATTTCTCAATTAAATGTAATGGATACATGTAAATTTTTTTTTTGAATCAAACAATATATTACACAATATATTTGGCTCATAGTAATGCATTCATACAGTATTTGTCCTTTTGTGTCTGGCTTGCTTCACTCAACATAATGTCCTCCAGGTTCATCCATGTTGCCACATGCTTTATGACTTCATTTCTTCTTACAGCTGCATAATATTCCATCATGTGAATAGACCACAGTTTGTTTATACATTCATCTGTTGATGGACATATGGGTTGTTTCCAACTTTTGGCAATGGTGAATAATGTGGCTATGAACATCAGTGTGCAGATGTCTGTTCGTGTCACTGCTCTCAGTTCTTCTGGGTATATACCCAGTAGTGGTATTGCAGGGTCACATGGCAAGTCTATATTCAACTTCTTTAGGAACTGCCAAACAGTCCTCCATAGTGGTTGTACCATCCTGCATTCCCACCAACAGTGAAGAAGTGTTCCTATCTCTCCACATCCTCTCCAACACTTGTAGTTCTCTGTCTTTTTAATAGTGGCCATTCTGATAGGTGTGAAATGATATTTCATTGTAGTTTTGATTTGAATTTCCCTGATCATGAGTGATATTGAGCATTTCTTCATGTGTTTTTTTGCCATTTGTATTTCTTCTTTGGAGAAATGTCTATTCAAGTCTTTGGCCCATTTTTTAATTGGGTCATTTGTCTTTTCATTGTTGAGTTGTAACATGTCTTTATATATCCTGGATATTAAACCCTTATCAGATATGTGATTGCCAAATTTTTTTTCCCATTGAGTTGGCTGCCTTTTCACACATCTGACAAAGTCCAGTGAGGTGCAAAAGTGTCTAATTTTGAGGAGGTCCCATTTATCTACTTTTTCTTTTGTTGCACGTGCTTTGGGTGTGAGGTCCAAGAAACCACCACTTACTACAAGGTCTTGAAGATGTTTCCCTACATTTTCTTCTAGTAGTTTTATGGTCCTGGCTTTTATATTTAGATCTTTGATCCATTTTGAGTTGGTTCTTGTATAGGGGGTGAGATAGGGGTCCTCTTTCATTCTTTTGGTTATAGATATCCAGTTCTCCCAACACCATTTGTTGAAGAGACTGTTTTTTTCCCGTCAGCGTGGATTTGGTAGGTTTGTCAAAAACCAGTTGACTGTATAGGTGAGGGTTTATTTCTGGATTCTCAATTCTATTCCACTGATCGATATGTCTATCTTTATGCCAGTACCATGCTGTTTTGATCACTGTAGATTTGTAATATGTTTCAAGGTCAGGCAGTGAAATTCCTCCCACATTGCTCTTCTTTTTTAGAATACTTTTGGCTATTCGGGTGCACTTACCCTTCCAGATGAATTTGGTAATTTCCTTCTCTAATTCTGTAAAATAAGCTGTTAGGATTTTGATTGGTATTGCGTTGAATCTATAAATCAGTTTGGGCAAGATTGACATCTTCACGATATTTATTCTTCCAATCCATGAACACGGAATGTCTTTCCATTTGTTTAGGTCTTTTTAAATTTCTTTTAGCATTGTTTTGTAGTTTTCTGCATATAGGTCCTGTACTTCCTTGGTTAAATTAACTCCTAGGTATTTGAGACTTTTTGTTGCTATTGAAAATGGAATTTTCCTCTTGATTTCCTCCTCAGATTGTTCAGTACTAGTGTACAAAAACATTACTGATTTTTGTGTGTTGATCTTATATCCTGCCACTTTGCTGAACTAATTTATTAGTTCAAGTAGCTTTGTTGTGGAAACTTCAGGATTTTCTAAATACAGGATCATGTCAACCACAAACAGTGAGAGTTTTACTTCCTATTTTCCTATTTGGACGCCTTTATTTTTTTTGTCTTGTCTAATTGGCCTTGCTAGAACTTCTAGTGCAATGTTGAATAACAATGGTGACAGTGGGCATCCTTGTCTTGTTCCTGATCTTAGGGGGAAAGCTTTCAACCTTTCCCCATTGAGTACGATGTTGGCTGTGGGTTTTTCATATGTGCCTTTTATCATACTGAGGAATTTTCCTTTTATTCCTATCTTTTGAACTATTTTTATCAAAAAAGGATGCTGGATTTTGTCGAATGCCTTTTCTGCATCTATTGAGATGGTCATGTGGTTTTTTCCTTCAATTTGTTAATGTGGTGTATTACATTGATTGATTTTCTTATGTTGAACCAGCCTTGCATGCCAGGAATAAATCCCCCTTGGTCGTGATGCATAAGTCTTTTGATATGCTGTTGGAATCTATTTGCAAGTATTTTGTTGAGAATTTTTGCATCTATGTTCATGAGAGAGATTGGTCTGTAATTTTCTTTCCTTGTGGAATCTTTATCTGGCTTTGGTATTAGGGTGATGTTGGCTTCATAAAATGTGTTGGGTAATTTTCGTTCCTCTTCAATTTTTTGGAAGAGTTTAAACAGGATTGGTGTTAATTCTTTTAGAAATGCTTGGTAGAATTCACCTGTGAAGCCATCTGGTCTTGGACTTTTCTTTGCTGGGAGATTTTTGATGACGGATTCAATCACCTTAATTGTGATTGGTTTGTTAAGTTCTTGTATTTCTTGTTGTGTCAGTGTAGGTTGGTTATGAGTTTCTAGAAATTTGTCCATTTCATCCAGGTTGTCTAGTTTGTTGGTATATAGTTTCTCATAATATCCTCTTATGATTCTTTTTATTTCTGTGAGGTCATTTGTAATTTCCCCCCTTTCATTTCTAATTGTATTTATTTGCATCTTCTCTCTTTTTTTCTTTGTTAGTTTAGCTAGGGGTTTGTCAATTTTATTGATCTTCTCAAAGAACCAGCTTTTGGTTTTGTGGGTTTTCTCTATTGCTTTTCTGTTCTCATTTTCATTTATTTCTGCTCTAATCTTTATTATTTATTTCCTTCTTTTTTGTTTTGGGATTGGTTTGCTGTTCTTTTTCTAGTTTCTCAAGTTGTTCAGTTAGATCTTTGAGTTTAGCTCTTTCTTGTTTCTTAATATAGGCATTTAGGGCTATAAATTTCCCTCTCAAGACTGCCTTTGCTGTATCCCATAAGTTTTGATATGTTGTGTTCTCATTTCATTTGTCTCAATATATTTACTGATTTCACTTGCAATTTCTTCTTTGACTCACTGAATATTTAGGAATGTGTTTTTCAGTCTCCACACATTTGCAAATTTACTTTTTTCCTGTCTGTTATTGATTTCTAGTTTCATTCCATTATGATCTGAGAAGGTGCTTTGTATAATTTCAATCTTTTTATATTTATTGAGAGCTGTATTGTGACCTAACTTGTGGTCTATCCTGGAGAAATATCCATGGGCACTTGAGAAGAATGTATAACCCACTGAGTTTGGATGCAGTGTTCTGTATATGTCTGTTAGGTCTAACTTGTTTATCATACTGTTCAAGTTCTCTGTTTCCTTGTTGATCTTCTGTCTAGTTGTTCTATCTAATGATGTGAGAGGGGTGTTGAAGTCTCCGACGATTATTGTAGAAATGTCTATCTCTCCTTTCAGTTTTGCCAGAGTTTGTCTCATATATTTTGGGGCACCCTGTAAGGTGTGTAGATATTTATGACTGTTATATCTTCCTGGAGGATCGTCCCTTTTATTAATATATAATGGCCTTCCGCATCTCTTATCACTTTTTTGCATTTGAAGTCTATTTTGTCTGATATTAGTATAGCTACCCCTGCTCTTTTCTGTTTACTATTCGCGTGGAGTATCTTTTTCCAACCTTTTACTTTCAGCCAGCTTGTATCCTTGGGTCTGAGGTGAGTTTCTTGTAAGCAGCCTATGGATGCCTCATGATTTTTTTATCCATTCTGTCAGCCTGTATCTTTTGATTGGGGAATTTAATCCATTCACATTCAATGATATTACTGAAAATGCACTATTTCCTCCATTTTATTCTTTGGTTTTCATATGTCATCTTATTTTTGTCTCTCTTTTTACTCTTTTGGTTATCCTTTCTGCTTTTCTTTCTTCTATACTCTCCTCCAAGCCTCTCTCTCCTGTCTTTTTCTTTCAGGTTCTAAGCCTTCCTTTAATATTTCCTGCAAAGGTGGATTCTTTTTTGCAAACTCTCTTAGTTTCTGTTTGTTTGTGAATACTTTATATTCATCTTCATATTTGAAGGACAGTTTTGCCGGATAAAGAATTCTCGGCTAGCACTTTTTCTCTTTCAGTTTCCTAATTGTATCATACCACTGTCTTCTTGCCTCCATGGTTTCTGAAGAGAAATCTGCACTAAGTCTTACTGGACGTCCTTTGTATGTGATCGTTTGCTTCTCTCTTGCTGCTCTGAGAATTTTCTCTTTATCTTTACATTTGACATTCTGAATAATATGTGTCTTGGCATAGGTCTTTTGGATTTATTCTTATTGGGGTACGGTCTGCTTTTTAGACATGTAAGTTCATTTCTTTTGTGAGAGTTGGGAAATTTTCAGCTATTATTCCCTCAAATACTCTTTCTGCCCCTTTTCCTTTCTCTTCTCCTCCTGGAACTCCCCTGACACGTATGTTCTTGCATTTTGTGTTGTCATTCAACTCTCTGAGCCCCTGCTCAATTTTTTTCATTCTTTTCTCTCTCTGTTCTTTTCTCTCTTCAATTTTAGTTGCTCTGTCTTCAGTATCACTTATTCTTTCTTATATCATTTCAATTCTGCTGTTGTATGCTTCAAATGTATATTTGACTTCACCTATTGTGTTTTTCATTCCCATGAACTCCATTACTTTCATGTTCAGTGTTTCAAATTTTTCTTTGCATTTGCGCAATGACTTCTTGATGTCATTGATCTCTTTAACTATATTCTCTTTCATCTCATTAATTTGATTTTGGAAATGTGTGCTCATCTCACTGATTTGTTCTCTCAAATTCTGCATCTCTTCTGGGACTTTGCTGTATTCCTTTTCTTGGGCCATGTCTTCTATTTTCTTAGTATGGCTCGTAATCTTTTGCTGGTGCTTAGGCATCTGGTTAGTTTGTATTTTACTTAGATGCTCTATCTCTTTCTCTTTTATGGGGTTTTAGTTGCAGGAGGCTGTGAGTTACCACAGCTCTTTGATTTCTGGCTCAACCTTCATTGTTAGGATTGTTCTGCTGGTTGCTCAAAACTGGTCACTGGACCCAGTAATTTGTTGTAGAGTCGTTTCCTAGGGCCTTGGGCAGGGAGGCTATAGAGGCCAGGAAAAGCCTCTCTTACTTATTAATTTTCTTATGTGCACTTCCTTGGTCTGCCAGGAATTGACGCTTGTTGGCAGCTCTCAATTCAATGCCTGGTCGGAGCATATTTGTTGTGACACAGGCCAGATCAATGTGATAGAGCTTCCTGTCTGGGGGCTAAGAGCCCTGTGATTCAAATTTTCTGAGACAGTTCTCCAGACTTCTCTCGTAGCGCCCCCCTTTTTCCAGCTAGGAAATATTTCCGCTCCCTTCTGAATCTTCAACAATCAGTCCCTGTTAGTAAAGGAGGAGATTGGGAGGTTTGTATATCTTTAGCCCCTTGCAGGCTCCAAGGCAAACAATGGTGCAGCCCTACCCAGCCTGGAAGGGCTCTTGGGACAGGGCAGACCAAACCTGGGAGTCCAAAGCAGGGTCAGCCCCAGGCTTTCTCTCCCCTCTCCCATGGAGTCCTCAACAATTAGTTCAGGCTAGAAGAGAGGGAGGTTGCGAGGGTCAGATTTCTCCAGTCCTTTCTAGGCTCCCAGGGCAAACCGTCGTGTGGAAGGGTCCGTGGGGCTCCACAGCCCAAATTTCAGGTCAGAATTTGAGTCAGCTTAAGACTGTGCCCTCTCTCTCCCCTTCTGAGGAGTGGCAGATCCCTGAAGCCCCCTTTGTCTGTGGCTGCAGGCCCAGAGGCCTGGGAATTCTGAAGAGTGTTGGGAAGGGTGCTGGCAGCAGCAGAAGCTGCTTCTTGCAACTCACAGCTCTGTTGTCGTGATTTCCCTCTTCTGTCCCTCTCTCCTCTGGGTGGTCTGCAGCCTTCACCTGCTGTCCTAAACCCTAGAAGATCTTTTTCAGGGTTGTTTCCGCTTGTCCTCTAGCTACTTTTCTGGAGATGACTATTTTTTTATGCTATCTCTATTGATTTAAACTTTATAATTTCCACCATTTTGGCCATATACTTATAAAATTCACAGAACTTTTTTACATAAGGTAAGAGGAATTCAAGAAAGGCATTATTATTAAAGAACAAGCAATATATAAAAGATTTGGAATATATATGTATATACACACACATATAATACCATTTTAGAAATTTTTACATTTTCTTAAGTAATATTTCATTAGCAGTTCAGCAGGGTTCATTTTCCGTTTTTACTGACCATAATCATAATGAAGTAAGAAGTTTTTCAAAAGCTGAATCTTCAGGACTTTGTTTAGTTTCTGCCCTATTTGGCTTTTAAGTAGTTCAGAAGGCAGCTGCTTATACTAGGAAGAAATTCAAGGTACATGAGTAATAAATGAAGCCATTTCTCTGTGTCACACTTTTAGAATTTTATATTAAATTAAGGACACTTATGCATTCTGATGAATCTTGGCAAAATCATTGGATTGATTTGGTCAAATAGGTGAAATTCCTATATAGAAGAGGTTTGATAACTCTGTATGAAACATATTTTTAAATCAGTAAATTCATATTGTTCTGATTTCAATAACCTATTAGTGATGTTAAATTGTATCAAATAGATTCATAAGCTTAGAAAAAACACTAGCAAACAAATATACAAATTTTATAGATTCCTTAAATTAGATTATTTAATTATGTGTCTACCATATGTGTCCAACACCAGAAATTTAATTTAAAATCATTAAGTTGCTTTCTGTCTATGGAATTGGAATACAGGGATTTAAAATGTCTGTGATTATTGACTTGATTTCAAGATTTTGTCATATATTTATCTTTGATGAGACTGTAATGAAGAGTAGGCATGGGCTTCAGTTTATAAAGGTTAGCTATTCATCCTTTAAGGCAGGCATTGAAGTATGAACAGTACATGACCTCACTGATATGAATTAAGGAAATTGAGCAGTCTCAGAGAGTTATTGTCCATAAGATAGGTTTACAAGAACTAGAAAGAGGAGAAGGTTGTAAGCCATCACCAATACGGAGGTAATCTATAGTAATGTGATAGAGTATAGAAGAAGGTAGTGATACTGTTGGGTTGGGTGGGGCAGGGTTGACAGGTGGGTAGATTGGGAAGTGTAGGTTAGCAGGTCCAGGATACAGGGGGGAGGTTTGGGAGAGGAACCAGGTGAAAACTGGGTATTTGCGAGTATGAGTTGAAAGTACAGAGGTGGGGATGCTCTTATGGCAGAATGACAAGGAAAGGTCACTGGTTTAAGGTGTTGGTTGGGGGCACATTCGGGATAGGGCACACCTGGAGCAGGCTTCTAGGGAGTGTGTGAGTGTTCATTCTGTCATAATGTGTTTTATCAGTGGGTCAAGACCCACATAATGAGCGGGAAGGAGTTGGACTCCATCTTAGGAATGACTGATTTGTTCAGAAATAGACAGGCGGCAGTCTCTCAAGAGCAAAGACAGTTCCTAATAGGAAAGGACAAACTAGTATGTCAAGACCTCTTGTTGCATGTAACTATGAATCTTCTCATCCAACGAGTCAAATCAGGGGGTTGTCGTGGGTCCCAGGGGGATGGGATGGGAGAAATAGAATTGACCAAATGGGGTATTTAGTGGTCAGGGGAAATGTTCTTCATTACCACACAACGATGGACACAGGACATGGTAAATATAAAAACAATTTATAAAAGTGTAAAGTCTAATACGTAAACAATAGTGTAAACCATTGACAATGTTTAGTAGCTATGTTTCACTATTTGTATATCAGTCATAACGATGCTACCACCCACATACAAAAAGGTATTAATTTGTGGGGAAGAAAAGGAAAGGGGGAAGAGTTGGGTATATGAGTGTCTCCTGTATTCTGTGTGCGACTTTGCTGTGACCTAAAACTTCTTTGAAAAGAAAATGAATAATAGTGAGACATTGGGGAATGAGAGGGGGAAGGTGCTATGGTACAGACTGGATATCAGATATTGCAGTGATGAAAGGCAAAAGGTCCAAAAATTTTTTTTTATATTTTTCATTTTTTTAATATCCCAATCTTTTAATTTTATTTTTAGTTTTCCAAAAATTTTTATTTATTTTATCACTTACATTTAAGCTTATTATTACTATTTCATTTTCCTATTAATTGTATTCAGCTATTGTAATGACTTTATCTTTGAAGAAGTTTTGGATCGCAGAGGGTTACAATTGGGGCAGGGGAGGATCGTTGGTGTGGTGTGTCAGGGATGGGGGATGCGTGGGAGGAAGTTCACCTGAGCATAAATATAAGGTATATAAATATGTTCAAATGCTCATGGGGCATTGTCACAGTGGGTGGAGAATGACTCAATAAATGAGATAATACTGAATTTCCATCCTGGATAGCTCTGCCACATTCTTTAAGGGAGCAGCAGCAGTCCCCCAAGTTCAGGGGCAGTGACTAGTGAAGGAGGATGATCATGGATGGACCCTTGAAATTGATGACTAGCCTTATGAGCCTTTGCTCTTGACATTGAAACTTAGCCTATTGTTATGGGATGCCTAAGGGTTGCCTCCTGAGAGACTCCTTGTTCCTCAAATGTGGTCTCTTTCTAAGCCAAACTCAGCATATGAATGCATTACATTCCTCCCAGCATGGTACATGACTCCTGAGGATGGGACTCCATGGCACCTAGGAATTGCTACCAAGTGCCAACTGGCAATGCAACTAAAAAAAGACCCCGCACGGTGTGGTTAGCTGACCCAGCGAGCACAAGCAGCAAGGGGGGGATAAATGAATAAATAAATAAAATCTTAAAAAAAAAAAGACCTTGAATAAAAGGGGGAAAAGGTAAATACAAATAAGTTTATATGGCCAAGAGACTTCAAAATGAGTTGGGAGGTCATCCCAGCGGTAACGCTTTCACATATCTCTATAGGATCTTATAGATTTCCAAAGTGTATATCACCCCAAATAGTGGGGCTCCCAATGACTCTGGAGACACCCAGGTCCTATGTCAGGGCAGTTAGCTCCAGAGTTTGGTGCCTTGCCAGTGGATCCTACTTTGGAGTTTGTGCTCCTGACAGTGACAGAGTTGGACTCAACTATGTCTTCCCTGCACATGGCTCATCTGTCCCTTGTATTCAAACCTATACTTGGTGCTGGAGTTTGTAGGTGAACGTCCAGAGACTTGAGTCTTTGGGCTGTCCATGTGTCAGCTGGGCCTGGAACCTTGGTGGAGCAGCAACTACTATTCTACAGCTCATAGGATTCACCCAGGACAACTAGCAGGAGATGATGATGGACAATGGCCATCCCAGTGAATGGAGATAGTCTGCAGCGGCAGGCAGGATAATTCCATCCATCTTCCTCATGGGATATAAGGCCCCTCTCATTTGGAGGTGGAGTGTATATCACCATCCCAGAATCCTCAGTATGGGGGGAAGTGCTATGGACTAGAGTGGACTTACTTGTATTCTAATGTAGACATATTATTATTCAAGCATTGGAAGAAATTAAAACATTGAGGTGGACCCGGTAGCCATTGGAGGCTCTGGGGGCAGGGAGAGGGAAAAGCAGTTGTAATATAAGGGAGTTTTGGGGACTTGGGAATTGTCCTGAGTGACACTGTAATGACAGATATAAGCCATTTTATACCATTATATAACATGCAGAACTGTGTGGGAAAGAGTATGGTTTACAATGTGAACTATGGTCCATGTTTAATATCAAAGCCCCAGAATGTGTTTATCAATTGCAATTAATGTGCCACCCTAATGAAGGATGTTTATGGGGGAGGTTGTGGGAGGTGTGGAAGGTGGGGCGTATGGGAATCCCTATATTTTTTGTGTAACATTTAAGCAATCTAACTATCTTTAAAAATAAATAAATAAAAAACAAGAAAGGTCAGCTAATTATAACCAAGAGCTCAAATATTCTAATTAAAAATAAAATGTTAGGTGGTGAATATTACCAAATGAAGTTACTTGTCAATTTTGCCTATGTTGGACATAAATTACTATTAGATATATTGTGAATAAATAGATTGATGTCCACAGAATTATTCCTTAGTGAACAATTAATGACAGCTATTAAAGATACAATGAATAAAAATCTAGGAACATTAAATATTACTATTGTTTACCAATGTTAAGTTGTTAGCTATTTTAAATATATATATTAAAAGAGCCCTTGCTGTTCAATATAGTATGCAGGATTTTAAGCAAAATATTAGAGATAGAATAAATTCTATCTATCATCACCAAACCTCCAGCCTACCACAAGAAGTCCCTACCTCCTTACCACCATTAAAAGAGGACCATACAAACACAATCCTGGACTACCCACCCTCCAGTCTGCCCTAGGAATCTGCCATACAACTTCCATATGAAGAGTTTAATACTGTCTCAGCAAATGAAACTGCAGTTGAATGCCCTGAGGTAATTGGCTTTCAAGACACCTCTAATATTTCTTCTTACCGACACCCACCAACCCTATTCTCTACCATACCTATAACTAGAGTAAAGTCACAACAAGCCCCCAAAGGTGAAGTACAATGTGTGACCCATAAGAACGTGTGCCATATTCCAAAAGAACTACTTGCTTTCTACTTTATATAGACAGAAATCTGAGGAATAAGTGTGGGAAGGGATATTAAAGGTATAGGATAATGGTGAAAGGAATATAAAGTTGGATCAGGCTGAATTTATTGATATGGGCCCACTCAGCAGAGATTCTGGATACATTGCTTTAGCTCAAGGAGTTAGAAAGGGCTCTAACTCTTCAGGTGTCTGACTGAAACATCTAGCAAAAGATGGTCTACAATGCCTGATGTTGAGGTACCTGATCTAACTTGGTATACTGTAGATGAGAGTATCCAAAGGTGTTGAGAGATTGGAATACTAGAATGGATTTATGATTTAAAACCTGCCAACTCACCCCAGAAATGTCCAGAGGACACACCTTTCACCAAGACAATGAGGAATAAATTTGTGATACTCTCCTATGAGGCTGCTATTCTCTGTAGGTCAGATATTACTGTGGGAATTGCTGTCATGGAATTAGGATCATTAACAATATGGGGATGATCTGATCCAGGGCTGTCAGAAGCCAAGTAACACCACTTAAACGTCAAAGACAAGGTGGGCGTGGCTATCACAATGAAAAGTAGACTCATAGCAGCAGTCAAAAGAGCTAGAGTCACATAGACATATGGCATTGGCCAATAGATCACGGGATACCTAAAAGAAAAATAGATGGGCAGTCAAATAAATTCCTACTTGATGGATATAAGCAGAAAATTTCTAGGTCAAGTAAACAAAATCATAACTTGAATTGCAGAAACAGAGAGTCATGGCCCTTTTATGACTTCCCAGAATTGAAACAGCTTACAGAAATAGCATATTGAATAAGGGGAAGTCCAGGTCCCCTTGGGGTAGGATCCTGTTACACTGCCAAACATTTATACTGTTAGGCTTCCTCCCAGGTTTCCCCAAATATAACTATGGCCTTTTACTAGGAAAACTATGCATTGAGGAAAATAAAATGATTAGGCATTGTGGGGATTATTAGATACTGGTTCAGGAGAGACATTAATTCCAGGATAATCAAAACATCATTGTGATCCACCAGTCAGAGTAGAGGCTTCTGGAGATTGTCACTGATAGAGTTTTAGCTCAGATCCATCTCACAGTGGGTGCAGTGGGTTCCCAGACCCACTCTCTGGATATTTACCCAGGTCCAGAATCCATAATTGGAATAGACATACTCCAATAGACTTCCATACTGGAAGAATCCTTGTGTTGGTTTTCTGACTTGTGGATTGAGGACTATTATGCTATGAATAGCCAAGCAGAATCCACTAGAGCTGCCCCTACCTAGCAAAATAGTAAATCAAATGCAATACTGGAGTCCTGGAGTAATTGCAGAGATCAGTGCCATCATCAAGGATTTGAAGGATACAAGGGTTGTGATTCCCACCACATCCTCATTTAACTTTTCTTTTTGGCTTGTGCAGAAAACAAATGGACCTTGTAAGATGCTGGTGGATTATTGTACACTTAACTAGGCAGTGTACAATTGCACCTCCTGTTTCAGATGTGTTAGCACTGTTGAGCAAATCAGCACATACCCTGGTACCAGGTATACAGCTATTGATCTGAAAATGAATTTTTTTCATTAGCATTAGTAAGGACCACCAGAAACAGTTTACTTTCAGGTGGCAAAGCCAGCTATACACTTTCACTCTCCTACCTCAGAGGAATTTCAGCTCTCCAGTCCTTTATCATAGTATGTCCACAGGGACTTTGATAGTCTCTCCTTCCAATAAAACAGCACACTGGTCTGGACTAATATATGGATATTATGTCTTTTTACAATGACAATAATGAAAAACAGGAAAAAGGAAATATAATTCAATGTATCAACAGGACCAATATAAGCAATTGTATATCCAGGAATATAAGTTTTTGGTGGGCAAAATTACTGCATAGAACTTTACAATTTATGAAAACAGTGAGAAGGGAAATTTGACACCAGCTGAGGAAGAGAGATTTGAGGATCAAGGTAATATTTAGACAAAGATTCCTTAGAAATTTGAGCCAGCTCTCATGTTAGGAAAAGATAAATTGTGCAAAAGATTGTTTAATATATAAAGGAGAAAGTTATACTCTGACTCTTTGACATACTAGTATGAATTTATTAAACATTTGAAAATTTCAAGAAAGTGGTTCAAAAGGATTATGTATTTATATTGTGGCAAGCAGACATTTAAGAGAAAATTTAAAAACTTGATAAATACTTCTGAGAAGTGGCTATGTTTTAAGTTTGAATACAACTTAGAGAAAATCAAGAAATGAGAAATACTAAAATTTTGGGAAAAATTTCCATGGGTTATAAGAAATGAAATCAATGGAAGGATGAATCAAAGAGCAGGAAATATATGTAAGAGAATGGATCATTGGAAAATACTTGTAAAGCACTTATAATAACCTTTTGAAAAAGAATAATAAAAAACTAAATATAAATCATCCAGGGTAATAAATGACATGGTATGAACAATGAATTGTGTAGAAATGGTGTTCATCTAAATCCTGGATGTGGCCACAAGCCAGACCATCCAATACCATTTAATCATGAACTTCTGTTTCTCTATCTGCATGACATTGGTCTCCCTACACAGTGGTCTTTCTTCCTATGTAGGAGTACACACTGGAAACACATTTCAGTGGCCTTTCTATGAGCCCAAACTGGACCATCAGTTTCTATGCTATCCCTTCCCTTATGAGGCTCGCTTGTTCTAAGATCTTCGGCAATGTGACTGTAATTCTTGTCTGTGCCATGAGATTGGTGCTGCCTCCTTTACCATAATTACTATGTCTTATATTCACCTATTTTCTTTTGTGCTCAACTTTCCAACCAGGGAAGAATGAAGAAAGTCATTTCCCAATTGTGTTTCTCCTATCATTGTAGTGTCTGTCTTCCTCAGCTCTGGCAGCTTTGTCTACCTAAAGCCTTCAGTAACCTCTGAAACTATTCAGGACACGATTTTTAAATTATTTTCAGGCACTGTTCGTCCAATAATGAACATGTACAGCCTCATAAGCAAACAAGTAAAGAAAGCTTTGTGGAAAGTAATATTAAGAAAAATTTTTCAGGAAAATTGGAAAATGCACTTCAAATATATCCAACATTGTTGAATGGATATCCAATTATAAAATATACAACTTTTCAGGGTTTTCTATGTCAAATTTCACAATATGAAATCATTCTATTATGACCAGAAAATATACATTTATGAAATAATCATTTCCTTATTTACATTACCATTTCCATTTATCTTTTCTAAAATGTGTATGTTTAAAGAGCTATTACATATTTTAATGAATATATATGAGACAAGATATTTGTTGAGAATCATACTAGGGTAAATGTGTTTAGACTTAGGTATTTGTAATAGCAAAATATCACTTTCCTGAATCAAAAACTTTTAGTTTTCCAGGGTTGCTACAACAAATACCACACAGGTGTGCTTACAAAAGGAATTTAATGGCTTATGGTTTTGGATATAACAATCCAAAAACAAGGCTTGAAAGGTCATGCTTTCCTACAAAAATCTGTCACATTATATTGTTGACTTGACACAATTCTTGGGTTTCTTTGGATTGTTTCTGTGCTTCCATCACATGGCAATCTCTGTCCTTGTACCTTAACCTTTGGTTTGTACTGACTTCTGGCTTTTGCTGACTAACTGTATCTTATTTATTTATTTATTTTTTGCAAATAAGGACTCCAGTAATATGGATTAAGACTGACTCTGATTCAATTTGGCCTAATTTGAATAGGATATTGAAAGATCCTATTCACAAATGAGTTCAAACCTTGACTAATAATAACACCTTCAAAGGTCCTGTTCACTAATGGGTTCATACTTGCAGGAATGTAAATTATGATGGAACATAACTATATGGGTGACATGATTATTACCCCAAAACATTGCTAGTGTAGAATTAAAAAGATAGTGATATGATGAAATTAAAAAAAAAATTGAGTCGAAGGAGAAGCAGAGGTCAGAGAAGAAGAGATTTTCCCAAGTAAAGAAAGAAGGCCTTCCATGCAGCATGTGGATAGTGCAGGGATTGTGGAACCAGGCTTTCTGTTCAGGTACTTGGAGAGGGTGAGGCTTATGCCCCAGTGATCGAGATTTGCATGGTCACTGCTCCATTGATTGGGAAGTGTGGGACTGCTGCTATAGTAGACCCTCAGGACAAAGCAACAAACCACAGATAATCATCAAAGCTTGGAATATAATGGAATTTGCCCTGTATTTTTTAAAATATATATTTTTTATTTTTAAAGATACTTAGATTACATAAATTGCACACAAAATTATGGGAGCTCCCCATATGCCCCAATCCCTACACCCCCCAAATTTTCCCATATTAACAACAATCTTCATTAGTGTGATATGTCTTTTACATTTGATGAACACATTTTAGAACATTGCCACCAAGTGTGGATTATAGTTTATATTGTAGCTTACACTCTCTCCCACACAATTTTGTAAGTTATGACAAGATATATAATGGCTTGTATCTGTCATTGCAATGTTATGCAGGTCAATTTCCAAGTCCTGAAAATGCCCCCATATTACACCTATTTTTCCCCTCTCCCTCCCCTCAGAGCTTCTGGTGGCCACTGTCTGCACATCAATAACAGTTCTTTCATTGCTAGAATCATGATAAATCTTAGTAGAATAATAGTAAGCCTACTCTAGTCCATAGTTCTTTCCCCAATCCTGAGGATTCTGGGATGTTGATACCCACTTCACCTCTAATTGAGTGAGAGCTTAGATCCCATGAAGCAGATTGATGGGACTATCTTGCTTGCAGTTGCAGACTCTCTCTGTTACTTGGGATGATCATTGTCCGTTATCATCTCCTTGTTAGTTGTCCTGGGTGGGTCCAATGAGCTAGAGAGCAGATGGTGTAATGGTGTTGAGATTCAGGGCCCAACCGACACATTTAAAGCCAAAATATTTATGTCTCTTGGACATACACTTATCAAATCTAGTACTAACGATAGTTTCCAACAGAAGGGGAAGAAAATCCATGTCTACTGTAACTACAACTGAGTCCAACTCTGTCACATCTGTTGGATTTTGTACTTGCTTGGGACTCATGACTTCAGTTTCCTTCCCATTTCTTACTTCAGAAATAGAAATGTCTATCCTACACTTGTCCTACCATTGTATCTTTGAAGCAGATAGCATCCAAGAAAAGGGGGATGCATTATAAGCAGAGAAACAAAGATAAATATGACATCAGAATTCTCACTGGGAATTAAGATGAAAATAAAATCCTGTACAGATAATTACATTTGATATAAATATCTTTCAAAAATGAAGATAAATTAAAGAGTATTGATATAACACAAAAGTGAAAATGATTCAACACAAGATCCATACTATAAAAATTGTTGAATGGAATCTTTTAGGAACTAGTATAATGACATCTTTTGAAAATATGGACCTATGCAAAAGAAAGAAAAGCACCAGAAATGGCAAAAAATTTTAGTAAATATATGATAATTTTTCTTCTTCATGGATATGTGAAGTGATATATTATCACAGGGAGGTAGACTGAGAAAAGATAAATAAGTATTATGTAAGCTCTAAAGAAACAATGCTAGAAAATATATATTTCTAGCTTAAAACCAATAAGAGGATAAACTATACTTAATTAATCCAAATTAAGTCTGAAAAAGAGGAAATAGAAAGAAAAAAGTATTTGTAACAAAAAGAAAAATAAACCAGTACAATATACTGAGCTAAGTTAATGTAAGCTCTAAATCAACAAATTAGAAAATAATATGTATATATAGCTAAAAGCCCATAAGAAGATAAAATATACTTAATCTAAATGAAGTTTAAATAGAGGAAATAGAGAACAAATAATTGATGGAAGAAAAAGAAAACAAAAAATTATATTTAATACATAAACATATCAATAGCTACAATTTAAATAGTAAAACTCTACAATAAAGGAATAGAATCTGTGATAGGATTGAAAAGCCAGCACCAATTTCATGTTGTCTTCAAGAAATTCACTTTAATATAAAGAACCAAACTGGTTAAAAGTAAAAAGATACATAGAGACATACATGCTAACAAAAATTTTTTAAATGGTTAGTGGTTAGATTAATAACAGAAAATATAGACTTTGGAGCAAACACCCAGCATAAAGGATGTTATCTATCAAGTCCATGTTAACAGTGCCAAACATTCTCTTCAATAAATGGTGCAGGCAGAACTGGATATCCATAACCAAAAGAAGAAAAGAGGACCGCTATCTCACTCCTTAAACAAGAATCAACAAAAATGGATCAAAGACCTAAATATAAAAGCCAGGAGCAAAAAGTACTGGACAAAAATGCAAGGAAGCATCTTAAAGATCTAGTGGTAGATGGTGGTTTCTTGGACCTTTCACCTAAAGCACAAGCAACAAAGGAGAAAATAAATAAATGGGACCTCCTCACAATTAAACACTTTTGCAACTCAAAGTACTTTGTAAAAAAGGTGAAAAGGCAGCCAACTCAATGGGAAAAATAACTGGAAATCACATATTAGACAGGGGTCTATTATCATAAGATATAAAGAGATGCTACAACTCAAGAGTAAGAAAACAAATGACCCTATTTAAATATGGGCAAAAAATACAAATGGCAAAAAAAAACATGGAACAATGTTTTACATCATTAGCGATTAAGGAAATGCAAATCAAATCTACATGGGATATCATTTTACACCTATTGGAATAGCCAATATTAAAAAGACAGAGACCTAAAGGCACTGGAGAAGATGTGGAGAGAAAGGAATGCTTATTCACTGTTGGTGGGAATATAAATTGGTACAGCCACTGTGGAGGACTTGTTTGGCAGTCCCTAAAGAAGTTGAATTTAGATTTGCCACATGGCCCTGCAATACTGCTACTGGATAAATACCCAGAACTGAGAGCAGACACAAGAAAAGATATCTGCACACTGATGTTCATAGTGGTTTATTCATGATTGCCAAAAGATAGAAACAATACAGGTGTCCATCAACCGATTAATGAATAAAAATTGTTGAATGGAATCTTTTAGGGAATAGTATAATGACAATATACAGAAAATGGAATATTATGCAGCTATAAAAAGAAGCCATAAAGCATATGAAAACATGGATGAACCTGAGGATATTATGTTGAGTGAAGCAAGCCTGACACAAAAGGACAAATATAGTATGGTTGTGGTATTATAAACTAAATATATTGTGTAATCTTATGGAGCTAATAACATGAATATGGGTCACCAGAAAATATAATGAAGTTAGAGAATGGAAAGCTGAGCATTAAGTAGTTCAGAACCGGTAAAAAAGATGTGTATTAATCTTTACAAATGAATAGAAATTGTTAAAGCACAAAATAATGTTTTGAACTAGCAGTGTTATTTTATGGCATGACAATGGTTGTAAGGGAAATTCTAAAGTCAAGCAAATTATTAATGGAAGGCTAAAAAATGTAACAAGACTGTATAGCATAGTACAATCTCATGTGAAGTATGAATATGGGTAATTTGCACATATAAGACTATTTTTCTTTGAAATTGAACAAATATATGTTGATGTTACAAGATATTACCTCAGACAAAAAGAAACTATTAAGCTAAGTGAAAGAAATCAGACACAACATATTGTATGATTCCATTTATATAATTTATAAATATAAATCAATTTATAAAGATGAAATAAGATTAGTGATTATGTAGGGCAGGGGAATGATATAGGGATTGAGAGATGACTGCTAAAGGGTGTGGACATTTTTTTTTGGATCAATGAAATTGTTCTAAGATTTTTTTGTGATAATGAACGTACAATATTGTGATTATACTGAAAACCATTGATTATACACTTTTGATAATTGTGTTGTATGTGAATATATCTCAGTAAAACTATTTTAAAATCAATCAGCCAATAAATAAATAAGCAAGTAAACCTACAAATAGCAGCTATGTACAGCAGGGAAAGCACAGCAAGATTAAAAGTTGGTGTTGTTTTGGTTTTCAGTATTTTTTTAAATTATTATTATTGAAATAATGAATATGCTCTAATGATGGTTGAAGCAATGAATGCAAAACTGTGTGATTACGCCAAATACCATTCATTGTATATTTTGGATGAATTGTATGCTTTATTAATATATATCAATAAAATTGATTTGTTTAAAAAAGTATTTCTCAGATCATATTTATGCTGGCTACATGTATCTCCTCATAACAATTAATAATTTTTACTTTTTTCCACATTTGATTCTTCAACTTTTTTCTCTTTCTATCTCTCCTCTCTTTTTTAAAAATTTTATTGAAGTATGTCATTCATACATGAACATACATAAACAATAAGTGTATAGTGAAATTGTGAACTTACAAAAGAAACATGCATAGCACCATACAGGGCTCCCACACATCACCTCACCAACAATATCTTGCATTGTTGTGAAAAGCTTGTTATAAATTATGAAAGAATATTATCAAAATATTATACTACAGTACTAACTATAGTCCTTACCTTAGATTTGCTGTATTTTCCCCCCAACCCAGCCTATTATTTTTATTTATTTATTTACTTACTTTTATCCATTTTACTCCTCTCCCCCCCATTTTTGCTGTTCCTGTGTCCATTCGCTGGACAATTTTCTGTGTCTGTTTCCTGCCCTCTCTTCTCATATTTCTCCTCCTGTGTTCACCTGGATTCCATCCTCAGAATCTCTGATATGGGAGAAAAACATCCTACCACTTGTACCACCTTAATTCCTGTTTTTTTGGCACCTCTTGTCTTGGCTTTCCCTTGTGTCACTCTCCTGTTACATCACCATCTTGCTGCAGTGGCTTGTGGGGCCTGATGGTGCACGCTCACATGAGGCCTTGGGAACTCACCCGCTCACGGGGCACGCACCTGTGCGTGGGGCCTGTCTGTGCACCCATGTACAGGGCCTGGGGGATTCACCCTTTGTGGGTCCTGATGGTGCACCCACTCACTGGACCTGGCTACCTGTGCACCTTCTATGTTTTTCTTTTTAAAATTTTTAGCGGGAGGTCTCAGGGGTCAAACCCAGGTCCTTCCATATGGGAGATGTCACCCAACCACCCAAGCCACATCTGTCCTCCAGCTATATCTCTTAAGGTTCACCAAAGATACCTAGATTTAAAGTCATTTCCCATAAATGATGGTCATATAATAAATTAGGTTTGGTTTATCACCAGTATTCTAAAAACCAGACCTCGGGAGAAAAACTAGTCTGGGGCCACATGCATAGCTTTTAATATACTAGGTCCCTTATGACATCATTTTGATCTTCCCTAAACCTAGATACCATAATCAACCAAATAAATGATATTAGCACAAGAACATATTAATTTAAAATGTCTTATGGAGTTTACTTAAGCATTTGAA
Organism: Tolypeutes matacus; assembly: GCA_026826555.1. Lineage (NCBI taxonomy): Eukaryota > Metazoa > Chordata > Mammalia > Cingulata > Chlamyphoridae > Tolypeutes > Tolypeutes matacus. The sequence goes on along the minus strand of JAKSZT010008315.1, from coordinate 2,139,088 downwards.
ATGTCTTATGTAGTTTACTTTAATGCTAATTGTAATTACAAATTGGGAAGTAATATACACAAAATTACAATAAAAAAAAACTTTGTCACTGGAAGGTAAAGGAAAGGTAGAAAGAAATGTCTATGTAAATGGCAAGCATTCTTTCTAGGCCATATTTGTCTGCTCAGATGGCATATGCCTCACAGCACATTTCTTCCTCTAGTTCTCCTCATCCTATTGAGGATATTGCTCAGTCAAACTATTTTTTTATGATTACATCCCAGCTGTAAATTACTGTAGGATCCTCTATTCAACCACAGTGATCAAGAGCTGAATCACCACTCCATTTATTTCCTACATATTGAGTACTATGTGGACCATTAGAATTACTCAAAATCATTTTCCATATTCCTACAAATTTTATATATCCCAGGTTTGCCCGACAGCATGTGATGACTTCAACTGTTCAATCTATTATTATATATACTATAGTCAATCCAGGAGTGTAAATATCCATTTGCCCTGCATATTCACTACTATTAGTACCATTTAAAAATCCTGAGAGATTTTGTTACAATAAGATAATAATCACAATATAATATAATTCCTAAGCATTTCACCCATCTTATCTGTAGACTTAGGGTGCATGCAATTATACATATCTAAGGTAATTTGAAAGCCACACTCATCCTTCTCTCACCTTGTTCATTGATACCAAGGTTTCCTATTAAATTCCAAGTTTCATTTTTCATCCTACTCCATGCACACTTTGAATTTTCATAAACTCAGGATCTTCTATTCAAAATTTTATTTTCTAAATTGCTAATCCATTAATATACTAATTATACCATTAACATACTAATTATTTCCCTCTTATCTCTATTCAATAGACTTTCCAAACAGTGTGTTTTCAATTTCTGTATTTGTCTGAAATTTAGCAATCTGGCTCCTTGCCAACATCTAATCATCTCATTCCAATAACACCTTTATCAGAATTTAATGTGGCTCCCTCCCCCCATTTTCAGCTTTTTGAAGATCTGTCAACACTGAAGAATACTAAAAGGATTTACTCCCTTGATGCCACTTCATTGTTATCCCAAGATTATCCTCTGTATTATTACAGTCATTCATTCCATTAAAGGTTCATGAGGATCTAAGGTATCATTTCTCAGGAGTTAATTCCAAATTGCATACTTAGTATATTCCACTTTAGTTTGGGATTCTGCTCTTTTACATTCTCTTCCTCCCTATATTACTTCTTCTTCCTCTTATTAATTCTGCTCTCAAATAACCTATCTCTATCTATCTTCTCTCATTCTTCTGAAACTTTGCTTATGTTTCCCTCTTATCACTATGTAGTTGCCATCAACATCTGACATCATTCTGGCAAGTTACTAAAATCCAACCCATAATATATATATATAATTTATATAATATATAATATATATATGAAATGAAATAAACTGCCCTTAATGATCTCAGATCTAATGAATAATTTTCTAATATCCATTATTTCTTCTTTTCAATATTTCTAATAAATTATGTCACACAATTGAAAATTGGTGGAACTTAGGTACTTAGAACTTCCCTGATTTGTCATAAAATACTTAAGAACATCTTAGACAACATGCATAGCATTATTGAAAATCCCAGAAAAAATATTTGAAAACTATACCCAATAATTCCTACCTAATTATTTAATATTTGTAAGATAGTTTGAATAGAAGATATCTAGAAATGATAAAACAATCCTAAAAACACATTCATTGGGGGCAGTTACTGGAGGAGGGATATGTCTCTTGACTTTTTGTTTCCTTTTGTACTCCTTGAATTTCTAACTATAAATCTTTTTTTATAATTATTATATATTGCAATATTTTGGGGACTTTTCCCAAGGAATAATGACTTTACTGAAAATATGAGGAATTGATAGATTGATTGATGTATTAATTAATTTCACTACAATGAATTTGCATGGTTCTAGGAAATGAGAATAATTGCTTTATTATTTTTCTTTGAACTTAAGTAGATATTATATATAGGATTCAGTATTTAATATTTAATAATATCATCAAGTATCTAAAAGAAAGTATATACTGCTATTTAAATACTGCTATTTGTGAATAAACCTGAATATATTTGAGAATTTTGATAATTTGTGACATAAAGAGATTGTATTCATTACATTTGCAAAATATATGGATCACTAAGGATGGATGAGTTGTGGGATGTTGTACTCACACTTAATTCCTTGATAACTTTCCCTGTCATAAGTGTTATTGTATTTGGTAAATGATTAGCATGTTTTGCATCCCCCTCAGAAAAATCTTCAGAGTCCTATCATAAACATTTACTAAACCCTATAAAACATTACACACTGTCCTAAGTGTGTCTAAAATAACTATGTTCCTTGATGACTTGAAGCCATGGAATTTACTTGTCTAATTGAGTGCTAATATTACACCCTCAAATTCTTACTGCAAATGGAATATTTGCTGTGTCCCCACATGTCAGAATCTTGTTTCCTGATTCCTTTTTTTTTTTTTTATCATGACCAATGTGATTATCAGTAACATAGAGAACCTCTGCCCATTGCCAGAAAGCAGGGTAAGCATTATTTTCAGACTAACTTTCTGTAGCAAGACTCTTTTGTTCTTCTTTAGTGGTCTTTATTTCAAGACCCTCAAAAGTGGTTCATTAAGTAGTTTTTGTTCTTTTTGTTTTATACCAAACTGTTTATTGGCAATTCATGAATATCATATATGATCAATGTGGTTAAAATGGCTACTTGAACATTCATATGTAGCTCTATCATAAGCTATGGCTTTCATTCTGTAGGCTGAGATCTTAAAAATGATTAACACAAAGACAAATCAGTCTACTACTACCACTGTGTAGTAAAACAGTATTTTAGTTACCTGGCTGCTAAAAAAAAATGCTATACAATGCATTGCCGTAAACAATGGGAATATATTGGCTCACAGTTTTGAGATTAGAAGTCCAAAATCAAGTGCTTTCCCCCAGAGATTGGTTACATTGGTCTTGCTGCATGTTTTTCTTGGTCCTTGGATTTTCTGTCATGTGGCAATGCACATGGTGGTCACGCCCAGACTTTCTCACCATTTGAATTTCAGTCTGCCTAAAAAGGTATCTAGTAATCTGGAATAAAGCCCAAAACTGATTCAGTGGGGCCAAATCTTAACTGAAATAACTTCTTAAAGAGATCTTATTTACAATGGGTTCACACATAGCATGTAGAACAAGACGACCAAGAACATGTCCAAACTGTGGTATACAACTCAATCTGCCACATATAGTTTGAACAAAGACTGAAAATTTTTATGTGACAGTTACCAATACATTTTAGGTTTCTACCTTGAATTTACAGATGGCAGAGTCACATAATTGAAATGTCATATCCTTCAGGAAAGATATGATTTGTGTCCCAATTTTTCCATTTGCTTTGTAGAACTGGGGAGACTCACAAGCATCTTTAATCTAAGTTTCCCTAATTATAAAATATGTAGTAATATATTTTATGAATTTAACATTTTTAAAACATTTCAATGGGGAAGTACTCAGGATGGTATTGATGCTGAAAAATGTATAAATATGAATTGCAAATCACTAAAAGTATGATTAATCAAATGTCACTTCATCATTTACATATATTCCCCTCTTAAATCTCAGACAGCTATTGCTTTTTACCAAGCAAATGAAAAAGTCAAAGTAAAACCCAATGCTTGGCATTGAATATAACAATTTTTATTACAGGTAGCATGACAATATAAAATCAATATAAAAATTATTGAAAGATTTTTGAAAAATACTGAGACCATTTCCTTACCTGAAGATTGGTAGGTGCCATGGGGATGCCCTACTTGCTCAATTAAGTTTTCCTGGAATGGCTAGAATATTGCATCATGTTCTTATCTCTCAAAGTGTAAAGGTAAATTTTGTGCTGACTTATCCAAAAATATTTGAAAGATGCATTTAACAATCTGAAGAATTGAAAGACATATGTTCTTTATTGTTAGCTTTGTTCACTAATTTATTCATAAACACTACCATCTAATTTAAATGTATTTTTAATTAACTCAAACTTTCAAAATATTATTAAATATTTTTTTTTTATTTTAAAAAAACTTATATCACATAAATGTGACATAAAAAATATAGGGCTTCCCATATGACCCACTCCCCACACCTCCCAAACCCTCCCACAAAAACAACATCCTTCATTAATGTGGCACATTCATTGCAATTGATAAACACATTCTGGGGCATTGCCACTGAGAATGGACCATAGTTCACACTGTCATTTACACTCTCTTGCAAACAAATCTGCAAGTTATGGGAAGATATAAAATGGCCTATAACTGTCATTGTAATGTCATTCAGGGAGATTCCCTAGTCCCCTAAAATACCCCCTAGTACACCTGTTTTTCCCTCTCCCTGTCTCTAGAGCTTACAGCGGTCATTGCTTTCACAAAAATGTTGTAATTTCTTCCATTGCTACAATCACAATAAGTCTATATTAGAATACCAGTAAGTCCACTCTAGTCATTGGTTATTCTCCAGTTCTGAGGATTCTGGGATGGTGATGTCCACTCCAACTCTAACTGAGAGGGGACTTTAATCCCATACAGCTGATGGATGGGACTCTCTTGCTTGCAGTTGTAGGCTCTCTCATTTCCTTGGTATAGTGGTTGCCAATCCTCACCTCCTTGTTAGTTCCCCTAGGTGAGTCCAATGAACAGGAAAGTAGGTGTTACAACTCCACTGAGGCTCAGGGCCCAGCTGGCACATGGACAGCCTAAAGATTCCAGTTTCTTGGATGTATACCTTCAAACCCCAGCACCAACTATTGGTTTAAATAGAAGGGACAGAAGAGTCATGTGTAAGGAAGCCATAACTGAGTCAAACTTTGTCAATCTCATAAGCACAAACACTAAAGTAGGGCCCACTGGCAAGACACCAAACTTCGGAGCTATCTGCCCTGACCATAGAACCTGGGTGTCTGCAGAGCCTTCAGGTGCCCCACTATTTGGGATAGTTTCTACTTTGGCAATCTATGAGATCCTACTGAGGCATGCATAAATAAGCCTTACCTCTCGGACGACCTCCCAACTCATTTTGAAGTCTCCTAGCCATATAAACTCATTTGCCTTTACCTTTTCCACCTTTCATTTGAGCACTTTTTTAGTTGCATTACTAGTTGGGGTTTGGTGGTAATCTCTTGGTGCCAGGGAGGCTTATCCCCAGGAGTCATGTCCCAAGCTTGGGGGAAAGTTTTATATACTGAGTTTGGCTTAGAGAGAGTCTACATTTGAGCAACAAGGAAAGTGAAGTGAAGCAACAAGGAAAGTGAAGGTTCATAAGTACATTCATCAATATTGAGGACCCATCAATTGCCCATCCTCATTTAGTAGTCCCTGTCCCTGTACTCAGGGGATTCTTGCTGTCCCATTAGAGAATGTGGCAGAGCTCCCAAGGGTGGGAATTCAATATTTCAGTTATTATGTGAATTTCCACCCACCATGAAAATGCCCCATGAGCACTTGAACACATATAAATGCCTTATAGGTATGCCCCAGGTGAAACTCCTCCCATGCATCCCTACCCTTCCACACCAATGATCCTTCCCTGGCACAGTTTTTACCCTATCGTGATCCAAAACTTCTTCAAAACTGAAGCTAAGAAAATAACGAACTAGTATTAATAAGAAAATGAAATAATGATCATTTTTGAAAATAACAAATAAAATACAAAAAATTTTAAAAATTGGAATAATGAAAAATAATTAAAAATACAAATAAAAAAATAGACATTATGACCTTTATAACTGTAATATCTGTTAACTTATATGCACAGTGATGTTTTCTGTTTGTTCCCCCAATGTTTTTTTTTTTCCATTTTATCTTCAAAGAAGCTTTAAGTTACAGAAAAGTCACATACAGAATATAGTGGATTCCTATATACCCAATTTCCTCCCCTTTCCCTTATTATTAATATTTTACTATAATATTAGTAACATTTTATATGTGGCTCACACATTCGTTATAATAGATGTAAAATATTAAAACATTGCTACTAACCATGGTCAATGATTTATATTGTGGTTTACATTTTGGACCATAAACTTTTATAAATTTTGATGAAATTTAACATGGCTTGTATCCATCATTGTAAGATCATGTAGAACACTTCCTTCACCCCAAAAATGCCCCACATTTCTATCTATTTTATTCCTCCTTTTCCCCTCAAGACCCATGGCAACCACTAAGCTTCACTCCTTGAAGAACATAATATATAGTTACTTGCAACAATATTTAGGGCTTGATATATTGGACTGTCTTCCCCTATTGGACACTGCCTATGCTTTTGTGGGACTCTCACCTCTCTATTTGAGATGTATTCACTATTTGTTTCCATGAAGAACTAATAATTCTCCTAAAAATATTGGAATGAAATATTTTAACACAGAAAATAAAAAAGAAGGCATCATTTTGTGAATACCTTCTCTATCTATATTTTCTATTCTTTTCCCTATTAGCAGTGTCTTTAAACACATAAAATAAGTGGTTGGTTTAGTCAAGAAGTGTAAGTGATAAAAAGAATGAGGCAAAGTTTTTATTTATGATGATTTTATTCATGTATTCTTCTATCATTATCTAGAGTTAATTATCATCCACAAATTACCATTGGGTGAAGTCTATTATGGACACCAAGGACTGTATTCACATGATTTTCCCTAAGGCCATCTAGAACTGAATATGGAGGCATTTGTTATAAAACAGAATTATTCCTTTCAGGATATCAGTATGTCAAATAAATTTACACACTGGCCTCCATCTGAACTAGGATTAGACCATGATCAGAAATCCTGACTTGCCTGTTTGGGAGGAGAAGACAATATTATCTTGTGAGTATTTTTGTTATTAGTTTCTTTTCTTTATCTTTTACCTCACTCCGTAAATCACTCACACTTCTTGTCTTCCAGAATCTACTCTCTCTTAGGGCTCAGCTGTGAGCAACCAGGAATGGGACTTGTCTCTTTCTGGACTTCCAATATCAGTCCTGGCTGTTCTGCTCTTTTCCCAGTTTCAGCTGTAATCTAGCATGCGCAGAGTAGAGCTAGTCTTCTCTTGAGCTGCTCCATGGGCCCAGTTTCTTTGGGAGCTTTGTACTTATGCAATCCTCTCTCTCACATTGCAGAATCAAATGTGCCAACCCCCTTTTTCCTTTGAGTATGCCTCAATTTATATCAGACCTAGCAAGTGGGTGGAGACTCAACATGAATCACACTCCTCTCACATAATCCAGTCAAATGAGTCTCACACCCACAGGAATAGATTAATTTAACTCATAATATTTCTCTTTTTGGAATTCATAAAAATATTTCAAACCTCCATGGGGCACCATTTCACACTCCCACTCTTTATGTATAAGAATCCCACATCCTCCACATAAATGTCAAAATGTATATACAGATTCCTTGAAACCTTAGAAAATCTAATAGATGTGTAATGGTATGACATAGTGGATTTAATCTTCATTAAGTTAATTATTCATGCAGAATACCTTTTCATAAGCTTATCAGAAAATTAAATATTCTCTTTGAGAAATGTTCCTTCAATCCTTTTGAGAAATGTTCCTTCAATCCTTTTGTTCATTTTATTATTGGATTTTCATAGGAGATGTTCATATAATATGAATCAGTTTTCAAATGCATTATTAATAATGCCTTCTAATCCAATTCATGGCTTCCTTTTTATCTAAATTAATAGTGTCATTTGAACAGAAATTCACAATTTTAATTAAGTACAATTTCGTTTTTTTATCTTATCATTAGTGCTTTTATAAAAATTATAAATTATTGCCTATTCCAAGGCAGGAAACCCTCTTATGTAGCTTTCCTGGAAGCCTTATTAATTTTTTGTTTCTTTATTATATTATCTTTCTTAATAGGCAATATATTTTCCAGACTTCCACTTCATATTAATGTTTTAGAACCTGAGATGTATGGAAAAGTTTTCATTTTTTCAATATAGGTATCAATTTTGTCCAGCAACGTTTATTGAAAGGACCATTATTTTACTTTATATATGTCTATGTGTGTTCTCTATTCTCTTTGATTGGTTTATTTATCAGTATTTTCACCAATATCATATGGCTTAATTACTTTTGCTCTGTAGAAATCATGAATTCTGTCAGTGTAATTTATTCATATTTATTATTCATCAAAATTGTCATAAATTGTTTGATCATTGGTTTTCTTATATAAACTTATGAATAGCTCTTTTTTAGATATTATAATCACACACACAAAGAGAGATTACTGGTGTTTTTATTCAAATTCCATTGAACTGAGTAGATAGTTTTGTAAGAATTAATATTTTAAAATGTAAAATTTCTTATGTATGAATTACTTCTATCTCTCCATGTGTTAGTCTTCTTTACTTTTTCACTATGATATATTCTAGTGTTCATTAATATAATGTATACAGTTTTCATGAGATTCATTCTTACATTTTTAATAGAGTTCCATGCTATATTTAATATTATTTTTATTTTTTACTAATTGTCAAATGTAGCATATAAAATCCAAGTGGATTCATGGAGTAATATCAGTTGAACTAGCAAAGTTAGAGGGTTTCAAGGGCATGTCCTGGAAGAGATAATTCAAGAAAAATCAAGAAATTCTGTCAAATTAAACTTTGTCTGACTATGATTTACAATGACAAAACTAAGACTAAATAAAAGCAAGGAAATTACACATTGGTAGGCAAGTTCCATGACATTTAACATAGATTATTATGCCCCCCTACCAGAATGTACTTGGTCTTGAAGATGGCTGCTGGCTTTCCTTGCATGGGAATTTGATTTAGGAGTGAGAAGAGCATACTTTCCAGGATATAAATCATGTTTATCTTTTCTGGTCCACCTTTGGTATTGTTAAATAAATGATGCATGGTGTTTCCATTTGTGTCAACTGAGAACTCCCCAGCGCAAAGAGTGTATGTGCAAATGACATTCCTTGAAATGATTGAAAGTCAAGTTAAGAAACTGTTGTAACCTGGGGAAAATTATAATTGAGGCAAATAATAGACTTCTTGAAAGCCAGGAAGAAAAGATGGGAAAGAGTTACTTTGGAGAATAATGGCTTTGTAAAATATCACATGTATAACAGAGAAACTAGAATGACACAAGCATGTGACAGGCAGCACACTTGTTCAGAAAAGATATGAAAATACCCTATTTTTAGCTGTGGCTAATCTGTAGACTCAAAACACAGTAATGGAAGACTAGGGCAAGTTTGAAATAGCTTGCATAAGAATTGAAGGACTTCACCAACCTAGCACCAATTTGAAAAGTCCTGGAGATGTTTCTGTTTCCTTCTTCTTCTCCTCTTTTCCCCCTGGGTCCAGTTGTTTAAAGAAATCTTTGTCATGATACTAGCTTGCCACAAACTAAATGAGTAGAAAAGTCAAAGACCAACCACAAAAAAACATAGGACTGTACAACATAAAGATTGAACACTCTTTATTTTCACTCTTTATGTAAACAATGAACAATAATTGATGATATAAATATAATAATTTGTTTCATCAATTATATCAAAGGTACCACACCCACACAAAACATTGATAATAGGAAAAAGACCATGTGTGGAGAGAATATAAAGGATCTCTGCATTTTCCACATTATTTTTCTGTAAACCTGCAGCTTCTCTAACAATAAAACAATCATTGTGTGATTAAACCAAGATGCACTATAAGATGCATTGGTGAATGTCTCATCGTAGAAATAGTGAATTTAAGTCATATTAATTTTCTCAAACAATGAAAGATGATAATGCCTAAAGAAGAACTCAACATGTGCTGAATTAGAGAAATAAAATATAAAATTGGTTGGGGAAACTCAGGGAAAATTTACCCTTCTGGGCCTCTCTACCTACCTTAGATACGATTGGCAGATTGTGTGATCCACAGCAGTGGTTTAGTGGCATAAGCCATTCCAAAGGCAGGTCTCTGAGACCTGTTTGAATCATGGTGGCAACTTAGGGACTTGTGCATACAATATGAGTACCAAAAGGCAAACTGAATTATGGAGGTGGCTGTGGGAATGCACATATTCCAGTTAGAATCTCTCCAACATGAATAGTGGTTCATGTAAATGAAAATATTGCATGACTTTGTTTACTAACCTCAAATGGCTTCCGGGAAGACTGACTCAGGGTGTATGTCTGGGTTACAAGTTACAAGGGATAGAAAATCAAAGAATTAAGTGTACCTGAGCCTGAGTAGGCACAGTCCTGAAAGTAGGAGTGAAAAGCAAACCAGGGTATAAGGATGGAGCTGAGCTGACTGCAGCTACAAGAGATTGGAAAAAAAAAAAAAAAAAACGTAATTAAAACAAAAAGGCCAACTCAGAACCCATGGAAGAGAAGCAGAAGAGAGAAAGTTCTTTCCTGGGAAGATAACAGTCACACCCACTGGAGATTCATTGAAAGCTACCAAACGTGCTCAAGAAAATCAGTAAAAACCGGGCTGAGTATTGGATAAGAGCCTCAACACAGAATCAATCTACAATAAAACCTTAGATAAGAGGGAAAAATCTGACATCCAGAGTTAGCAAATCAAAATAATGCAATACCCAGACTTCAACAAAAATTCACAAAATATACAATGAAACAATAAAAAAATCACAATTCAAAGGAACAAAATAAAATAACAGAGGAAGTGTAGACATTGGAAAAACTAATCAAACATACTAAGGCATCTCTTTTACATAAGTTCAATGAGCTGAAGGAGAGAATGGGCAAAGAACTAAAGGAAATCAAGAAGGTGATGTATCAACAGAAAGAGGAATTAGAAATTTTTAAAAGTTGAGTGATGGACCCAAACTGAACTTTTCTGGGTAAAAAATGCAATAACAGATGATAAAAAGCCATTAGAAGTGTTTAAAAGCAGGATTAAATATAAATCAGAAAGAATCAGTGAATTGGCAGAAAGGGTGACTGAAATGATTCAGTTAGAAAAGAAAAAAGAAAAAAGAATGAAAAAAGTATACAGAATGCAAGGAGCCTGTGGGATAACATAAAGAGTACCAATATATGCATTATGGGAATCCCAGAAGGATAAGAGAAAGTGGAAAAGCAGATATTTGAAAAAAACATGGCTAAAAACTACCAAAAATTGACCAAAGACATGCGTATACACATTCAAAAGTATCAATGAACTTGAAACATGAGAAAACCAAATGCACCCACTTCAAAACATATAAAAATAAGTGTTGAATGAATATGAAAACAAAATACTGACTGCATTAAGAAATGTGACTGGTGGCACACAGAGTCCTCAATAATATTAAGTGCTGATTTCTCATCACAAACCCTGAAGTTGAAAAAGCAGTGATATGACATTTAAAGTATGGATAGAGAAAAAGTGTTGGGCAATAATTCCATTTCTGGTAAACTATATTTCAAAAAAGTTGGAGTTTTTAAGATGTTTGAAGATAAAAACAATTTGAGGGAGTTCATCACCACTAGACATTCCCTAAAAGAAATGCTAAAGAATGAAGGCTGTTGTTTAGGTTGAAAGGAATATACATAGTAGCTTTAAGTTCTATGAAGAAATAAACATTGTTGATAAAGGTAATGATAGGGTAAATGCATATTTCAGTATTATTTTATTCATGTTATGTGTATGTAAGTCTAATGAAAAATGTTAATAATAGCGAAAACTGCTTGGGTGCAGGGAATATGAGATCTCTGCCTTTTCTGCACGATTTTTCTGTAAACCTACAAATTATCTAAATAAAAAAAAAATCTTAATGAGCAAGTGGTGCCACCAAGTTGCACTGAAAGATACTCTGGTGAATGTCTCACTTTAGAAAAGTGAACAAAAGGCAAAGGAAATTTTCTCAAAACATTGGTAGATGACAGAGCCCAGAGAACAATTCAAAAAATGCCAAATTAGAAAAAAAGTCTAAAATTGTTGAGAGATTCTATAGAAAAATTCACCCAAATCTACTAACTAAAATTCTCTACTAACTTCTGAACTGATTGGAAGTTTGTGTGTTCCAATGCAGTGGATTGCTGGAACAAGTTCATTCAAAGGCAGGTCTCTGAGACCTGATAGAACCATGGTGACAGCTTGTGAGCCTGCACATCCAATATGGGTCCATAAAGTCAGATCAGCTTGTGGGGTTGGCTGAGTGGTCCAGTTAGGGTCTCTCAGACCTGAATAGTGGTTCACATAAATGAAAATATTGGGTAACTTTGTTAACCAAACTCAACAGGCTCCATGGAAAACTGATTAGGGCCATAGGCCTGAGTCTGAATTTGAAACCTTTGTTGGGGGGGGAATAAAAGCAATCAATTAAGGGGACCTGAGCCACAGAGCAATTATAGTGATGAAAATGCAAACCAGGGGGTAGGAAGTGGAGCTGAGCTTAATGCAGCTCCCAGGGAGGACAAAAACAAACAAGTAAAAACAGAAAAAAACACAACTGTAATTTTATAAAAAGTATAGCTCAGAGTCCATGGAAAGGAAGCTGGAGAAAGGAACTACTTTTATAGAAGGCAAACAGTCAAACACACTGGGGAATTATTGAATGGTACCATATATGCCCAGGTAAAGTCATATAACTGGGTTAATTGTTGATAAGAGCCTCAACACAGAACCACTTTCCAAAAAAACCTTAAACAAGGAGGAAAATCTGAAGTCCAGATTTAGCATATCAAAAAAAATCAAATATCCTGGCATCAACAAAAATTCACAAGGCATACAAAGAAATTAAACTAACTTATCACATAGGTATTAGCAAATAGCCTTTAGCAATCATCATTCAGGAATCATCCTATATACATTTTTTGAGGGGAAACTTCCAAATGAAACATGGTTGTGTTGTTTCTTTGCTGTAGTATAATAAAATGACTATAGCTTAGAACTTATGTTTGGACCCCCAAAGTTGGAAATAGGCAATAAAGTTAATTTTTAAACAATTTACAACTCACTTCTTCAATGTGGGAATAATTATTTAATATTAAAATAAATTTCCTATCACTTCCTTGAATAAAGCTTTTTTCTCATAAGTCTCTTTACAGCCTCTTTTATTTGCTTATTTCTAAGACTATAGATAATGGGATTCAAAAAAGGAGGGACTACAGAATAGAACACAGAGGTGACCATGTCTTGAACTGTGGGTGAATGGGAGGTTGGCTTCATATATACAGCAATGATTGAGCTTACAAAGATAGTCACCACAGTGATGTGAGGGATACAGGTGGAAAAGGCCTTTCCTCGTTCTCCTCTGGTTGGAAACTTGATAACAGTTTGAAATATGTGAATATAAGACAAAGTGATGAAGGCAAAGCAGCCACCAACAACCACCACTGCAGAGATAAAAATTAAAATTTCATTGCTTAAAGTTTCAGAGCAGGAGAGCTTCAGTAGAGAGGGGATATCACAGAAAAACTGATGGATCAGGTTGGACTGACAGAAGGACAGCCGGAATGTGTTTGCAGTGTGAAATCCCGCATAGACCACACTACTGAATACAGAAGACAGTGTCATCTGGAGACAGATACGAGGGCTCATGATCATAGGATAGTGGAGGGGCTGGGTGATGGCCACATAGCGGTCACGGGCCATGATGCTGAGGAAGAGCAGCTCTGCACAAGCAAACATAAACACAAAGAAGATTTGAGCTGCACATCCAACCATGGAGATCACTCTGTTATCAAGCAGGAAGATGACACAGGCCTTGGGTATCGTAACAGAAATGTAGCACATGTCCAAAACAGACAGATTCCTAAGGAAAAAGAACATGGGGGTGTGAAGTGTCTTGTCTAAGGTGGTTACTATGACGATGAGAAAGTTCCCCATGAGAGTTGCCAAGTACATCAGTAGGAATAGCATGGCGTGCATGAATCTGTACTCCCACACATCAGAAAATCTTGTAAGCAGGAATTCAGTCACCATGGTAGAGTTGGGCATCTTTGAGGAATATGCTTAGGAAATGGAGAGAAAAAGGCAGATAATACAGAAAAAACATAAAGAATCAATATGAGGGAAAATTATTTCAAGTATATTTGTCAAACTATATTTCTCCTATTTTATTCTTTGTAGTTCATATTCATTAGTAAAAAGTGTAATAATGTTGTCTTAAGCTCCTTTATTCTTGTTGCTTCTACATCTTATTTCCAGAGTAGGGATAGCACTAAAGCAAATTTCATACAGACAGATAGGAATTTCCAATTTAACTGGGACTGGGGGATGAAAAGGCAAGAAACTTTATTGCTTAATGAGTTCAGAGTTTCTTTTTCAGGTGATGAAAATGTTTGGATAATGGATATTGGTGATGGCAGCACAATATTTTCAGTGTAACTAATAACAGTGGAATGTACACTTGACAGTAGGTAATATGGGAAATTTTGAGTCAAATATATGTTACTAAATAAAAAGCTGAAAAAAAAAAGGACTCTTTTAGAGGATGTAACCATGTTTCATCAATTTTCATCACTTTATAGCAGTACAATAAGTATGTTGTGGGTCAATATTCAACTGGAAGATAAATTAGGTTAACATAAATAATGACTTTTTATACTAGCTCACTAGAAATATTCCATGTATTAAAACTGAATGTCATTGATGACCAAATACAGTCTTGATAAATACAGGAGACTACTGTTGCATCACAGCCCCTCCAAAATTTACATGTTTTTTTTATTTTTTATTTTTTTTATTTTTATTGTGGGTAAAAATAAAAATTCTCACAATACATACAAACATTTGCAAAATGATATATAAATATATATGCATATATGTGTATTTGCTTACAAAAATGTTATTTATATATATATATATACATATATTTTAAGAGGTGCTTAGATTACCCAAAATATTACACGGAACCCACTGGGATTCCCATGTTGCCCACCTCCCACACCTCCCACCACATCCCACACAAACATCTCCCACAAGTGTGGCCCACCACCCTCAATGAACTTACACATCTTGGAGCCTTGCCACTTACATGTGTTTTTAATCCATTACAGGCCCACTAGGAAGAAAATTATTTTTTATATCCACTTGTGCCACTATAATTTTGATACTAAATTCCTTATTAAGGAATTTTTCTTTAATAAATTGATGTCTGTTATGACCACATTCCTATTGGCTACATGTCTCTGCCCTGAAACTATTGGCATATAATCTTATTTTGACATTAGATTCTTCAACCAATCATTCTCTATCTTCTCTCCTATCTCTCTCTCTCTCTCTCTCTCTCTCTCTCTCTCAATATTTATTAGACTCCAGTGGCCTGTGTTTCTGTTCCTTTCTTAGCCTATAATGCATAACCCATCAAATGAATATATACACTATCTTTATTTAGTATTCCCTATGTAATTTATATTATTTGCTATTGTTCACTTATTATATACTATAATTCTCATTACAAATCTGCAAATTGGGTAGTAATTGCACAATTTTAAAATGAAATACTGGGAAAGTTAAAAGTCAAGAAAAGTTATTAATAAAGGGAAATATAAGGGGAAAGACAGGTAATCAAAGTTAGGCTGTGTGTCTATCCCTTGAGATATGGCTTATTTCCTTCACCAGAACTCCTTAGTCTAATGAATCTCACTCTTTCCATAACGCCAATCCATGCCCTTTTTGGAAACTGACAATTTATATGTACAATTCTATCACAGTCTGTCAAATACTTTATGAGACATGAGAGAATGATTTTGGATTTTTTAAATCATGGTGTTCCAGAGAGGAAACATCACTCCATTGATTCCCTACATATTGAGTAAAAAGTGCTACATAAGTACTGTTCAAACCAATTTCCATATGACTTCATATTTCCATATTTTCTAATCTTTTCCTATAATATGTGATGATATCAATTCAGAATAATTTACTACCAACCATTTTTAATACATCTAATTAATTAAAATATCTATATTCCACAGACTTTTCCAAATATCAACATAGATTTATATACATTCAAAATTACTAAGATAACTTGTCCTAGTAATTTAAGTATTTCAAAAAATAATTTCTCCATATTTTCCCTCAAGTTTCTCTCTTATTTACAGATTTAAATGAATGAAAGCATACATTTCTAAGACTAATTCAACAATCTAGTCCTCATTCAGTCTCCCCTTGTAATTATGCCAATGTTTACCATTAAATGGCATTTTATTTTTCATTCTTTTACATATGATCTTGAACTTTAAAAAAGCTAAGATTTCCCTGTTCAAAATATTCTGAAACTCTTACTCATTAACTAAATATCTTGTTTTTCTGCTACTTTCTTTCACTAGGGTTTTGCAAACAATGTTTTATATGTACCACAGTTTTTCATTTGATACTTAACAATCTGGCTCTTGTCAACATCTAAGTATCTCAATTCAATAACATCTACATTGGAAGAACCAATTGGCTGTTATTTCAATCTTCAGCTTATTGGCCTTTCTCAAATCTGAAGTGTGTTATAAAGGTTTCAACCCTTTCTGCTATATCTCTGCTCTCCCTTGAGTCACCTTTATATTGGTTTAGTCACTCATCTCATTTAAATGTAAATGGGGGTGGGGTGCAAACTTTCCTTTCTCAATAATGAAGTCCAAATTGCATTTTTAATGACATTCTAAAATTTTAGTTTGGAATTCTCTTCTTTCATCTCCTCCCCTGAATCCTTCCCATTCTACTTTATCTTCTCTATTTTTCTGCACTGATCTAACTTTCTACCATTGTATTCCAGTATTTTCCCCATCTTGTTTTCCTTTTTATCTTTTACACAGCTTGAAATCAATAGCTATAATAATTCTAGCAAATCATTAAGATCAATCTCACATTATAGTCCTTAACCTGCCCTTAATCACACATGATGTACTGTATAACTTTCTGACTTCTTCACTTGCACTTGCAAGTTTCTTTTTCTTATTCACTTGCAATATTCTTTTTCATACTATTGATTTCATACTACTTACATTTGATGTACTTGATTATGTTTTGGATCTCTACCAGTTTATTATAAAATACATTAGTTGAGACAATGAGTTATTGAACTAAGATCAACTTAGATATAATATGTGGCATCATTAAAATTGGTAGATAAAAGGTTTCCAAGGTATATTTTATATATTAATCCCATTAATTTAACATTACTTAAATATTTCAAAATGAATATCTCTGAAAATAAAACAAAATCATTAAAACATGTTATTTGGGGGTTAGCTAATAAGAGGTAGATATACATCTTTTTTTTTGTTTCACTTTTAATATTTGAAATTTCTAAGATTTTTAATACCATCCATACATATTTTAATATTTTGGGGATGATCACCTTACCTAAAGAAGCTATGGATTGATATATTGATTAATTTCTTGTTTCAGGCAATTCTTAATTTCACACATTCTTTCTGGTTCTAGAAAATAGGAAATATGACTGCTAGTATTTTTCTTGCATCTTATAAGTAGATATTATTTGTGGGAATGAATATTTATTTAATAACATTATGAAATAGAGTTGTATAAAATGTGATATCCTATAGGTTGCATAAAACATTATGTTATTCCACAAATCCTAAACATATTCCAGAATTGAAGCTGAGATAGAAAGAGATAATTTTCTGCTCATGGGCAAACCTATGAACAGTTTTGTCATAATTAATTAAATTTAAAAAATATACACAAATAATTATTTACAATTTTAAGATAAAACACAATAACCATAATTAAATTTGTTTAAATAATATAAATTAGCATTCTGTACACAGAAACCACTTTGCTTGCATCCCCTACCTTCTTTGTTGCCAATGTCTCCATCACATGCTACTGTCTACTCACTCTGCACATCCATTAATAGCTATAAATTTTGCTAAATCTTCTGAAATGAGATGAATATGATGAATGTAATTGAATGTGATGAATATAAAATAAGTTGTTGGTCTCATTTGTGAGTACCTTCTTTATGTATATTTTCTATTTAATTTAATTTACTGTCTCTCAAAAAAAGTGAGCAGTACAGGAGAGAAGTAGTGGTAATTCATGGAGAGATGGGAAGAAGAGAAAAGAAGAAATTAATAACACCAACCATACAAAAGTTAATAGTCTTTTCTTATGCAAATAGACAAGTCTGGATTTCTGGTGTGGGTCCTATATTATTTAAAATGCAGACAATGAAGAGGTGACATATTTATTTGAGGCATCTAAGATTATGGCAGGAAACATTCAGCTTTAAAACAATGGTCTCTGTGTTCAGATTTAGTTTAAAATGTGTGGGCACAGTGACAGAGAAAACACCTGAGAACAGAGGCCTCGTTATTAATAATAGACATTTCCCAGGGGAAATTTCAAGGAAATAATTGGCCCCAGTTAGTGAGGAAAGATGTCCCTAGTGAAAATTGTGTAGGTTAAAACTTTTTTATATCAAGGACTATTGATATATAATGAACCTGTGAATTTTCTGTGGATCCTAGAGAACAAGTAGTTGAGGAGATGTCCAGATCTCAGCCTCTGTCAGATGCCTGGAAATGAGGTTCTTTACTCATCCTCATAGTTTCCTTATAAGGAATGGAGTGAATTTCACTCTCACTAGTAAAGCCAAACTCACATGATTTGTTAATGGACAAAACAACCTGTTTTAGTTTCTTGGATACTCAAGCAAATACCATGCAATGGGTCACCATAAATAATGGGAGTTTATTAGCTCACAGTTTTAATTTTAAAGGAAAATACAAATCAAAACATAATAAAGGCAATTCTTTCTTCCCAAAGTCTGATATTCTGGGGCTAGCTGCTGGCAGCCCTTATTTCTTGTCTTTCCTGTCACATGGCAGTGCACATGGCAGCCTCTCCTGGCCTCTCTGTTCTTTTTTGTGTTCTGTTGAATTTCACCTTCTGGCTTCCTGTGGCTTTCTCTGTCTGAATTTCATTCCACTAATAAAGGATTCTAGTAATTTGATTAAGACCTATCCTGATTGAGGTGAGCCACATTTTACCTGAAGTGATCTATCCAAGGTTCTACTTACAATGGATTCACACCACAGTAAATGGATTAAATTTAATAACATGATTTTCTGGGGTACATATAGCTTCAAACCACCACAAAGGCCTTGGGAGATTGTCCAAATTCTGACATTAAGGGATCAAATGTCATTTCCCAGCCTAAGTCTAAAGCCCAGCACATCTCTGTAAAAACTGAGATCATTGAACTTCATTTCCTGTGCTCAGTTCTTCATCTGTCAACATGTCAACTGTAAGCATCAGTGCTTACATGTGCTTACATGTCAACTGTAAGCATTAGTGCTGCCACAGGATCCTCTAGACAGTGTGACACATGGGAGGAACTAAAATATTCTGGACTATTGCTGCCATGTCATGTATATAAGGAAGTGTCAACAATATCGGTTCTTCAGTGTTCACAGTTTTGATTTGAATGGATTAGTCAGATTCTGTCAGCAAAGCAGAAACCTTTCCATGAATTTTAGAAGTGTGACTTATATTTCTGTCATTGACTTCCAGTTTAAATCAACCATGCTAATACAACACACTCAGTTTACTTTTTAAGTGTATCATTCATACAAGAACATATGCAGACAATGAGTGTATAGTAAAAATTGTGAACTTACAGAATAAGATACATAATATCATACAAAGGTCACATACATCACCCGTCCAGCAACACCTTGCATTGTTGTGATACATTCGTTACAAACTAGGCAAGAGAATCATCAAAATATTACTACTAACTGTATTCCAGATCTTACATTTGCTGTATTTTCCCCAACCCACACTATTATTTAAATTAATCAATTTCAGTGATACATATTAATAAAGCAGCAGTGGGTGACACTTTTATACAATCAGTTGAATGCCTTAAAAGTGGAAGTGATTTCAACATTCAGAGACAATTTCCCAGCTTGTCATTGGACAGGCAACTTCTCCCAGAAACTCATCAAGGAACTTTCATCGGACTTTCATCGGAGCCCGTGGTTTGCAGCCTTCCTGCGGAACCTGGACTTGTGCATCCCCATGGTCACATGGGGGACTCTTAAAATCTCATATTATTGACAGATATCTCCTGTTGATTCTGTTTCCCAAGAGATCCCTGACTAATACAGCTTGGTGCCAGGAGTGGTTCTTGAGGAACAAAGGCTTAAACATGGGATGTCTGAGGTGGTTCTAGGAGTTTTGTAATTGGCTCTCTACTCTAATTAGACTTAGGGGTACTATTGACTCCCTTTCCAATATAAGGTTGCTAACAGTCCATGGCGTGAGCTGGCAATAGAGATGCGCAAAATAGCATCACTGGATTCCCTACTTCCATGCTTATAAGAAGCAAGGATCTGGGTGAGAGTGTTTTCAGCACCCTAACAGAATTTTGTGGAGTGAAAAAGTATAATGATTTTGGCTGGCTCCTCCTAGATACAGTTACAAAAGAAAGAGATGAACTAAAGTCTTCAAATTTGAAACTAAAATTTGAATGATATGAAAGTTTATATGTGTGCCTTGAAAGAAAATCTTGTCTCCTGTAGCCGCAGATTTGAGATATCTGAGAATCAAACCCAGACTCTCATTGTACAAGTTGCAGAATTACAGAGGAAACTAAAATCTCAACCTCGTAGGGTTTCTACAATTAAAGTGAAGGCATTGATTGGAAAGGAGTGGAACCCTGAGGATTGGGATGGAGACATATGGGATGATGATAATATTGGTGGGGACATTGGAACCCTGAATTCTGCTGAGACTGTACCAGATAAACCTGCGATGGCCTGCCCTGTGGAGATCACCCCTTGTCAACCTTGTATCATCCAGCCTCCAGCCTGCCCAAGAGAGTCCAGACTTCCTTCCAGGTCTGAGGTGAGTACAAGCCAATTGGAAGACTGCACTGCCCAGCTTCTGGCCTGCCCCAGGGAGTCTGAACCTCCTCCCAGCCCTGAAACAGGTACCATCCAAACTCCAGCATGCCCTGCTCAACTTCCAGTTTGACCTGAGGAATCTGTCTTCCAACCTACCACATCCCTATTCAGGTCTCCTATTTGGCCTGTACAGAAAACAGATGGAACTTGGAGGATAACAGTAGATTATCATAAACTTAACCAGGTGGTGACTCCAATTACAGCTGCTGTCCCAGATGTGATATCATTGCTTGAACAAACCAACACTTACCCTGGTACTTGGTATGCAGCTGTTGATCTTGCAAATGCTTTTTTCTCAATTACCATTAGTAAGGACCACAGGAAACAGTTTGCTTTCAGCTGGCAAGGCCAAAAGTATTCCTTTACTGTCCTGCCTCAGGGGTATATCAACACTCCAGCCCTATATCATAATATTGTCTGCAGGGACCTTGATCGTCTCTCCCTCCCATGAGACATCACACTGGTCCATTATATTGATGATATCATGTTGAAAGGAGTTACTGAGCAAGAAGTAGCAAAGACTCTAGATTTACTGGTAAAGAATTTGTGTGATAGAGGACAGGAGATAAATCCAACAAGAATACAGGGTCCTTCCACCTCAGTGAAATTTCTAGGTATACAGTGGTGTGGGGCCTGTCGAGTTATCCCTTCTAATGTAAAGGATAAGCTGTTGCACATGGCAACTCCTACAACCAAAAAAAAAGGCATGATGCTTAGTTGGCCTCTTTGGATTTTGGAGACAACACATTCTTCATTTGGGTGTGCTACTCTGACCCATTTACTGAGTGACTAGAAAAGCTGCTAGTTTTGATTGGGGACTGGAACAAGAGGAAGCCTGCGACAGGTCCAGGTTGATTTGCGAGCTGCACTACCACTTGGAACGTATGATCCAGCATATCCAATGGTGCTGGAAGTTACAGTGGCATACAGAGATGCTGTCTGGAGCCTTTGGCAGGGCGCTGTAGCAGAATCACAACGCAGACCCTTTTGATTTTGGAGCAAAACCTTGCCATCCTCTGCAGATAACTACTCCCCTTTTGAGAAACAGCTTTTGGCTTGCTACTGGGCCTTAGTAGAGACTGAACACATAACCATGGGCCATCAAGTTACCATGAGACCTGAGTTGCCTATCATGAGCTGGGTTATGTCTGACCTACCAAACCATAAAGTTGGGTATGCACAGCATCACTGCATAATAATAAATTGGAAGTGGTATATATGAGATAGGGCTCGAGCAGGTCCTGAAGGCACAAGTAAGTTACATGAGGATGTGGCCCAAATGCCCATGGTCACCACCCTCCCATGTTACCTTCCTCTTCCCAGCCCACAGCTTTGGCCTCTTGGGGAGTCCCTTACAATCACTTGACTGAGAATGAGAAAACTTGGGCCTGGTTTACAGATGGTTCTGCACGATATGCAGGTACCACCCGAAAGTGGACAGCTGTGGCACTGCAGCCTTTTTCTGGGACATCCTTCAAAGATAGCGGTGAGGGCAAATCCTCCCAGTGGGCAGAGCTTCGAGCAGTGCATCTAGTTGTTCATTTTGCTTGGAAGAAGAAATGGCCAGAGGTGCATTTGTACACTGATTCATGGGCTGTTGCCAATGGTTTGGCTGGATGGTCAGGGGATTGGAAGGAACGTGATTGGCAAATTGGTGACAAGGAGGTCTGGGGAAAACCTATGTGGATAGACCATTCTGAGTGGGCAAAAAACATGAATATATTTGTGTCTCACGTGAATGCTCACCAGAGTGTGACTTCAGCAGAGGAAGAGTATAATAATCAAGTGGATAAGATGACCCATTCTGTGGCTAAAGCTCAGCCTCTTTCCCCAGCCACTCCTGTCATTGCCCAATGGGCTCATGAACAAAGTGGCCATGGAGGTAGGGATGGACGTATGAATGGGCTCAGCAACATAGACTTCCCCTCATCAAACGTGACTTGGTTACAGCCACTGCTGAATGCCCAATCTGCCAGCAGCAGAGACCCACACTCAGCCCCAGATATGGCACCATTCCTCGAGGTGACCAGCCTGCTACCTGGTAGCAAGTTGACTACATTTGGCCACTTTTACCATGGAAGGGGCAGTAATTTGTTTTAACTGGAATAGACACATACTCTGGCTATGGGTTTGCATTTCCAGCATGTGCTCCATCCAAAATTACCATCTGTGGACTTAATGAATGTCTTATCTACCGCCATGGCATTCCACACAGCATTGCTTCTGATCAAGGAACCCATTTCACAGCAAATGATGTGCAGGAATGGGCACATGCCCATGGAACTCACTGGTCTTACCATGTTCCCCATCACCCTGAAACAGCTGGATTAATAGAACGTTGGAATGGCCTTTTGAAGACTCAATTATGGTGCCAACTAGGTGGCAATACCTTGCAAGGCTGGGGCAATGTTCTCCACGAGGCTCTGTATGCTCTGAATCAGCATCCTCTCTATGGTGCTGTTTCTCCCATAAACAGGATTCATTGGTCTAGGAATCAAGGGGTGGAAATGGGAGTGGCATCACTCAGTATTACCCCTAGTGACCGACTAGGAGAATTTTTGCTTCCTTTCCCTGCAACCTTAAGCTCTGCTGGTCTACAGGTTTTAGTCCCAAAAGGAGGAGGACTGCCACCAGGGAACATAACAATGATTCCATTGAACTGGAAGTTAAGACTGCCACCTGGCTCCTTTGGGCTCCTCTTACCTGTGAATCAACATGCAAAGAAGGGAATTACTGTACTGGCTGGGGAGATTGATCCTGACTATCAAGAGGAAATAGGACTACATCTACATAACGGGGTTAAAGAAGAGTTTGCCTGGAATGCAGGAGATCTTCTAGGGCACCTCCTAGTACTGCCATGCCCTGTGATTAAAGTCAATGGAAAATTGCAACAAACTAATTCAAGCAGGACTAACAATGGCCCAGAATCTTTGAGAATGAAAGTTTGGGTCACCCCACCAGGCCAAGAACCATGGCCAGATGAAGTGCTTGCTGAAGGTAATGGGAACATGGAATGGGTAGTGAAAGAAGGTAGTGATAAATATGAACTTTGATCATGTGACCAGTTACAGAAATGGAGACTGTAATAGTCATGAACCCTTCTTCCTTGTTTCATTATGAGTATGATTGAATAAGTACACAAAACAAATTTCTTGTTTTCTTTCCCAACCTTTTCCCCTATCATATGAAAAGTTGTATTAATTCCATGTCATAATATTTAAGGATGTTAAGTTTAAGCATGACTATTACCCAAGAACTCACACCCTGTTTGGTGGAGAATTAATGCATCTCCAGTTGTATGCAGGGGAGTTGAACTTTGTTAGGCAGAAATATATATGTATGCTTGTCTGTTATTGTTTTTACTTAGAGACTAAGTATGGTTTAGGGTAATGTGTATGACTGCCGAGTTAACAAGGGGTGGACTGTGATGGTTAGGTTAATGTGTCAGCTTGGCCAGGTAATTGTTTCCAGGTGTTTGTCCCAGCAAGCACTGGGCTAATTGTAATACAAGAACATTTATGGACTTCTATCACCAGTGAGTTTGCTGCATGGATGGCTGATTATAGCTGCATCAATCAGGGAGATTACATCATCAATGGGTGACGCTTTTATCCAATCAGTTGAATGCCTTAAAAGGGGAAGTGATTTCAACATTCAGAGAGAGTTTCCCAGCTCATAATTGGGCAGCCAACTTCTCCCTGAAACTCATCAAGGACCTTTCATGGGACTTTCATCAAAGCCCCTGGTTTGCAGTCTGCCTGTGAAACCTGGACTTGTGCATCCCCACGGTCATGTGAAAGACTCTTTTAAAATCTCATATTATTGACAGATATCTCCTGTTGATTATGTTTCCTGAGAGAACCCTAACTAATAGAGTTGTTAATGTGCGAAAGTGTGGGAAATGTGGGTATCTCTTACTTTTTTATGTAACATTTATGTAATCTAAGTAACTTTTTAAAAATTAAAATTAAAAAAGACTTTTATTGTAAAATTGTAAAATAAATAGAAGAATAGATTGAAAGAAATTACAAATTTTAAAAGAGATTGAATGACCAGGTTAGATTTAATATAATCACTTATAAGAAATAGTGTTGCAGATGGGCAGTTTGATGTAATTATGAATTCCAAAAATATAATTGGATCTTGCTTGTAAACTGATCTGTTAATCTGGGCATGATTGAGTTATGATTGGGGCATTGACTGGGCCATGTCAGTAGGGCATTGAGCCCCACCTCTTGGTGGGTGGGGAATCAAATATAAAAGGCATGGGAAGAACAGAGTTGAAGCAGTTTTGGGGAAGCAGTTTTGATGTTGGAGAGAAGGCCACAGGAGAAGAGAAGTGAGCCATTTACCTGATAGTCTACAGCTGACCTTGTGAAGGAACCAAAGGAGCTAAGGCCAGAGAGAGAAATGCAGGCCCAGGAAGAGAGGAACCCAAGAAGCCTGAACCCTGGCAAATGTCAGCAGCTGTCTTGCTCCAATATGTGGCAATGGACTTCGGTGAGAGAAGAAACTTATGCTTTATGGCCTGGTAACTGTGGACTTCTACCCCAAATAAATACCCTTTATAAAGACCAAACCATTTTTGGTATTTCACATTAGCACCCCTTTGGCTGACTAATACAGATAGTATAGCAACAAAGATTTATAAATATAAACAATAATTCTAATGTAATAGAATTTAATTATTACATAATTCTAATTTTTTATATCATAGCTCTATTGGACATAATCTCTAAGAATGAAATAAATTATTGGTTTAATTATTTAATTTCCATTTAGGCCATAAATATTTCTGTTTAATCAAATTCTTATTTGAGAATTCTACACATCTTATTGGAATGAATTACAGCAGATAAGAATATGACAATTCATAATTTTATGAGACAAAAAAAAATCAAAATCTTTTTCAACAGTTGTCATGTTAAATCATTATTTATCCAGATGAATTATTTTAATTAATGATATGTATAAGAAAGGGTTAAAGATAAATGAAGTATCCAAAAATATTTCTTCTTCTTTCCTCATCAATTAAAAGCAAGTGTTTCTTTTGTATTAAGAAACTTACAGAATACTGATCACAGGAAAAACTTACTAGTTGCACTGAGTAATTATTGTTCATATATTATAAGATTGTTTTTTTACATTTATCTGGTCTACTCTAGCTTTTCTTTTCTTACTATTTGCATGGAATACATTTTTCCAACCTTCCACTTTTAATCTTGTTGTTTTCTTATGCCTGGTTGACAACATATAGACAGTTCATATTTTCTTTGTCCATTCAGTCTATGTCTTTTGATTGGGGATTTCAATCTATTAACATTCAGATAAAGGCATTACTTACTTCAACTATGTTGTCCTTTGGTTCTCTGTTGTCATACTGTTTTATTGTCTGTCTTGCTATCCTTTAGTTTACCCTTCCTAATAATCTTCATTTCTAAGCTTTTCTCCAAATTTCTCATCCATTTTTTTCTTTAATTCAGGCTATAGCAACCCCTTTAGTAGCTCTTTTAAATCTGGTCATCTGGTAACATATTCTATCAGTTTTTGTTTTCTGTGAAGACTTTGAAATCAACATCAATATTGAAGGACAACTTTGCCAGATACAGAATTCTTAGCGGGCAGTTTTTCTCTTTCAGTACCTTAAATACATCATACCATTTTCTTCTCTCCTCCATGGCATCTGATGAGAAGTCTGTACTTACTCTTATTGGGATTTCCTTGAATGTGATGATTTGCTTTTCTCTTGCTGCTTTCAGAATCCCTCCGTATCCCTGATATTTGTCATTCTGAATAGTAGGTGTGACGGGGTTGGACTATTTGTTTTTTTTCTATTTGGGGTGCATATTTCTTTTTGGATATTGATATTTATGTCT
Organism: Tolypeutes matacus; assembly: GCA_026826555.1. Lineage (NCBI taxonomy): Eukaryota > Metazoa > Chordata > Mammalia > Cingulata > Chlamyphoridae > Tolypeutes > Tolypeutes matacus. The sequence goes on along the minus strand of JAKSZT010008315.1, from coordinate 2,112,292 downwards.
TTCATAAGTGTTGGGAAGTTTTCAGTCATTATTTCCTCAAATATACTTTCTGCCACTTTTCTCTTCTCCTTCTGGGATACCAATAATGAGAATGTTTGTTCATTTTACATTGTCATTCAGTTCCCTGAGACTCTATTCCATTCTTCACCATTCTCTTTTTTCTGTTTTCTGTCTTTTCTGTTTCAGATATTCTGGCTTTGAAGTAACTCATTCTGTCCTCCAGCAATTTAAGTCTGCTCCTATGTTCCCCTAATGTGTTTTTAATCTCATCTATCATGTCTTTCATTCTTATAAAGTCTGTTACTTTTCTTTGCAGGCTTTCAAATTATTCTTTATGCTCTCCCAGTATCTTCTAAATATCCTTTACTTCTTTTGTCATATTTTCTATAAATTCCTTAAAGTGATTTAGGAAAGTTCTGTGATTATCACTCATTAATTGTCTTAAATCCTATATCTCTTCAGGATATTTGGTTTGTTCTTTTGGCTGAGCCATATTTTCCTGTTTCCTAATATAGCTTGTAATTTTTTGCTGATGTCTAGGCATCTGAATGTGTTGGTGAATTTACTCCAATGGCCAATTTCTTTCTCTTGCATATAAAATTTTTTCACAGCTTTTCTTTGATATTTGGTTCAATTTATTTTCAGTCTTTAAAATTGTACAGCTTAAGTTTTCAAAATTGGGCCAAGGACCCACTAGTGGGGCACAGATTTTCTCCCATGGGTTGGATAAAGAAATCATGAACAGTTTTTGTCCATGCAATTTCCAGACTGGCCAGCAGATTGTGCTAGTTAATACACCTTTCTACTGAGGTGTTTCATTCTCAGCTTTCCTGTGTTCTTGTGTTGAATCTCCAGAGTGGGGATTCAAAGTGGGCTCTGTTGGCTGAACTCACTGAAGACAAGCACCAGGACCACCTCTCCCTTTCCCTTGAAATAGTTGACAGGAAGGAAGATATCTGTTCCCCTCAGTTGGCTGCAGTGAATCAGGGGTTTTAACCCTGTTTACTATCTTGTGGGTGGGGAAGGGACCCATTCCCAGCTGCCATGAAGGCTTGGTAACTCATGTTTTTCCTTTTAGCTTCTTTGCTCTCTGTCCCTCACCCTCCTGGGAGTTGTGTAGCACTGTCCTGGTCTGCTGACTCCCAAAGTACCCTCAGATGGTTTTTGCCTCTCTCTGTTGCTTTTGTGAGAACATTGAGCTCTGCCTTTTATTCCATTACCATCTTCACATCACAATTTTAAATCACTAAAATATGTTGATTTTTAGCCCACTATGTGTTCTATTTTGAAACATGCTCAAACTACACTTGAACAAGTGTAAAACCTTGGGAACAGTAATCTATATATGTACTAATAGAAAAATTTATTCAGTTATACACTTCAAGTTCTTTATACTATTACTGGTGTTTATCTTATGTTTTATATACTGACTAAATTGAATTTACATCACCAATTTTAGTTTTGGATGGTTTAAAATTCTTTCTTTTTGTAATGTCCTTTAATGCCGAATATATTTAGATGCTATGATATTATGTGTGTAGAAGTTTGGAATTGTTATATCTCCCTGTTAAGTATACTTTAACAATTTCCTGATGCCACATATTTATGAACTCAGCTGTCCTCATTCCTTTTTTTTTGGCTATTTTCTGTGTCCATATGAGAAGGTATTCTCACAGATTGAAAATATTCTGTTAACATGTCTTAAACCATCAGACTCATGGCACTGAATTCTTCTCTCCTTCTGTTTGATTAAATATACCTTTATTTTTCCAATCTTTCAATATTTTCAGATGTAGCTATTACTTTGACTTCTTTCATTGAGTAGTATGACCACTCAAACTTCTTAAAAATTGAACCTTGCAATATATATATATATATATATATATATATATATATATATATATATATATGTAGCTGTTTGCTCATCTTAAATTATATCAGGTTTTTCAATGTACTGTATCACTACTTTTTTTTTTCTTTTCAGGGAATATTCCATCATAAAGAAATAGTCAACATTTTATATATTCATTCACCTACTAATTGATATTTTGGCTGTTACCAGATTTGGTTATTAGGAAAATAAATTTCCTAAAAGTGTATTTTACATGTTTTGACAGATATAAATGCTCATTTTTTCATGAGATGTGAAAGAGGAACTACTAGATCAAACATACATATCTATGGAGTTCTGGGAAGATTGTGTCAGAGTAGGCAGGCAGAGATTAACTATCTCAGAACAATAATGGAGAAAGGGCCAAAAGCTGTACAAGCAACCTGCTTTGGTGGTCATCAGTGGTATACAGTGGTATACAACTCCCAGGAGGTTGAGAGACAGAGAATCAAAGAGCACAAAACAACAAAATGAGTTACCAAACCCCTGTGTTGTTGGTAAGGTATAATATCCCCCACCTCCAATACATTAAGCTAGGATAAAACCCCTGGCTCACTGCAGCAGACCGAGAGGGGAACAGATGTCTTCTTATCTGTCAGGTGTTACAAGGGAAAAGGGAGGGGGAGTCAGGGTGCTTCTCTTCAGTAAATTCTGACAGAAAAGCCTGCTTTGAATCTTGACTCTGACAAGACCAGAATCTCAGGAAAGCAGAGATTGAAAGAACCAGCCCTCTGGAAAGGATCACTGACAGCCATCATCTACTAGCTGGTCTGGAAGTTGTACAGAGAAAAACTTTTTGGTCTCTCTTAAACCAAACTCTTGGGAGAAAATTTTCACCCCATTATTGAGACCCTGGCCCAATTTTGATAAATTAAGTTTGGCAATTTTACAATCTCAGGATAGCTTAAATCAAATATACAAGGAGATGTGGAAAAAAACACTAAGCAAAAGAAAGAAATTGGCAAGCAGAGTAAATGTACCAACATGTTCAGCTGCCTAGACAAAGCAAAAAATTACAATTCCTACCAGGAAACAGGAAGAGATGGTCCAGCCAAAGTAATTTATCAAATATCTTTCAAGATACAGGATTTAAGAAAATTAATTATGATAATCACACAACTCTCCTAAATCAATCAAAAGAATTGAAGAAATATATGATGAAAGAGAAAAAGGATATTAATAAGACACTAGGTGCACATAAAGAATAATTTGAAAGATTGCAAAGAAAAGTGACAGAGCTTATAGGAATGAAAGACATCATTGATTACATTAAAAATATAATTTTCTTATTTTGTCTTCATTTTTTCTTTTTTTTTCTTCTCTGTTCATATTTCCAGTCTTTCATCTTATTCTATAATTTCTCATTTCATTTTTCATCCCACTTTTTGATTCTTATTCATTTGCATTTTTTATGTTTTTTTTACTCATTACTCATTTTCCTGGATCTTTTATGATTTCTCTTCTACCATTTTTTAAATGTAATTTTAAAAATTTTAAGGTATTTAGATTAAATAAATGTTACAAAAAATCATAGCCCACTCACTACCACTCCCACATTAACAACATCCTTTATCAATGTGGTACATTTGTTACAATGGAAGATACTATCATTTTTTTGTTACTGTTACTCTATTCCTCTTCTTTCTTTCCTTTTCTATGTTTGTAATATCTTTTCAAAGTAACACAGACAACTACAATGATATAGAATAATTGGAACCAACGGTCAAAAGGAACCATAACATAAAACAAAAATATTAAAATCTAGAGTGTATAAACAAGCTAACTATGTGAATAAACTTATTAAGATAAAGAGATGCCAAGACACTGAAGAAAAAAATATAAGCCATACTAAGAACCAAGAAGACATTGTCCAGGCTAATGAACAAACTGAAAAGTAGGAGGAGATGCAGAATGTGGAAAAACTAACAAAGGATCTTCAAACAAATATCATGAATCAACTTAACGAAGGGAAGGGAGAGATAAAGGATATTAAGAAGACACTGGGGGAATATACTTAAGAAATTATAAACATACATAAAAAGATAACAGATATGGTGGTGATGAATGACACAATACAAGAAATTAAAAATTCACTGGAAGCACATAGTAGCAGATTTGAAAAGGCAGAGGAAATATTTAGGGATGTCAAATATATTACACCTGAAATCAAATAGGTAGTAAAACAGAGAGAAAAAAGACAGCTGATTTTTCCTCTGAAACCATGGAGATGAGAAGGCAGTGATATGACATAGTTAAGGTATTAAAAATTTTTTTCAGGTAAGAATTATGTATCCAATAATGCTGGCATTCAAAAATAAGGGAAAGTTCAAAATATTCACAAATAAACATAAATTAAGAGAGTTTGTCTAGAAGAAACCTGCCCTTCAGGAAATATTAATGGGAGATTTCAAGGTTGAAAGGAAAAAAAGGAAAACAGAGTTTGGCAGTTTGATATTGTTTATGAACTCCAAAAATAGATCTTGGATTATGTTTGGGAATTGATCAGGGCATATTAGATTGTATTGGATTCTGATATTTAATTTTTACTTGATTAAATAATGATTAAGGCTTTGATTGGGCCATGTCAGTAGGATGCCCTTGGTGGGATTCACAGAGAAAACGACAAGGCATAGGAGTTAGTTGAAGTTTTGATCCTGGAGCCTGGGATGTAAACACACAGAGAAGCAGATAGAGGAGGAAAGAGAGAAGGCTCCATTAAACACTGCAAAGGACCTGGTGAGAGAGAAAGGCCTAGAGGGTCTGATGGTCTACAGCTGATCTTGTGGAGAAAGCAGAGCAGCATATCCCTGAGAGAAATAAGCTCCAGGAAGGAAGGAACCCAGGAAGACTGGACCCTTGCAGCCATCTTGCTCCAATGCGCAGCAACAGACCTTAGTGTAAGAAGTAACTTATGCTTTATGGCCTGGTAAGTCTAAGTTTCTACCACAAATAAATACCCTTTATAAAAGCCAATAGATTTCTGGTATTTTGCATCAGCACCACATTTGCTGACTAAAACAGAATTTGGTACCAGGAGTGGGGTCATGCTTTTGTATTCACCAAAATGCTAGAATGGTTTTATAAATGGGTAAAGGGTAGTTTTTAGAGGAATTGTGAAAGGCTTGATGGAAATGTCCTGTATTGCTTTGAAGAGACTGTTGTTAGGGATATGGATGTTAAAGAGACTTTTTATGAGGCTTTAGAACTAAAAGATGAAATTTTTATTGGAAACTGGAGGAAAGGTAATCTATGTTTTAAAATTGCAGAGAACTTGTGGTTAAAAGGGAAAATTTTAAATTGTGTGTATACATATATATAACTGGAATAATATATTTTAAAGAGTCCTAAGAATTTATAGCACATAAAGTGAACTCTAATATAAACAATGTACTATAATTAATTGTTTAACTGTAGAATAATACTATTGTTTCAAAAATTAAAACATATTTACCATCCTAATGCAAAAGTTTAATAATAGAGAAAACTATGTTTTTGATAGGAGTATATAAGTACTCTACATTTTTTGCAGGATATTTCTCTAAACATACAACTGTCTAATATAAATAAACAATTAATATTTGGAGAATTTGTGGAATGTTGACTTAGCCTTCCTTTAACCAAATTTTCATTTGTGTGTTGGCAGTCTTCAAGGTGGCAGCACCACATTGCCATGTGGATACCTGGTTCTAGAGGGGTCTGAGTGGTTCTTTTACACACGGAATTGTGTTTGCCTCTTTTGATCTGTCTGGAAGAAACTCAAAGTAATAATGCAAGGTGCTAGCTTTCCTAGCATCTCTGTTGTAACACTATCATGGAGGAATGAAGCTATATATAGGGAATTACTCAAAACTATAGAAAAGAGAAATGCACAAGGTGCCAATGCATGAGGAAAAAGATTAAAGTTTGGGAAAACCACAAACATATTTGAATAATAGGATGAAAGTTGGGGAGAGAGTAACAAATACTATCACATATAACAGGGAATCCAGAAAGCCACACACAAACCTGAGAATGCATGCTGAGAAAGATGATTTGTGAAGAACCTGAACTTTCTCCTCCAGTTGTATACTCAGCACATGCAAAAAGTCGAGGTCAGGGCAGTGTTTTCAACACACTGGCTTAGTTTAAAGGAGTGCTAAAACACAAGGCCAATTTGTAAAGACAGGGAGAGATTTTTTTCTCTCCTTCTTTTCTTTTTCTTTGTTCCACATGTATAGAGGAATATCTGTCAAACCACTACCTGACAACAAGCTAAAATAACAAAGAGTATAGTTCTTAAATATAGTATAGAACAGCCATGAAAAACAGTCATAACAATCCATAGCAAGCAACTAAAACAAACTGTGCAGGAGGAAATATTTTATTTCCAGTATTACTACATTCTAATATTCAGAATGCTTGGCTTTCAACAAAAACAAAAGAAATATGACATGCAAAGGAGCAAGTATGTTCCATGCACAGAAAAAAAGAGTAACAGAAATTTTCCATTAGGAAGAAATTGAACTGGAAAAATCTTTAAATGAACTACCGTAAATATTCTCAAAGATCTGTCAAACATAATGGACCAAGACCTAAAGGAAGGCAGAGGAACAGCATTTTGTAAATAGAGGTTATCAGTAAAAAGACAGAAATTATAAAATGGAACTAATTGCAAATTCTGAAGCTGAAAAATATAATTAAAATGGAAGAGTCACTAGAGTGGGTCAAAGGCTTTTAGCTCTTGGTCCTTTAGTACATAGTATATTTTCCAGGATAGACCATATGATAAGACCCAAAACAAGTCTTACTAAGTTTAAAACTATTGAAATTATATAAAGTGTTTTCTCTGAACACAATAAAATCCAATTAAAAGTCAACAACAAAAGGAAAACTGCAAAATGCACTAGTATGTGGAAATTAAACAACAGACCCTTAAACAACAAAGAGGTCACTGAAGTGATCATAAAAGGGAAATTAAAAAATACTTTGAGATGAATAACAAAAACACAACAGTATCCTTTCATTTTAACATGTAGGCCTACCTTTAGCTTTTCCTGTAAGGAAGGTCTACTGATTATGAAATACATCGGTTTTTGTTTTATTTTCCATAAATAATATCACCCTCATGTCTTGGAAACATTGCCAGTTATATTATCTTGGGTAAAAAGTTTTTTTTTTTTTTTTTCTTTCTTTTCTTACAGCATTGTCTTTCAGCACTGTCTTTTTATCTCCAAAGCGTCTATTGAGAAAATGATATTAAATTTATTAAATATATCTTATATATGATATGTTGCTTTCCTCTTGCTGTTTTTAATGTTCTATCTTTGTCTTTAGCATTCAGGAATTTGATTATAATGTGTCTCAATGGATACCTATTTGGGTTTATCCTGCTTTGCATTTGTTCAGCCTTTTGTATTTGTATCCATATCTTTCATCAGATTTGGAAAATTTTCAGCCATTATTTCTTCAAATATTTTTCTGACCTTTTATCTCCATCTTCTTCCAGGACTCATATGTTGCATATATTGGTACACATGGTGATGTCCCATAATTTCCTCAAGCTCTGGTCATTTTTATCCATTGATTTCTTTTTTTTTTTCTTTCTGTTCCTCAACCTGGACAATTTCAATGTTTGAAATAACTGAAGGAATAAATCACATAAGATCTGCATTGTTCATACTTCCTGGGCTTTTAAGTTCTGTATGATAAATATACAAGTATCGTGCTGGGTATTTTGACACCTAATCTTTCTAAATTCATTATATATTGACAGGATTCTGTCACAATAATAAATTTATTTATTTTTATTATTATTAAGAGAAAAGAAAAGAGGTAAGTACACACCTGAGCCATGGGTCTGAGCCATGCTACAGAGTGAGATGCGTGTGTCAGTCCCCAAGTTAGGCATTTTTAAAGCCTTTCCTCCTCACCTTTCTTAATGTTGGGGAGGGGACTCAGCTGTTAAGTGTTCTGACTGATTGCCTTAGCCTTACTATCCCTCCTGTTAGCTCTCAGGGGCCCAATGAGGAAGCCTGTTTGGAGTTACTGGGGCCTCACCTTGACCTTGGAAATAGTTCCAAATGGGACGTCATGGCCAGGGACTCTGCAGGTTTTTTCTACCTTTGTTCTTAGTAGCAGCCTTACTTTAGGGGGTTTCTGGGTGGAGTTTCACAGCCATATCTGCTTGGTCCCAGCTTGTAACTCAGTCTTCCCTATTTCCCTATACTAACATATCTCAACTCCCCTTATGATAGTTTACACACTTACTCTTAAGGGGGAGCTGACAGATTGTAAACCATTTGGTTTTTCTATTGAAGATGAAGGAAGATGGGTCTTGTACCATGGTTGGAGCTGGATGAAATCCCTGCATGACTAATACCTTGTTTTGTAATGTGATGATTCTGGAGGAAATAAACTTAGAATTTTGAAGATACATGGTCTCACTAAATAGATAAAGAAAATGTTGATAAAAAGTCCAGAAGGGGGGCAGCTATGACATACTGGATCAGAAGAGTAAGAAAGGGCTCCAAATGCTGCATCCTCTTGAAGTTGGTGGGCTTCATCTAGTAGGTTTCCATTACTGCCTAGGACTATTCTGGAATGATTTACATAGAAATAGCATTCTTCCTTGAGAAATACATATTTTCCTCCCTGTGCTGCTATTAGCATATTTAGTGTCTTGTGATTTTACAATACCATGGGAGAAAGGTAGTCTATTTGCTGTCTAAGGACTTCTAAGGCACAACTAGTTTCTCCCACGATGTTGGTTAACTTTAGGGAGAGATTGTGGTAGACCTGCTCGGTTGGTATAAACTGCTAGCCCCAGTTCCTATGCCAATGGTTATGACTAGGACAGCTAAGAGAAGTGTGACAGGCATTGCTCTAGACATAAACTCACAAAGACAATATAGACCACAACACAAGCACATGGTAAGCAATAAACATAATACTTGAGAACCATTCTTTTATCTTATAGGTACATCCATTAACTACTTAGAAAACGAATTAAGTTTACCAAGATGTTTTTTTCTTTTTCTTATTCATTGTTTTACAAATTAATTTTTTTTTTATTTTTAAGAAGCCTTAGATAATATAAATATTACATTGAAAATATAGGGGATAACCAAATGTCCAAATCCCTCCCTTTCCCACTACTTCCCACATTAACAACATCCTTAATTAGTGTGGTACATTTGTTAAAACTGAAGCATTGCTATTAACTGTGGACTAGAGTTTACATTATAGTTTACACTCTGTCCCACAAAATTTGTAGGTTATGACAAAATATATAGTGGTCTGTACCGTCATTGCAATGTAATGAGAGACAATTCCAATTGTTCCCAAAATGCCCCCATATTACACCTATTCTTCCTTCTCCTATAGAATCTACAGAGACCACTGCCTCCAAATCAATCATAAAAGTTCTTCAATTGCTAGAATGACAATAAGTCTATAGTAGAATAATAGCAAGTCCATTGGTCATTCCCCAATCTTGAGGATTTTGGGATGGTTATGCCCACTCTGCCTCTAACTGAGAAGGGGGTTTCAATCCCATGGGGAAAATGGATTGAACTATCTTGTTTGCAGTTGCAGGCACTCTCTGTTCCTTGGGATGGGTGCTGTCCATCATCATCTCCTTGCTAGTTGTTCTGGGTGAGTCCAATGAACTGTACTGTAGGTGTTGTAACTCTGCTGAGATTCAGGGCCTAACTGGCACATGGATGGACCAAAGATTTAAGGCTTTTGGACATACACCTATCAACTCTAGCACTAACTACAGGTTCAAATAGAAGGAACAGAAGAGCCATGTATAGGGAAACCACAAATGAATCCAACTCTGTCATACTGGGAGCTTAAATTTCCAAGTAAGGCCAAATGGCAGGGTGCCAAACTCCTGAACTGTCTGCCCTGCCTATAGTGTCTGGATGTCTCTAGAGCCCTCAGGAGCCCTGGTATTTGAGGCAATATTTGAGGCAATATAACATACATATTAACACCTTTATAGTTCTAAACAGAGTAATTAGGTATTATATTTTATTAATATACATATGATTAAAGTTCTGGTGACCTCTATACTAGAATAACAATAACTGTCTTTTGTAACTACATTAATATGATTTTTTTATTTCTTCAAAATATGTGAATTAAATACTGTGATCTACATGGAACATGCTCAATGTTTACTAAAAAATCAAATTCTAACTATAATATATTTGATTTCAGGCAAGCATGGACAAGCATTACACTTTACCTCTCCATTATCTCTACAGCCTCTGTGTCCCTGGATACTTATGTTGGAATAGAGGGATTTCCCTAAGGAACTCCCAGTCAGCAAAGGAACAATATAATTGCAAGGTCTTACTTTTGTCCCTAATAAATTCTGCTTTAAAGAGATGTGGTGTCTAGGGGATATGCTAGAAATTAATTTTCTACATCGATTAACAATAGCCCATTGTGTTTCACATCACATAAAAATATTTCTGGTCCTAAAATAATACTGTCTTTGAATATTGAGCCTTAATAAAATGTTTCATACTTTGATCACAGCTCTTGAAAGCTTCCTGAACACTAATTGAAGACTGTAATGCTCTGGCCATATACAGTCAGGGTCTGAAAAATCTCTTATAGAAATAACTTTAAAATCTATAGACAAATCTTAGTCTAATTTTCATATCCTTGATGCCTCTCCTTGACTTGCTATTTCAAAAAATTTTTAAAGTCAGGAGGAGTTAATAGAGTGTTAGTGGAAACTCAATCCAGATGTCTACATATCTAATAATATTCCGAAAGACTAAAGTTTTTGATCAAACTATCGTGATAAAAAACCTAAGCTAAGCAAAGAAGGTTATAGCAAAGTTGTAAATAAATGCTTTTTTATCTATAATCTTCTCTGAAGTAAAAACATTTTATTTCTTCAACTTCCATGTTTTTTTTTGTTGTGTAATATTTCAAGTTGCTTTTTTCCCAGTTATTTGATTTTCAGCCTCCATATTTAATAGATGTTAAAATTATTATTAAAGCATTTCCTAAAGGCATTTGCCTAGCAAATACAATGGTAAAAACAAAAGTATAATGTTTTGATTATTTTTCCATTTCAAAATGGGTGACCTCATGAGCTGCTGCAGGAGGAAATCTTTTAATTCCACTAATGGCCAATTCACATTTTAAATGGGTGGTGTGTGACATTTAGGACTGTGTATTTTCATCTTCTCCATTCAGTTGCTCTTGCTGCTTCTTAAAAAGGGTGTAATGGGAGAAACAGATGGATATTAGGGGGAAATTACAATGCTGGAAGATCAAGTTCATTATTTTGCTTTGCCTGGAAATAATTGCAAGATATCACCATAATTTGATGTTTACCAGGACTCTCTAACACCCTTTCTCTTGTGTCTGTACCTATCATGTAATCTGGAGACAGTCACTTCCTGGGGAGACTGTCCCTGTCTCACCTATCACTTCACTCTGGTTTTTCTCATAATCCATCTCCACTTTGATTGACTTCACTTTTATTTTGCTTCTTAAGTCTATAGCTGATTTAAATTGCTTGGTATTTCCCCAAATATATTGTGATTCTTTTAACTTGTGCCTTACTCATTATTCCAGGGAATTTCACAATTCACTTTCTTCATCATTGGCATATTTCCTTCCTTATATTTTGATATATTAGGAATTATTTATTTGATATGGTTCACAGACACATAATTTAGTAGATGCAGGAGAACATAATAAAATTTCAATTTTCAAACATGGATACACTATCCTTTCTTTGCCTAAGGAAAAAAGATCCCTCATATGCTTAGATTTGAGTTTTTTGTCAATACATTGAAATAGTTATACTAAATGATCATAATGTTATCATTAAAATAACAGTACAAATTCTTCTTAAACTTTGTCTCCTTAGACACAAATGCATATGCCACATACACACAATCCCACATGTCCACACATGAACACATCGATGTACAATCTCATATGGCCCAAAAGCACTCTTTTTTTTTTAATTTTTTTTTAATTTTTATTGTGGGTAAAAATCAAATTTCTCACAATACATACAACAATTTGCAAAATGATATATAAATATATATGCGTATATGTGTATTTGCTTACAAAAATGTTATTTGATTTCTTCTATTCTTCCCTATACCACAACACACCATTAAGAGAAAAGCTTTTTGTTTTAAACTGCTTTATGAATGCTTTCTTAATATTTTTTTAATTATAGAGGTTGTAGATTTACAGAAAGATTGTGGATAAAATACAGATTCCCATATACCAGCCTATTATTACTATCTTGAATTGATGTAAATTTGTTGCAATTGGTGAAAGAACATTTTTATAATGTGTGGGAATTCAGCACATATGCATGATTGTTTTTAATCTCATAACTTCTCTAGTGAAAAAGGAAAAACAACAAAAATAAGAAAGATCAGTCACCATATTTGTGTGCAATTGTCTCTTAACTTTTATGTTGATTCCATTGGTTTATATGTCTGTTCCTCTGTCAGTACCATACTATTTTGATTACTGTGGCTTTGTAACAAGTTTTAATATTGGGAAGTGTGAGTCCTCCAACTTTCTTCTTCTTTTTCAAAAAGGTTTTGGCTATATGGGGCCCCTTACCCTTCCATATAAATTTGATATATTTTTTTCCATTTCTGCAAGCTGGCTGTTGGAATTTTGCTTGTGATGCCGTTGAATCTTTAAATTGCTTTGTGTAGAATTTATATGTTAATAAAATTTATATTTCAACTTATGAACATGGAATGTCTTTCTATTTACTCATTTTCTTTGCTTTTTTTAGCAATATTTTGTAATTTTATGTGTACAAGTCCTTTATGAAATGGTTAGATTTATTCTTAGATATTTAATTCTTTTAGTTGCTATTGTAAATGGATTTTATTTGATTTTTTCTTCCATCATTCACTGGTATATATAAATATTAATGATTTTTGGATGTTGATCTTGTATCCCTCCAATTTAGTGAATTTATTTGCTCTAAATGATTCCTGTGAAATTTTTCAAGTTTTTCTGTATATAAGATCATGCCATCTGTAAATAGAGAAATTTTTATCTCTGCCTTTCTAATTTGGATGGGTTTTGTTTTTTTTCTCTTTTGTTATGCTCTAGGTAAACCTTCCAATACAAGGTTTAATATTATAGTGGTGACAGTGACTATCCTTGTCTTGTTCCTGATCTTAGAGGAAAAGCTTTCAGTCTTTGACCAGTAAATATGATGGCTGTGGGTTTTTCATATATGCACTTTATCATGTTGAGGAAATATCTTATTCCTACATTTCTACATGTTTTTATCAAGAAAGGGTACTGGCTTTTGGCAAATGCTTCTTCGATATCAATTGAGATGGTCATGGGTTGTTTTTTACTTCTTTCTGTTAAAGTGGTATATTATATTGATTATCTTATGTTGATCCACTCTTACAGACCCCGGATAAATCTCACTTGATCATGGTGTATAATTATTTCAATTTGTTGTTAGATTCAGTATGCCAGCATTTTGTTGAGGATTTTTGCATATATGTTCATAAGAGATATTGATCTGTAATTTTCTTTACTTCTAGTACATTTATTTGGCTTTGCTATGAGGATGATATTGGCCTCGTTGAATGAGTTAAGGAGTGTTTCTTATTTTTACATTTATTGGAAGAGTTTGAACAGGATTAGTATTAATTATTCTTGGAATGTTTGGAAGAATTCCCATGTGAAGCCATTTGGTCCTGAGGTTTTCTGGTTGGGGAGGTTTTTTATTATTGATTAGTCTTTTTACTAGTTATTTTTTGAGATCTTCTATTTCTTCTTGAATCAATGTAAACAATTTGTGTGTTTCTAGAAGTCCATTTCAACAAGGTTTTCTAGTTTATTTTCATACAGTTGTTCATAATCTCTTCTTATAGACCTTTTTATTTCTATGTGGACAACGGCAATGCTGTTCTTTTCATTCAGATTTTAGTTATGCACTCTCACTTTTTCCTTTGTTGGTCTACTTAAAGGTTTATTGATTTTATTGATCTTTTCAAAGGATGATTTATTGGTTTTGTTTGTTCTCTCTATTATTGTTTTAATCTCTATTTCACATATTTCTGGTATAATCTTTGTTGTTTCTTTCCTTCTGCTTGCCTTGTCTTTAACTTGCTCTTCATTTTCTTGATACTCCAGTTTTTAGGTAGTTCTCTGATTTGACATTTTTCTTCTTTTTAAATGTAAGCATTTAGAGCTATAAATTTCTCCCTAAGTACTGCCTTTGCTTTATCCCAAAGTTGTGTTTTCATTTTCATTAATTTCAAGATATTTCCTAATTTTGTTTGTGATTTTTCCTTTGACCAATTTGTTATTTTAGAGTAGCATTGTTTAATTTCCACATATTTTCACCTTTTCCATGTCTCACTCCATTAGTGATTTCTAGCTTCATTCCATTGTGTTTGGAGAGAACACATTGTATGATTTCTTATATATATATACATTTATATATATACTTATATATATATATATAAATTTAAAGAAAGTTGCTTTGTAACCTAATACATAGTGTGTACTGGAAATTGTTCCATAAACACTAGAGAAGAATGTGTATTCTTAGGTTTATAGTTTACATTATGTGTAAAACATAATGAAAACTAAAGACCATGCTTACTAACAATGTTTCAATATATGTTCATCAATTGTAATAAATGTACCACAATAATGAAAGTTGTAAATGATGGAAAGTGTGGAAGAGGGAGGGTTTGGTATATATGGGCATCTCATATTTTTGATATAACATTTATGTATACTAAATCTCCTTTAAATATAAAGGAAAAGTTTTAAAATTTCACTTAGGTAAAAATACAGATTCCATTCAAATAGCTATAATAATATATAATACTAACATCTATCATTTCAACAGACAAAATGGGAACAAGAAGACAATGAGACTACATCTTTTAAGTGAATTATATCCTTCAAAATTGAAGGTAATATAATGATGCTTTTGGTTGCACAAGCAAGATAGAATGTTTGCCAACATATCTGCACTAAAGTGTTATTAGTTTATTATTGCAGCTAATAAAGGACAATAACCATATTGGCCAAAAACAACATAAATTTATTAGCTTACAGTTCTGAAAGGTAGATGTTGATGTGGATCTCTCTGGGCAAAAATTAAGGTGTCAACAGATATACATTACTTTCAGGGAGATCTTTGGGAACATCAATTTCCTAGCCTTTCCCATATTGTAGAGAATGCTTGCATTATTACCTCAAATATGTATTTAAAACGTTGTCTTCAAAGCAGGTATCCATCTTCAAAATGAACTTCCATCCTCTAAACGAGTAATAAGTGGGTGAGTCTTTTGAACATTGTTTCTACCTGAAAGATTTTTTCTGCCTCCGTTTTCAACTTTTAAGGGCACTATGATTACATTCAGAGCACACATATAATCCACGATAATTTCTCTATTTTACAGTCAGATAATTAGCAACATTAATTCCATTTGCAAAATTAACTTCTCTTTGCTTTGAAATAAAACACATTCACAGATTCTTGGTTCTAGTAAGCATCCTTCAGTGGCCATTATTCTATCAGTGACAAAATCCTAAAGTGATTTCTTCAAACAGACATAAAATTATCCCCTAAGTAAATTTAGTCTTTAAAAAAAGGGATGGAAATCAATGGCAAGATTAACAGAAATTAATACAAGTAAAATTGGTATATATAAGTGAATGTGATCGAAATATTGTATAAGAACAATATTGCAATATTTTATGGAATTTTATATACATATGAATTCAAATGATGGTAAGAGTGATGCAAAAATTGAAAATGGATGAAAAGAATTAAAAGAAGACAAAGTGCCTAGGATATTGAAGGGAAAATTTATAAGTTAACTAACAATTTAATAAGACAAGAATAACTATTTTATTCATTGGGAATCTACAATAATTAATATAAAATAATATTTAACTAAAAAGATGTTAAAATGAAGAAAATGCTTGATTTATTATATTGTATTTGAGAAAACCGAAAAGAAGAAATATAGAAAATTGATAAAGTCTAAAACACAGAATACTATATAAATCTCAATATTTCAGTGACTATATTAGATATATGTGAGTTAATCCTCCACTCAAAATGTCACATCCATGAAGATAGAGCAAATGTATTTTCTTATTTTTCCCACTATGTACAACTAAAATATTTGGATATTTTATATATTTTATATATGTGTGTATATATATATATGTGTGTGTGTGTGTGTGTGTATGTGAATATATATCTAAACCATAGAAGGAGGCATAAAATAATATGGATGCAGATAAATAAGTGATCTTGGGACACAAGTTATGGTATGGTGTTGAGTTACTTGAATTTTCTTTTTTTTTTTTTTTTTTACTTTATTTTGTACATTTAATAATTGAAAAAATAAACAATTAAAAACTAAAATGTAAACCCAGCACTGGAGCTCAAGATGATAGCCTGAAAAACCAATGAGAGAAGACAAAAGTAACCTCCAACAATCCTTCTGTCTCTAACCAAATGTCCAGGAAACTGGCAGCAAAGAAAAATAGCAAGACAATACTTAAGTCAAGAATCCTTCTACTCTATCCTATTCCCACCCAAAACAAACCCCTAAAACTGTGCCTTCCCCTTCCACACATACACCATGCAAAAAAGACTGAATTGAGAGCCTAGACTTTCAACTCTGGAAAGCTATAAAATAATACCCCAAATATCAAGCAAAGCAGTATCAGAAATGTTCAAGGAAGGCTCTGTAGGCTGGAAAAGAGTTCCACCTCCCATTTAATCACAGGGGACCATTTGGGGAGCATGGACCTCATGTCACATTGAGCAGTTAATTATGCCCACTTACCTCCACACACTGCTGGCTTGGTCTCAGGGAAAAATATTAGAATGTCAAGTCTGTCATAACTGCCTTGCTGTAACATGACTTCTGATCTCATGTGGTCTCAGTGGGCTCCACATGGGGAACATTAAGAAGCCTTTAGGATTCCCCTACCTAGGGAAGTATCAATGGAGAATAGTAGATGTCAATAAATACCAACTGTGTCCAACAACAATGACATTAGATCCTCATGGCTAATGACTAATAGAAGATGAATGTGCAACCTGGACTTCTACAATCACTTAGCAGTAATAATATGGTAGTCCTTCTCCCCCTGCCAAATACAATTAAAATAAGCCAGTTAAATCAGATTTAAATAAGATCTGGATATAATTCTGAAAATGTACAGTTCTCTATTTAAAATAATGCTTTATACCAAGGACCAGGAAGGTCTCTAACTGAAAGAGAAACACAATCAATAAATTTTAGCCTTGAGATGACAGAAATGCTATAATTATCCAAAAAATGTTTTTTAAGAAACCATAATTAAAATATTTTAATGAAAACTTATGCACAGATAAAATAAATATATTTTTAAAGAAAAGTCTCACCAAAGAAATAGAAATTATCAGCCTAGAAATATATATATATAGAAGAACCAAGGGGAAATTTAAGAATTGAAAAATAAAATAATCAAATAAAAAATCAAGTAGAGAATATAGGGTAAAGAAAAAAATATTAGTGAGCTTGAAGAAAATTAAAAGTCCAATGTGAAATCAGAAAGTAGAGTGATAAGAAAATAAAAACAATCTCATTAATCTGTGCAATCAAATCAAAAGATCTAAGATTTGTCTTATCAGAGCAGCAAAGGGAGCTGAGAAAGAAGAAGAGCTGAAAAATATATATATTCAAAGAAATAATGGTTGCCTATTTACAAATTTATGAAAACCTTAATACACATGTGCTGCCCATCAAAGCTCTTATTCCTAATATCATCCATTTAATAAAAGATACATACAGGAGCATGGGTAATTGCTTGGTTGTGACTGACTTGGCCAAAATGTTTTGCTTAATACCAATATCTAACAAAACAAAATAAAGTCATTCTTAACCACTGCCACCTAAACCTTAACAAATATTCTTTAAAAAACTGCTTAATACTGGCACCATAGAGCTAATATCTGATTAAGGGGTGGCTCTAAAGAGGGTCTTCCAGAGCACACACTATTTTCAGAAATGAGGTTGCACCCTTTAAAATACAAGGGCCATCAAACTGTAAAATTCCTTGGTATCATCTTGTCATGTTAGAGTAGACAGATTCCCACCACCATTAAACACAAGCCCATTTCATACACTAAGACATCGGCTACACCTATGAGGATTACTCATGTTCTGAAGTTAACACATCTCTCATTTCTTACTCTAATAACAGCCCATAAGGAAAATCTGCTGTTTTTCACTGGGGAGAGTCCCAAAAATGTACCTTAGAATAAGCACAATAGGTCATTTCGTAAGCAGTTCCCTGTCCCACTGGGAAGAGATGTTGGATTAGACTCTCGGGCTACCACCAAATATAGCTCATATGAATAGGTATGGCAAATCCTGGCTGCTTACTGATATCTTCTAAAAACAGAGGTGCATAAAGGCTACTTGTACACTCAGATACCCATAAGTCCACAGGTGAGGTGTAATTTCAGCAAGAGCTCAGCACAGACACTGAAACCTCACTGGTAAAATGGAAATAGTACCTACAGGAGAGGGCTGAACTTGACCAGCAGGGACTTTGCAATTGCAGGAGGATATAGATTCCCCTATCCTTAGCCATTTGCCCACAAATCTTGAGATGCTGGTGATGGTGCCCCCATTGCCCCCTCCTTCTGTTTGTCATGGAAAGAGTGTTGGCATATTCACCAATTTCAGTGTTATCATTGCACACAACACAGGTCTCTGGAGGGCCACTGCAAATCACCTGTACTTAACCATTGAGCTAACCTGTGACAGCTGTTTTGGAGATTAACAGTGGGCAGAGCTGGAAACAGTCCAGTTGACCCTCCTAGATGTTTTGAGCCACCAGTTGCCTAATCACTGATTCTTAAGTAATGACCAAATGGCTGGCAGGGTGATGGGCTAATGGAAATAAAATAATTTTCACCTACAAGAAAATCCCTGATGGTAGTTCCACAATTTGGAGCAGATCATGGCCTCATCCATTTCCACACAGTCCCAACTCACCATACTGGAGTGAGTCAGTGTTCAATGATATTGCAAATAAACTATCTAAACTGCATTCATGCACAGTATATCCAGAGGGTTCTTCAGAGAATGCCCACTCAGGCTGCCCAAACTTCCCTTACATACAAGTGTTCTGTGCCTATAACACCTCAGGCTTCAGATGCTTCTCTGTCCTACTGAGTGGGCACATACAAAGTGACTGCCTCTATACCAACAACTGAAAAAAATAGTTACTGAAGGCTGTGTCTTGCTCTTCAAAACCAAAAATTTGCATCCATCAATGCAGTAATGTTTAATAGCATGGAGGGATAAATCCTTCTCCGTTGACATCATTATAACATAGACCCACTTCCAATCATGGCCTAAGCTACCAGGAAGTGGAGATTACAGCTCCCAAACAAAGTAATGGAAGAGTGTGTCAACTTTAGAGATGAAGAGAAGCTACATCTGAAGGATACCTCAAAAAATGAATTATTTTTATCTTGCCATCAGTGTCTATCATCATACAAGTCACAACAATTGGTTTGCAAACACCAAATATAGGACAAGCCTTGAGAGAAAATATTATGTTGTTTTTCCACAAGGGAGAACCAACATCAAGTCTGGCTGTCATGATACAAGTAGTGGCCCCAGAAGCCAGTCCTCACTGACTGGTGCAATATTCACCCTGGCCCTGGGTTTTAGCATTTTTGCTGGCTGCATAAGTCATATGCTTACTTACCAATTCACAAAACCTCACTATGCAAGCTCAAGAGTGCAGAAACAATACTCAGTGTATCTTAAATTTGTTCCTAGGGCAAGGACAGAGGAGATTGCTAGCTGTTGATTGTCACCCATCTGAGTCCAGCATGTCACTGTGCATGACTGAGGTCCCAAAACTATACAATCTGTATATCAGATGGGACCACTGGAACTAATACATAAATGATTCTTGACCAGGTATAACTGAAATAAGAGACTCAAAGAACACCAATGGCCTCACAAATATAATCAAATAAAAAACTTGCCAGAGATTACTGGATATAAAATGTTTAGAAAGGAGCTTAGATTGCAAAGAAGGCCTACAAAAAACACCCAACTTGCATATAAGTGTGGACAAAATATATCTTCCTGTGGAGGGAAGTGCAGGGGCAGCTTAAGAACACACAACCAAACCCTTTGCTATGTGCATCCTAGACTATCCCATAAAAGTCATGAAGAATTGTGGAAAGATGGCTGCAGATTAGACATGCAGGGCACAAATCTCTCACAAAAACAATGGAGAAAGAGCCAAAGCTGGACAAGGGACATGCTATGGAGTCAGCAGACCAGGACTGTGCTTCACAACTCCAGGAGGGTAAGTGACAGAGAGACAAAGAACACAAAACATAAAAAATGAGTTTCCAAACCACCATGGCTGCCAGGAAGGGCTCCCATCCCCCAGCCCCAAGATGTTAAGCTGGAGTAAAACCCCTGGCTCACTTCAACTGACTGATAGTGGAAAAGACATCTTCCTCCCTGTCAGCTGTTACCAAGGAAAAGGGAGAGGAAGTCAGGGGGCTTTTCTTTGGTGAATTCACCCAGCAGAGCTTGCTCCGTTTTAGGCAGGCTAAAACACAGGAAAATGGAGAGAGCTACACTTACATGGAAAGGAGCACTGATGACCACCATCTGCTGGTCAGTCTGGAAATTGCGTGGTCAAAAACTGTTGATGGTACTCTCTGTCTCTAAACCCTGAGAGATAATATAAACCCCATTAATGAATCCCCGGTATCATTTTGATAACTAAACTTGGGCAATTTTAAAGACTTATAATAGGTCAAACCAAATATCAAAGAAGAACTGTGAAAAAAATAGAGAGAGAAAGAAATTGGCCATCAGAATAAATTCACCAACATATTCAGATGCCTAGACATCCACAAAAAATTGCAAGTCATAATAGGTAGCAGGAATAAATGGCTCAGTGAAAGGAACACACCAAATATCTTGAAAAGATACAGGATGTCAGACATATAATCATTTATAATCATACAACTCTCATAAATCAATTTAAAAAATTGAAAGAAAATATGCTAAAGGATAAAGATTATTGAGAAGACATTGGGTGAGAATAAAGATCAATTTGAAAGCCTGCAAAGAAAAGTAGCAGACTTTGTGGGAATAAAAAACATAGTGGATGAGATTAAGAACATATGAGAGGCAAATAAGAGAAAATTTCAATTGTTTGAAGATAGAATTAGTGATTTCAAAAGACAGAACTTCTGAACTGGGAAAGACAGAACAGAAAAAGAAGGAATGAAAAAAGTGTAACAGAGTCTCAAGGAAGTGAATGACAAGGTGAAGTAAACATATGCATTATCACTGTCCAAGAAGAAGAGAATGGAAAAGAGGCAGAGAGAATAGAAACTAACCCAAGAAATAGAACTAACACAAGAAATAGAACTAAACCAAGAGACCTACAATTCAGAATGAGAAATATCAGAGGTAAATAAAGGATTCTGAAAGCAATAAGAGAAAAGCAAAGCATCACATACAAGGAAACTTTGATAACATTAAGTGCTGATCTATCATCAGAAATCACGGAGGAGAAAAGAAAATGGCATGATGCATTTAAAGTCCTGAAAGTGAAAAATTGCCAGCCAAGAATGCTATATCCAGCAAAGCTGTCCTTCAAAAATGAGGGTGAGTTCAAAATCCTCATAGAAACAAAAATTGATATAATATTTTACAAAAAGACAAGAATTAAAAGAGACACCAAAGGGAATGCTGCAGTCTGAAAGGATAAAACAAGGGCAAAAGACTTGGAAAAGGGTGTAGAAATGAAGATTATTAGGAAGGGTAAAGTAAAGGGTAAAAAGACAGTCACTAGTAAGATAAGACAATAGAAAGCCAAAGGACAATATGGATGAAGTAAGTAATGCCTATACAGTAATAACACTGAATGTTAATTGGTTGAACTCCCCAATCAAAAGAAATAGAATAATAGACTGGATTTTAAAAAACTGAGACATTTATATGCTGTCTACAAGAAACTCACCTCTGAACATAAGGACACAACCAGGTTAAAAGTGAAAAGTTGGAAAATGATATTCAATGGTAATCGTAACAAAAAAGAACTAGAGTAGCAATATTAATATTGGAAAAAAGATTTAAGGTGAAAAACGTTACAAAGGATAAAGAAAGTCATTAGATGTTAATAAAAGGGGCAATTCACCAAGAAAAAAAAACTGCACTAAATATTTTTGCACCTGATTGAATGCCCCAAGATACACAGGGCACACATTGACAAAGCTATAGAGAGAAATAGATGTCTCTACAATAATAGTTGGAGACATGAATAAACCACTCTCAGTATTGAATAGAACATCTGGATAGAGGAGAAATAAAGAAATAGAGATCAACTATAATATTATAAACGAACTAGACCTAACAGACATCTATAGAGCATCAAACCCCCAAACAAAAGGATATACATTCTTTTCAAGTGCTAATGGATCCTTTTCCATGATAAACAAATGTTGGGACACAAGAAACGTGTCAATAAATTTAAAAAGATTGAAATAATACAGAACACTTTATTAGATTATATTAGAAATGAAGCTGGAAATCAACAATGGATGGAAAAAGGGAAAATTAATAAATATATGCATATTAAACTACACACTGAAATAATCAGTGGGTCAATGAAGAAATTGGAAGTGAATTCAGCAAATATCTGAGATGAATGAAAATGAGAACACAAAATATCAAAACTTATGATATACAGCAAAGGCAGTCTTGAGAGGGAAATTTATAGCTCTCAAAGCTTATGTTAAAAAAGTGGTACCATAACTAGGTTAAATCCAGAAAAACAGAGCAGAGATATGAACAGACATTTGCACACCAATGTTCATAGCAGCATTATTCATGATTGCCAAAAGTTGGAAATAATCCAGGCACCCACCAACTGAAGAATGGATAAACAAATTGTGGTGTATACACATGATGGGATATTATGCAGTGGTAAGAAGAAATGAAGTCATGAAGCATATTGCAGCAAGGATGAACATGGAGGACATTATGTTGAGTGAAGCAATCCAGACACAAAAGGACAAATACTGTATGACTGTGCTGTTTTGAACTAAATATATTGTGTAAACTCATAGATTTAATTAGAATATAGGGACCAGAAAATAGAAGGAGAGTGGAGAATGGAAAGCTGAGGATGAATCTCTGCAGAATTGGTAAAAAAAAATGTTGTTTGTAAATTTTTGGAAATGTTTAGGAATGGTTAAATCATATAATGGTGTTTGTAACTAGCAGTGTTACTCTGTGGTTATGGCAGTTGTTGAAAGGGAAAAACTAGGTGTATCAGAAGGAAAGCTAAAAACTGTAACTTGGTAATATTTGTGATCATAAAAACTCATGTAAAATATTAATATGGTTGATATTGCAAATATAAGACTTTTTACAAAATATAAATGCAAATATACCAGAGAGAAGTAAAAAGAATAGCAGCTATGTACTGCAGGGGAAGCATAAAGAGATTAAGAAGTGAAGAATTTTTTGTTTGTTTGATATTTTATTATTATTATTATTATTATTATTATTATTATTATTAGAGTAATGAAAGTGCTTTAAGAATGATTGAAGTGATGAATGCACAAATATGTGATTACACTGAATAACATTGATTCTATGATTTGGATGGATTTATGCTTTATAAATGTGTATATATGAAATTTATTTGTTTAAAAAAAGGAAGAATTAAAGTTGAAGAACTACTGCACACCTGTAGGAACTTGAAAAACAAGAGCAAACTATCCCAAAACAAGCCAAAAGAAAGAAATAGTAAAGATCGGAGCAGAAATAAATGAAACTGAGAAAAAACAGAATTAAAAAAGCTAAAAGTCGGGAAGCGGCTGTGGCTCAATCAGTAGGGCTCCCGTTTACCATATGGGAGGCCCCAGGTTCGGTTCCCAGGGCCTCCTGGTGAAGGCAAGCCCGCCCGCACGGCATGGTTAGCTGACCCAGCGAGCACAAGCAGCAAGGGGGGTATAAATGAATAAATAAATAAAATCTTTAAAAAAAAAAAAAAAAGCTAAAAGTTGGTTCTTTGAGAAAGTCAACAAACCTTTAGCTAGACTGAACAGAGAGAAAAAGAGAAGAGACATAAATAAATAAAATCAGAAATGAGAGGGGTACATTACTGCAGAAATAATAGAACTAATAAGAGGATACTATGAAGAACCATATGCAAAAAATCTAGACAATGTAGATGAGATTGACAATCTCTTAGAAACAAATGAACCACCTTCACAGACCCTAGAAGAAGTAGAACTCAACAAATCAATCAAAAGTGACAAGATTGAAACTGTTATCAAAAAACTCCCAAAGATGCAAACCTGGGACAAGAGGGATTCACAGGATAATTCTACCAATCGTTCAAATATATTCCAATATCAAATTTTTTCATGCTCTTCCAAAAAATTTAATAGTAAAGAATGCTACCAAACTCATCCTACAAAGACAATATCAGCCTAATATCAGAACGAGATAAAGATACTACAAAAAAAGAAAATTACAGACTAATATCCCTAATGAATATAGATGTGAAAATATTCAGCAATAAACTTGCAAACCAAATCCAAAGCACATTAAAAGAATTATCCACCACGACCAAGTGGCTTTTATCCCAAGTATGCAAGTTTGGTTCAACACAAGAAAAGCAATTAGTGTAATAAACCACATTGACATATTGAAGAAGAAAAGTCACATGATCCTCTCGATTGATGCAGAAAAGGCGTTTGACAAAATACAACACCCATTCTTGATTAAAAAACACTCTAAATTATACTAATAGAAGGAAGCTTTCTCAATAGGGTAAAGGGCATATAAGAAAAACATATAGCTAGCATTTTACTCAATGATGAAAGACTGAAAACTTTCCCACTGATATCAAGAACAAGATAAGGATGCCCACTGTCACCATTGTTATTCAATATGTCCTAGCTAGAACAATTAGGCTATATATTAAAAAAAATAAAAAAATAAAAAAATAAAAAGGCACCCAACTAAAAAAGGAAGAAGATAAACTTTTACTATTCACTGATGAGATGATCTTATATCAAGAAAATTCTGAAAAATCCACAGCAAAGCTACTAGAATTAATGGAGAAATCTACCAAATTCGTGTGATACAAGATTAATATGCAAAAATCAATAGCGTTTCCATACACTACTGATGTGAAATCTAAGGAGGAAATGAGAAAAAAAATCCATTTACAATAGCAAGTAAAATGCTGAAATATTTAGGAATAAATGTAAACAAGGATATAAAGTACCTGCATTCAGAAAACTATAAAATATTGCTAAATGTAACTGAAGAAGACTTAAGTAAATGGAAAGGACATTCCATGCATATGGATTGGAAGGGAAAATATCATTAAGATATCAGTTCTACTCAAAAATCTATTCATAAATTCAATGCAATCCCAATAAATTTCAACAGCCTTTTATGCAGAAAACATAAAGCAAAAATCATATTTATTTGGAAGTCTAAGGGGTCCCAAATAGCCAATAATGTCTTAAAAATGTAGAACCAAGTTGGAGGACTATCATTTGCTGACTTTAAAGCATTTAACTAAAAAAAAAATTTAGACATTGTGTCTGTCATCACTGTAAGAACTGTTGCCTTATATGTACAGTGACATTTTATCCGTATATTCACCCAGTGTCTTAGTGTTTTCATTTTATCTTCAAAGAAGCTTTAGATACAGAAAATTCACATTGCGAATATAGGTGATTCGCATACATCCAACGACCTCACCCTTTCCCCTCTCCCTTATTAATAACATTTTACATGTGGATGGTACATTTACTACAATTGATGTACTACTATTAAAGCATTGCTATTAACCATGCTTAATGGTTTACATTGTGGCTTACATTTTGGATCATACACTTTTATAGGTTTTGATGAAATATGAAATGGACTGTATCCATTATTGCAAGACCATTCTTAAATAATTTTAATATCCTAAAAATTCTATGTGTTCCATCTATTCTATTCTACCCTCCCCTTCCCCTCAGAACCCATAGCAACTACTAAGTTTCAATTTTGGAAGAATAAGATTCATAGTTACTTGCAAGAATATTGAAGGCTTGATATATTGGTCTGTTTTCTTTTATCAGGCACTGCTTATGTTCTCACTATGACAAAATGAACACTTGCATATTCCATAGATGCCTGCCACAAGTGCACCCTGTCCCATCTACCCCCCACATCCAACACCCTACATCAACAACCCCCTACCATATTTGCCAAAAGAATATTCCCACCACCGTAGTTTTAACGACAGACCTGCAAATCCCCAGAATTCAACTGCTCCTTCCATCAACCCTCCCCCAAGTTCCATGGATAGTCTAGCCCAACTCCCCTCAAAGACATTCCCTTTTTTGTATTTTATTGGTTATTTTTTAAGTTATTATTTCATTATCTTATTAATTTGATTTGGTTATTTTGTTGTGTTCTTATATGAAGAGGTTTTGGATCACAGAAGTATCACAAAATTGTCAGGCATGGTCCACATTTATGGGGTGTCAGTGATGGGGAGATGCATGGAAAGAGTTTCACCTGGGACATGCCTCTAAGGCTTAGTAATATGTTCAAGTGTTCATGGGACATTGTCAATGTGGGTGGAGATCCACAAAATAACTGAAATGATATTGAATTCCCAACATGGAGAGTTCTGCTTCTTTCTTTAATAGGACAACAAGAATCCCCCAAGTGCAAGGGCAATGCCTACTGATGGAAGACAGACCATTATGCCAGGCCTTTGATATTGATGATTGTACTCATGAATCTTTTGTTGTGAAATTGAAGCTGAGCCTAGTATTACATACTGCCTAAGAGTTATCTTCTGAAAGCCTCCTTACTGCTCAAATCTGACTTCTCTTTAAGCCTAACTCAACATATAAATGTACTATGTTCACCCAGTTTAGGACTGACTTCAGGGGATAAGCCTCCCTTGCACTGAAGGGTTATCAATCACCAGCTAGCAATGCATCTGGAAAAAGACCTTTCCCAAAAGGGGGAAATGGTAAATACAAATGAGATTTTATGTCTACGAGATTTCAGAGTAACTCGGGAGTTCATTCCAGAGGTTACACTTAAGCAAGTATCAGCAGGATCTCATTGACTGTCACATTAAACAGTGTTTCAAATAGCAAAGTTCATGAGGGCTCTACAGACACCCAGAAATGAAAAGCAGGGCAGAAAGCTCAGGACTTTGGCACCCTGACATTGAGCTTTACTTTGGAATCTATGCACCTCAATGTAACAGAATTAGACCCATTTATAGGTTCTCTACAGATGGTCTTCTGTCTGTTTTATTTGACCTGTAATTAGCACTATACTTGATAAATATATGTCCCAGAGACTCAAATCTTTGGTCCATCCATGTGCCACTTGAGCCCTGAATTTCTGCAGTGTTGCAACACCTACCCTACTGCTCATTGGACTCAATCAGGACAACTAACAAGGAGATGATGATGGAAAATGCTCATCTGAAGGAACAGAGAGTGTTTGCAATTGCAAACAAGATAGTTCCATCCATCTGCCTCATGGGATCTAAGCTCCCTCTCAATTAGAGGCAGAGTGGGCATCATCATTCCAAAATCCACAAGTTTGGGAATGAACAAGGGACCAAAGTATACTTATTATTATTCTACTATAGACTTATCATTCTAGCAATGGATGAACTCTTATCATTGATATAAAGGCAGTGTCTACCAGAGGTGCTGAGCGATGGGAGAGGGAAGAATAGGTGTAATATGGGGGCATTCATCCTGCATGACATTGCAGTGACAGATACAGGCCATTGTATATTTTGTCATAACTTACAAAATTGTGTGGTAAAGAGTATAAACTATAATGTAAACTATGGTTAGTAACAAATGTACCACACTAATTAAGGATGTTGTTAATGTGGGAAAGTGTGTCTGAGGGAGGGAGTGGGGCATACAGGTATCCCTTATATAATTATGTAATCTAAAACTTCTTTTAAAATTTTTAAAAAAGAATCATACACTGTAAAAAAATAAAGCATATTACTTAGCTACAGTAGTGAACACAGCATGGTACTGGCATAAAGACAGACAGATGGACCAAGAGAACTGAATCAAGAACTCAGAAATAAAATCTCACATCTACATTCAAGTGATTTTGACAAGGCAATCAAGCCTACCCCTCTGGGCCAGAGTAGTATATTCAACAATTTGTGCTTTGAGAACTGGTTAGCCATATCCAAAATAAAGAAAAAGGATCCCTAAATCACACCTTATACAAAAATTAACCCAAAATGGATCAAGGACCTAAATATAAAAGCAGCAACCATTAAACTCCTAGAAGAAAATGTAGGAAAATATCTTCAAGATCTTGTGGTAAGTGGTAGTTTCTAAAACCTTACACCCAAAGCATGAGCAACAAAAGAAAAAAATAGATAAATAGGACCCCATCAAAATTAAACACTTTTACACCTCAAAGAACTTTGTCAAAAGGTGAAAAGGCTGACTCAATGGGAGAAAGTATTTGGCTATCATATCCAATAAGGGTTATTATTCATGGTTTATGAAGATATCATACATCTCAACAATAGAAAGACAAACTACCCAATTAAAAAATCGGTAAAAGACTTGAAAGACTGTTGTCCATGGAAGAAATACAAATGGCAAAGAAACACATGAAAAAATTGCAAGAGAATTCAGCAAATGTCAGAGATGAATGAAAATGAGAACACAACATATCAAAACCTATGGTATACAGCAAAGGCAGTGCTGAGAGGGAAATTTATAGTCCTCAATGCTTATGTTAAAGAAAAGATATCATTACTAGGTTATATCCAGAAAACTGAGAGCAGAGACATGAACAGACATCTGCACACCGATGTTCATAGCAGTATTATTCAAGATTGCCAAGGTTGGAACTCATGTGTCCATCAACTGATGACTGGATAATCAAATTGTGTGTACACATGATGGAATATTATGAAGTTGTAAGAAAAAATGAAATCGAGAAACATATGACAACATGGATGAACCTGGAGGACATTATGTTGACTGAAGCAAGCCAGACACAAAAGGACAAAAACTGTATGATTGTGCAATTATGAACTAAAAATGTTATGAAAAATTATGGAATTTATAATTAGAATATAGAATGAGGGTAGCAAGTGGAAAGCTGATTGTTAATCTGTGAAGAATTGATTAAAAGTTTGTTTGACAATTTTGGGAAATGAATGGAAATGTTGAGAACACATCATGCTGTTTCTGACTAGCAGAGCTCTTACATGGGTATGACAGTGGTTGAAAGAGAAAGCCTAAAGACAGTTATATCACTAGAAGGATTGCTAAAAAATGTAACTTGGGTCTGTATAAAATAGTGAAACCTCTTGGAAAATATGAATGTGGGTGATATTGCATATATAAGACAGTTTTTTAAAACATAAATCCAAATAAATTACAAAGAAGTAAACAAAAATATAGGAGGTATGTTTGGCAGGAGAAGCATAAAGACGTTGAGAGAGGATGATTTTTGTTTGTTTGCTTAGTTGGTTGGCTATTGTCTTTTAGTATTGTTGTTATTGTTGGAATGATGAAGATTCCCTAGGAATGATTGGAATGATGAATGCACAACTATGTAATTGTATTGAATGTCATTGATTGTACAGTTTGGATGGATTTATGCTTTGTTATTGTGTGTCAATAAAATTAATTTGTTAAAAAAGGTCATGGAGCTCTGTGATGGTAAATCCTTTTATAGGATATCATAACTAGAGTTTCAAAGGATGGAGAAGGGCATATGGGGATCACTTATATTTTTTATGTAATATTTACATAATCTAAAGCTTCTTTAAAATTAAAAAATTAAAATTAAACTTATTCTTAACATCCAAAAAAAAAGAAAAGAAAAGAAGAGAAAAGAAAAGAAAAGAAAAATCCCATGATAAAATCCTCCAACATTTATGGTTCACTATTTGGGAGGAATAATGTCTTAGATACCCCCAGGGGTGCTGATGCAAAGTACAAGACATGGATTCTCTTTTATTTAATATGGTAAGTATATTTTTATGTTTTAAGTAAATAGAGGTTTTTCATTTTTATTTTTCATTTTATTTTTTTACAGTTGGGTTGGTATTATTTTTTTTTAATTTTTAAAATTTATTTAATTAAAAAAATACTTAGATTTCATAAATGTTACACAAAAAATATTGGGATTCCCATATGCTCCACCTCCCACACCTGCCAAAACCTCCCACATAGACATCCGTCATTGGTGTGGCACATTACTTGCAATTGATAAACACATCCTGGGGCTTTGCCATTAAGCATGGACCATAGTTCACATTGTAGACCTCACTCTCTCCCACACAGTTCTTCATGTTATATGATAATATAAATTGGCGTATATCTGTCATTGCAATGTCACTCAGGACAATTCCCAATTCCTGAAAAAGCCCCTGTACTACAACTGCTTTTCCCTCTCCCTGCCTCAGAGGCTCCAGTGGCCACTGGCTCCACATCAATGCTGTAATTTCTTCCATTGCTTGAATCACAATATGTCTATATATAGGGAATTTTATTCACTCTTCTGAGATCATGAAATGTCCCAATCAAGGTCTCAATAGAACTGCTTTCTCACCAAAGTCAGCTATGGTGATCCTGTGGTCCTACCCTGTGGCAAAGCAAGATGACAGCTGATCTCTGCCAATGGCCCTGCCTTTCCTTCTGGGCTCACAATCTCCTGGTATCCAGCTGTTCATGAACAGGCATATGGCCTGCCTCATTCAGTCCTCCTTTCTCAGTCTTGTCTGCTCCTCTTTCTTCTCAAGTCCAGCTGTCAGCTATCAGAATGTGGCTCATCTCTTCAGCCTTGAGCTGCTCTGTGGGCCCAGCCTCTTGGGGGTTTTGTGCCTCATCCTTGGCTGCTACTGATTCTCTAGTCCTCTCTCTCACACATGGCAGGGTCAAAAATGGTGGCTTCCTTTGTCTGTCTTGTCCTCTGTGTCTCCTTTTATATAAGGCCTAGTAAGATGGCAGAGATCCAACTTGAGTCATGCCTCACTGATGAAGTGAAATCCAAAGGGCCCCACAGCCACAGGAATGGATAAGTTCACCAGCATAAACTTTTTCTTTGTGGGATTCATAAAATAACTACAAAGTGTCACAATTACCCATCTCCTGGTTTGTCCCAAGCAATCACCACCTCATATCTGATGATATCACCACAGTGCACATGTTCACTGGTGGAGACAACCACATTCAAGACTTCTACTGAATGTTAACCACTGCCACTGCTGTCATTCTCAGGAACGAAAGGCACCCCTATACTCAAGCCAGCTATTGAACCCAGAAGCTGCATTTAGAAATGGGAAGGAGAACCATCAGAATGCTACTTAGCTAAAATGACAGTCTGCCTAACAATGGGCCCCTCTCCTCTCCATGATGCTTGTGATTCTTGTTACTGTGAGTTATGCCCCCCATAACTGTAAAGTTGTCTTTCACTCTGACTAGTAAGCTAAAGGTTGTATCTTTTACATCTCACATCAGGTACAACCTTCCAAGATCTAAAGTTCCCCATAATTGCCATCAATTCTTTTGCTTAAGCTCCCATCACTCTACATGCAAATAAGGGTTAATATAATGGCAGATTCCCTAGTTCACATACGCTTACATAACTACCCAGTCTTAGACTATCTCTTGGTCAAAAAGGGGTGTGTGTCTGTGATATAAGAAATACCTCCTGCTACATGTATATTAATAATCTGTGTTAGGTAAACACGAGTATACAAAAGATGGCTCAAGGGACCAAGGTGTTTCAGAATATAAGCAAAGTTTCTCCGTAAATACTCAGTCGCTAAGAAACCTCTGATATTTCCTCTTATCTCTTCCCTAGAGGGTGGTTGAGGGATTACCCACAGAAGCTTCTTGTCCTTGGTTTTATTATTTATTGACATTTTTTATTATAACCAATAGCCTCACGTGCTTTATGGACTGGCTAAATAATGCTATGCCACTGGCAGTAAATATATCAGCCACTCAAACTGTAATAATCTTCCAAATGAATGATTGTGAGGCATAGAGGAATATATTTTTATACTATCAAAATTTTTTCGTGTGCTGTGTCAGCATCCACCTTATTTTGCCTTAACACTGACCTTTGACCTAGTTAATAGGCAGCTTTCCTGCCCTGGGCATAAACTTCCTTAAAGTCAAAACCCTCATCTACAGGCATCACCACACCAGCTACACACCTCACTCCAAATCTACATCTGGTCATAAATTATAATCTAACCATCTCCACCACTCTCAGATCCATGATAAAATAAGAAATTATAAATCTGAAGTTTTATACTTTTTAAATGAATCAAATTTATTTTAAATATTTTAATGAAAATGTGAAACAAAATAGAAACAGAAAAATAAATGGAAAATATACTTCAATTAACACTTCAGTGCAGTAAATATCTAAATGGCCAATAAACTTATAAAACAATGATTAACATCATTAGCCTTCTGGAAGACACAAATTAAATTTACAATAAGAAAACACCATAGGTATATCAGCATACTAAAATTTGATAATTCCAAAAGAGTGGTGAGAACCTGGATTACTCAGGAATGCTAGAGATAGCTGTATTTTGATACATTTCATTAAACATTTTTAATATCTACTGTTGGGTAATATGAATATACTCTTGGCTCATTAATTCTTCTTTCAGGCATATCAAAGAGAAATATGCATGTCCTGTGACCAAATGGCATTTACAAACATGCTTATAATAGCTCTAATTATTAAACCATGAATCTGAAACAACCCAAATATTAATTGGTGGTAGATGGTTAAAGGGTAGTTTACATTTATACAATGTAACAATATCCAGCTATTAAAATAAGTAATCTACACATACATACAATTCAGAAGACTCTCTCTGACAAAGTTTTGAGTACAACACAAAAGAGAATATTTGGTAAAATTAGATCCTTAAATAGTATCTAAAATGAACAAAGCAAATACATGGCATTAAGAATCAGAAAAGTGATGACTAGTGGGAAAGATCAAGAAGAAAGTTTTGGTGGTATTAACATTTTATTAATTTATATGGATGATCATTTTCTTGGCGGGTTCACTTGTAAAATTCTGCATGTACTAAATTCTCAATGATAGATAATTTTTGAAAGCCTTTATTTGTATATAATCCATTTTTTAAACATTGAAAATGTTCTCAACCTCATATAAGTTAAAATATAAATTTGATCATATCAAAATTACACAAGTCATATAATAGTTGTGTACCTACTTAAATTCTTCATTGATATGTTTCAATGGAGATATTATTATATGGTTATTGTGAATTTTATCCACTATAGATTGGATATTAAATCTGTAGCAGAGATTATACTGTGTTTGCCACATAATTTTATCTAATATCATAACATGGTGTGGCAGTTTGAGAATTCAGGAATTAAAAAAAAAAGATATTGACTATATTTATAAACTCGTCTGTTACTCTGGGCATGATACACTTTGATTGTGCTAGATTCAGCTGAGATGTCTTTGATTAAATTACATAAAGATTAGGGCGTTAATTCAATCACATCATTATGGCAACTCAGTTTGAGGTCCTGCCCCCTTTGTGGGCTACATATATGGACACTTACTCAAGGAGAGTGCAGAAGTAGATACATAGAGAAGATACATAGAAGAAAGAGACAACTCCATAGACATCACAGAGGCCCCAGGAAGAGAGATGAGCCATCTGACTGATAGTTAAAGCTGACCTTGTGAAGAAACAGAACGGACAAGCCCAGAAATAAATAAGCCTCAAGAAGAGAGATGAGCCCTATGCCAGCCTATAGCTGAGACTGGAAGAAGCTTGACCCATGTAGCCTTAAAAGGAAAGAGGGAAGCTGAACCTTCACAGACATCACCTACCATCTTGCTTCAACACGTGGCATAGAGTTTGGTAAGGAAATAATCTTGAGTTGGATTCTTTAGGACCATGTAACTATATTTTACCCCAACAAAATACCCTTTTTAAAAACCAAGAAGTTTATTGTGCTTTGCATCAGCACACCTTTGGCTGACTACTATACATGGTTAGATAAAAATTAACAAACTCAACTTGAGAGATGGGAAATCTATAGGGAAACAATGCTTTAATAATATTTCCCAAAATATTAAAATTTAGAATTGGATGAGGACAAGTCATGTACTCAGTACATTTTTACTATTGTAATTTATTCAAATAAAAATAGTCTCCAGTATCAAAAATTAACACAGCACATGCAAATTGATTATTTAATATTCAGGCTCTTTAAATTTGTGCTTAACATGTTTTCCTACATTGCGGAAGTTTATTAATAATTTTGGGGAAGGACTGAGGGAAGATGGCATCAGACTAGGTGGGCACTCATGATCTCTCTCACAGAGTACAGCTGATTGGGGACAGGATCCTGCCCGAGGACCTTAGGGATATCAATCTGGAGGGAGCTGGACAGTGAGGTGGATTGCTGAAAATAAAATCATGCTGGTAGCTTGTTTCTTCTTTGCTGTGCTTCTTCTTCCTTGATTTCACATTCTCAGAGTAGATTGATTTTGTCTACCAATGCTATCTCTATTCCTTCCTTCATCTTTCTACCTTCTGCTTTCTGTTGTAGTACTTATATTCCACCTTATTTCATTAGTCCTCAACTTCATGGGTGTCGATTTCTGTCTTGTTTATTCTGTTTTCTTTTATTATTATTATTATTATTATTATTATTATTATTATTATTATTAACCTCTTCCTTTCAGCCCTTTATTTACTCTTTCTCTCTCTCATCATTCGGGCCTTTTAAATCATTCTATATATTTTCCTCTATTTGCTCTCCCATTCCATTGTAGCTACTCCACTTTTTTTTCCTTATTACTCTACACTGCCTACATGAGTTAAATATTCATTTTACTAAGTCCTATACAGCTCCTCCTCTAACTTTTATCAATATTTCTATTATCCTTTTTCCTTTCTTACCTCTTTTGATTCCTCTGGACCTAATCATTTTCCTCGAGGGAAAATAGAAAAAAGCAAGGAAATAGAACAAGAAGAACAAAGTGTCAAAGAGAAAACTTAAAACACACATAGAACCACCAGCTAAATAAAACTCTAGAGCAGAAAGAGAAGCTAATCAACTGAATAAACCCATCAAGGAAAATGATGACCAGAAGGCAACAAAAAATTACAAACCATACTGAGAAACAGGAAGACATGGACAAGTCAAATGAAAAAACTAAAAACCAGGAAGAAATGCAGAACATCAAACAACTAATCAAAGATATCCAAACAAATATAATGGACATACTGAATGAAGTGAAGAAAGAGATTAAGGATATTAAGAAGACACTGGGAGAACATACTGAAGAAATTGTAAACATAAATAAAATAGATAACGGATATGATGGTGATGAATGGTACAAACCAAGAAATCAAAAAGACACTGTAGTCACATAGCAGATTTGAACAGGAAGAAGAAAGAATTAGTGATGTGGAAGACAGTATATCTGAAATCAAACAGATAGAAGAACAGATAGATAAAAAGACAGAAAAAATCCAGCAGGGACTTAGAGATTTAGCCAACATCACAAAATGCACAAACATTTGCATTATAGTTATCCCAGAAGGAGAAGAGAAGGGAAAGGGAACAGAAGAAATGTTGAAGGAAATAATGACTAAAAACTTCCCAACCCTATTGAGGGAGATGGTTGTACATATCCAGGAATCACAGCTCACACCAAACAGTATAAATCCTAACAGGCCTACTCCAAGACATATACTTGTCAAAATGTCCAATGCTCAAGACAAAGAGAAAATACTCAAGGCAGCAAGAGAAAAGAGAACCATCACATACAAGGGAAGCACAATAAGATTAAGTGCTGATTTCTCAGCTGAAACCATGGAGGCAAGAAGACAGTGGTATGACATAGTCAAGGTACTCAGAGAAAAAAACTTCCAGCCATGAATTCTCTATTCAGCCAAGCTGGCATTCAAAAATGATGGAGAATTCAAAATATTCACAGATAAACAGAAATTAAGAGAGTATGCCATTAAGAAACTACCCTTAAAGAAATACTAAATGAAGTTCTACAGGTTGAAAGGAAAAACCAAGGGAGAAAGTGTTGCAGGAGAGTGTAAGAACAACTAAAAAGACAAAGAGAGAAATAAAAACAACATATGACATACATTAACCCAAAGGAGATATGGCTGAAATAAGAAATTTATTGCAAGTAATAACCTTGAATGTTAATGGATTAAACTCACCAGTGGAGAGACACAGATTGGCAGAATGGGTAAAGAAATATGATCCATCTATATGCTGTCTACAAGAAACCCACCTTTGACCCAGGGATTCAAGGAAACTGAAAGTGAATAGCTGGAAAACAATTTTACAAGCAAACAATACACAAAAAAGGGCAGGAGTATCTATCCTAATATTGGACAAAATAGACTTTAAAAATGCAAAACTATTGTTAGAGACAAAGATGGACACTATATATTAGTAAAAGGGGTAATGTTTCAAGAAGAGAGAAAAATCATAAACATTTATGCTCCTAATCAGGGTGCCTCAAAATACATGAGGTAAACATTGGAAAATCTAAGTGGAGAAATAAATGCCTCTACAATTATTATGGGGCATTTTAATACACCTTTATCACCATTAGCCAGAATATTTAGACAGTGTATAAATAAAGAAACAAAGACTCTGAATAATACATTAGAGGACCTGTATCTAATAAACATATACAGAACGCTAAACCCAAATACAGTGGAACACACATTCTTCTCGAGTGCACATGGTTCATACTCCAAGATATACCACATGCTAGGCCATAGAACAACTTTCAATGAATTCAGAAAAATTTAGATTATACAAAGTATTTTCTCTGACCACAATGGAATGAAACTGGAAATCACTAAGGGCCAGAGAAATAGATTAGGCACAAAGATATGGAAGTCAAACAACATACTCTTAGACAAACAATGAGTCAAGGAGGAAATCTCAAAAGAAATCAGTAATTACCTGGAAACAAATGAAAATGAGAACACAACATATCAAAACCTATGGGTTGCAGCTAAAGCTGTACTGAGAGGGAAATTCATAGCCATAAATGCACATATCAAAAAGAAAGATAGAGCTAAAATTGAAGACCTAACTGCACACCTGGAGGAATTGGAAAAACAACAACAAACTATCACCAAAGGAATTAGAAAGGAGGAAATAACA
Source organism: Tolypeutes matacus (assembly GCA_026826555.1). NCBI lineage: Eukaryota > Metazoa > Chordata > Mammalia > Cingulata > Chlamyphoridae > Tolypeutes > Tolypeutes matacus. Next base: position 2,075,078 of record JAKSZT010008315.1, on the reverse strand, counting down.
AAGATTAGAGCATAACTAAATGAAACAGAAAATAAGAAAGCACTAGAAAATAAAGCAAAACCAAAAGCTGGTTCTTTGAGAAAATCAATAAAATTGACAAACCCTTAGCTAGACTAACAAAGAAAAAGAACAGATGCAAATACAAAAAATAAGGATGGAAGAAGGGGATATCATTACCTACCCCACAGAAATAAAGAGTATCATAAGAGAATACTTTGAAAAATTATATGCCCACAGAATGATAATTTAGAGGAAATGGACAAATTCCTAGAAACTCACAAACAGCCTAAATTGACAAAAGAAGAAATCAATGAACTCAACAGTCCAATTACAAGTAAATTGAAAGACCCAGGCATCAAAATCTTCCCAACTAAGAGCCCAGGATCAGATAGTTTCACAGCTGAGGTGTACCAAATATTCTGGAAACAGCTAACACCAATCCTGCTTAAACTCTTCCAAAAAATAGAAGTAAAAGGCACATTGCCTAACTCATTCTATGATGCCAACATTACCCTAATACCAAAGTCAAACGAAGATGACACAAGTAAGAAAAATTACAGACCAATTTCTCTAATGAACCTAGATGCTAAACTCCTCAACAAAATACTTGTTAATCACATTAAACAACATATCAAAAGAATTATACACCATAACTAAGTGAGTTTCATCCTGGGTATGCAAGGATGGTTCAACATAAGAAAATCAAACAATGTAATACACCACATAAACAGAATGAAAGAAAAAAATCATATGATCATCTCTATAGATGCAGAAAAAGCATTAGACAAAATACAGCACCCTTTCTTGATAAAAATAATGCAAAAGATAAGAATAGAAGGAAACTTTCTGAACATGATAAAGGGTATATATGAAAAACCCAAAGCTAACATCATCTTCAATGGTGAAATCCTAAAAGCCTTCCCTCTGAGATCAGGAACAAGACATGGATGCCCACTATCATCACTCCTATTTAACATTCTCTTAGAAGTACTTTCTCAAGCACTGAGGCAAGAAAAAGATATAAAAGGATCCAAATTAGAAAAGAAGAAGTAAAAATTTCATTTTGTGCAGACAACTTGATCCTATACATAGAATGCCCTGAGAAATCTACAACTAAGCTTCATGAACTTATAAAGGAGTTCAGTAATGTCACAGGCTATAAGATCAATGCTAAATAATCAGTAGCATTTCTGTACACCAATAACGAGCAATCTGAGGAGGAAATCAAGAAGAAAATACCATTGATAATGGTAACTAAAAGTATCAAATACCTAGGAATAAATTTAACTAAATATGTAAAGGACTTATATACAGAAAAATACACAACACTGTTAAAGGAAATCAAAGAAGACTTAAATGAATGGAAGAATATTCCCTGTTCAGAGATAGGAAGACTAAACATCATCAAGATGTTTATCCTACCCAAACTAATCTACACATTTAATGCAATGCCAATAAAAATCAATGCTATATATATTTTTTAAGGACCTGGAAAAATTAACTACAAAATTTATTGGAAGGGTAAGAGGTCCCAAATTGCCAAAGATATATTGAAAAAGAAAAATGAAGTTGACGGTATCACACACCCTGACTTTAAAACATACTACAAAGCTACAGTGGTCAAAACTGCATGGTATTGGCACATTGATAGACATACTGACCAATGGATCCCAATTGAGAGTTCAGAAATAAATCCTCTCATATATAGTCATCTGATATCTGACAAGGCCACCAAGCCCACTCAGTTGGGAGAGAATGGCCTCTTCAACAAATGGTGCTTTGAGAACTGGATATCCATATCCAAAAGAATAAGAGAGGAACACCATCTCACCATCTCACACCTTACACAAAAATCAACCCAAGATGGATCAAAGATCTAAATATAAGAGCCAATACCATAAAGACCTTGGAAGATAATGTAGGGAAGCAACCTTGTAGTAACAAATCGTTTCATGAACTTCACACTCAATGCATGAGCGGCAAAAGGAAAAATAGATAAATGGGATCCCCTCAAAATTAAAAACTTTCGCACCTCAAAGGACATTATCAAGAAAATTAAAAGTCAGCCTACCCAATGGTAGAAAATTTTTGGCAACCATATATCTGATAGGAGCCTATTATCCTGGATATATAAAGAAATCCTACACCTTGAAAATAAAAGGACAAACAACCCATTTAAAAAATGGGCCAATGACCTGAAAAGACACTTCTCCAAGGAAGAAATACAAATGGTTAAAAAGCTCATGAAAAAATGCTGGACATCACTAGCTATTAGGGAAATGCAAATCAAAACTACAATAAGAGACCTTCTTCCAATCATTAGAATGGCGGCTATTAAAACAACAGCAGACTGCAAGTGTTGTAGAGGATGTGGAGGAATGGGAACTCTCATCCACTGCTGGTGGGATTGTGGAATGGTCCAGCCACTGTGGAGGGCAGTTTGGCGGTTCCTAAGGAATTTAAGTATAGATCTTCTGTATGATCCAGTGATTCCACTGCTGGCTATATACCCAGAAGAATTGAAAGCGAAGACACAAACAGATATATGCACACCAATGTACATAGAAGCATTGTTCACTATTGCCAAAAGTAGGAATCAATCCAGGTGTCCATCAACAGATGAATGGATAAACAAAATGTGGTACATACTTACAGTGGAATATTACCCAGCTCTATGAAGGAATAAAGTGCAAACATACAGGATAACATGGATTAATCTTGAAGAGCTTATGAAGAGTGAAGCAAGCTAGGCATTGAAGGATGTACACTACATGACCTCATTATATGAATTAAGGAAATTGAGCAGTCTCCAAGAACTGTTGTCTGAAAGATAGGTTTACAAGAAAGAGAAAGAGAAGAGAAATTTGTGAGCCAAAACCCATACGGAAGTAATCTATGGTAAAGTGATAGAGTGTAGTTGCATATTGAAGGGGTAGGACATGAGGATAGTGATATTATTGGGTTTGGTGTTGCAGGGTTGACAGGTGGGTAGATTGGGAAGGGTGGGTTAGAATACCCAGGAATCTGGGGGGAGAGATGTGAGAGGGACCAGGCGAATACTTGGAATTTGTGGGTATGAGGTTGAAAGTACAGAGGTGGGAAAATGACAAGGAAGTGTCACTGGTTTATGGTGTTGGTTGGGGGGGGCATTCGGGACAGGACAAATCTGGAGCAGGCTTCTAGGGAGTGTGTGAGTGCTCATTCTGTCATAATGTGTGGTATTAGTGTGTGGGGACCCACACAATGAGCAGGAAGGAGATGAACTCCCATCTTTGGGAGGACAGATTTGCTAAGAAATAAACAGGTGCCTTTCTCTTATGAGAAAGGGCAGTTCCTAATAGGGGAGGACAAACCAATGTGTCAAGACCTCTTGTTGCATGTAACTATGAATCTTGTCATCCAATAAGTCAAGCTCGGGGTCATCGTGGGCCCCAGGGGGATGGATAGGGAGGAACAGAGTAGATCAAATAGGGGGTATTTAGTGGTCAGTGGAAATGTTTTTCATTACCTTAGAGTGATGAACACAGGGCATGGTAAATATCATCAAAATTTATAAAAGTTGATGTTCTAAAATGTAAACCATACTGTAAACTATTGACAATATTTAGTAACTATGTTTCACTATCTGTGTAACAGTTATAACAATGCTACCATCTACATACAAAAATAATTTAATATGGGTTGAGGAAAGGAGGAGGAGGTTGGGTATATGAGAGTCTCTTGTATTCTCTGTGTGACTTTGCTGTGACCTGAAACTTCTCTGAAAACAAAATGAAAAATAGTAAGACACTAGGGAGTGAGAGAGGTAAGGTGCAACGGTACAGACTGGACACCAGATATTGCAGTGATAAAAGGCAAAATTTCAAAAAAAAAGTTTTTTTAATTTTTTCCCTTTTTTAAATATCCCAATCCTTTATTTTATTTTATTTTTTTAAGTTTTCATTTATCTTATCTCTTACATTTAAATTTATCATTATTATTTCCCTTTCTATTAATTATATTTAGATATTGTAGTGGCTTCATCTTTAAAGAAGCATAGGATCACAAAAGGGTTATAACTGGGGTGGGAGACGATCATTGGGGGGTTGTCAGTGATGGGGGGTGCATGGGAGGAAATTCACCTGAACATACATAAAAGGTATATAAAATTGTTCAAATGCTCACAGGGCATGGTCACAGTGGGTGGAGAATCACTAAATCAATGAGAGAATATTGAATTCCCATCCTGGAGAGCTCTGCCACATTCTCCAAGGGAGGAGCAACAGTCCCCCAAGTGCAGGCGCAGTCTGGCAAAGGAGAATGATCCACTGATGGGCTCTTGTTATTGATGACTAGCCTTAGGAGTCTTTGCTCTTGAAATGGAAAGTTAGCCTATTGTTATGGGGTGCCTAAGGGTTGCCTCCTGTTGCTCAAATGTGGCCTTTCTCTAAGCCATACTCAGTATATGAATGCATTATCTTCCTCCCAGTGTGGGATATGACTCCCAGGGATGAGCCTCCCTGGCAATGAGGGATTATTAACAAGTGCCAACTGGCAAATATGACTGGAAAAAGACCTTGAAAAAAAGGGGGAAAGGTAAAGACAAATGAGTTCATATGGCTAAGAGAATTCAAAGTGAGTCGGGAGGTCATCCCAGAGGTAACGCTTCTGCACATCTCAGTAGGACATCATAGGCTTCCAGTGTGGATATCAACCCAACTAGAGGGGCTCCTGAGGGCTCTGGAGACACCCATTTCCTATATCAGGGCAAATAGATCCAGAGTTTGGTGCCTTATCAGTGGGCTCTACTTTGGAATCTGCTCCTGAGATTGACAAAGTTGGACTCAAATATGTCTTCCCTGCACATGGTACATCTGTCCCTTCTCTTCAAATCTATATGTGGTGCTGGAGTTTATAGGTGTACTTCTAGTGACTGGAATCTTTGGGCTGTCCATGTGCCAGTTGGTCCTGGTATCTCAGTGGAGCTGCAACTCCAACTCTACAGCTCAAAGGGCTCACCCAGGACACCTGGCAGGGAGTTGATGATGGAATACGGCCATCCCAGGGAATGGAGAGAGTCTGCAGCTGCAGGCAGGATAATACCATCCATCTTCCCCAATGGGATATAAGCCCTCTCTCAATTGGAGGTGGAGTGGACATCACCATCCCAGACTCCTCAGTATGGGAGGAAGAGCTAAGGACTAGAGTGGACTTACTGGTGTTCTGTTATGGGCGTATTGTGGAATGGAAGCAATTACATTAATGTGGAGCCAGTGGCCACTGGATGCTTTGGGGGCAGGGAGAGGGAAAAGCGGTTGTAATACAGGGGCTTTTTTGGACTTGGGAGTTATCCTGAGTGACATTGAAATGAAAGATATAGGCCATTTTATATCAGCGTACAGCATGCAGAACTGTGTGGGAGAGAGTGTGGTCTACTGTGGTCTATGCTTAGTGGCAAAGCTCCAGGATGTGTATATCCATTGCAGTTGATATGCCACACTAATGAAAGATGTTTGTGTGGGAGGTTGTGGGAGGTGTGGGAGGTGTGGCATATGGGAATTCCTATACTTTTTGTGACATTTGTTTAATCTAATTAATTTAAATAATTTTAAATTATTATTAAAAATAATAATTTTGTAAAAAACTACATTTGAAATTCATTTTATTCACTAAGAATGGATTCTTGCAGCAGGGCTTTATAGTAATAAAGTAATATCAACAATTTTACTCATCTACTCTACTATTCTGACATTGTCCTTTAGTTAAACATGTATGAATCCTGTAAATATTAAGTAAATTACAGGAAAAGGTTGTAGAAAATTTTTGTTGGAGTCAAAAATGTTTTAGTTTAAAGCTGGTTCTGTCCTTATCTCTCTCTCAGTGCTCTTCGGTTGTTTAATTGACTTCACTAAGCCCTGCACCCTGAGTTTCATCAAAAGGCAATATAATATGCAACTCAAAATTGTATGCATATCAAATACAGAATTATAAAAATACTCATATTATTGACTATTTGGCAGTAACTCTTATTTGCAGATGTTGATTCATTAAAATCTGCTAACAGCCCTAGTTAACAACTAAGGAGAAGAGGTTTTGAGTGACTAACATATGCAACAAATAAACAAAAATCTCCAGCTCAAATCCTGGTAAGATGCAGACTTCACAATTGAACCCAGGAAAAATGGCCCTGGCAAATACAATATTAATACCTATGTGTCTAAAATAAGCAATGATTGACCCAAAACTTTTTTATGCAAGAAGAAATTTTATACATTTTTAAAGTTTTCAAAGGGATCATTTAGATTCAGTCCTCTCAATTTCTTTCAGATCTGAAATTATAAATAATTTTATTCTACAGAAGGAATGGTTGAGGTTTGGAAGGTCATCTAAATTGCCCAAGTCAGGATGGAGTCATGTCAGCATGGCTCTTTAGCATACAGGATATTTACATTTACACACTTTCATAGGTAAAGCTATTTCTACCTGTTCAACCCTTGTGTCTCGTCTTGTATTTTAATTTGGGTCCCATTCATCTGTGCTCTGGAAATTATTACCTCCTTGAGATTATCCTTGTGTAATAGACTGTCACTTTATGGGAAGGCTTGTGTTCCCTGAGGCTTTGCTGCTAATGCCTTGGTGTGTCCACATTTTAGATAAAGCAGAACATTGCTAACAGGTTTAGAATACCTAAGAACGGTGCTTGTTCTACCTGAAGATGCTCTCAAATCCTGTTTGCACAGGGAAATTTAATTAAAAATTTTCAGATCTTTAATAGAGAAGACAGTGAGAGATATGTGTTTCTTCTTGAGGTCAAGAATATAAAATACTTGAGTACGTATGTTGTTGGAACTGTTATTGCCCCTTCACGTTGATTTACCTACAATTGTTTGCTTCACTTTAAGTTTTTGTTCCTGTTGTTTAATGGAAATAGGTTCATATTGAAACTATGGATAAAAATAAATGCAACAGTCCAATGTATTTTCTCCTGTGAAACAATGAACATTTTCTCATGTGAATAAATAGGTGAAACTCAATTAATCAAGTAAAAAGCATGCCAGAGAATTCAGATTAATTATTTTATATTCATTGCTGTAGTTTAAAAATGCCACAATAGTAGTATTAGTGAATGTGTGGGCTCATGTCTAAGGTATAAAAATTAAACATGATAAATAAATTTTTCTTTGGGCTAATTCTACTGATTTAAAAGCCTTATTATTGAACAACCTTCATTTAACATGTTCAAGGAAAATTAACAGATTTATGTATATATGTTAGAGAAGAGACTAAGCAGGATGTTATTTTTAAAGACAATGCCATGTAAAAAAGAATATATACCAATAATTAAATAAAACCAAAATTATTGTATTTTGTAAGAAAGAAATTAAAAGTTCCACTTCAGAACTAGCTTCCTATAAGATTAGAATCCCTTTTTAGTAGCAATAATGTAAGGACATTTTCACTAACTGAATCATTAGGATTTTAATTCTTTAGTTCCTATACATGATAGAAACTTGAAACCCCATAATGTAAAGTTTCTCTATAATATCAACACATAAAAAATAAAATGAGTTAAAAGATTTTCCAAACTATAATTTAATGGCATAATCAAATGAGTTAAATTTTAAGTTCAATCAATTCACACTAGCTAATGGACAATTTGCTAAGATGTGTTGGAGAGATAAACAAATAGTGCAACTGCTACTCCATTGGACCCTTAGGAGAAGATATCATGGTTTTATAGATGAGTCTCAGACTTTGAAATCTAACAGAAAGTATGCTCTTTAGGTTTTTGGAACTCTTTGGAAACCATGACTCCTGTTTTCCTTCCAATTTGGCAATGGGAATGTTTATCTTGTTATTGTCCCTCCATTGTATATTGGAAGCACATAACTTGTTTTATAAGTTTCACAGGTCCAAGTTAGAGGGGAATTTTTCCCCAGGACAGACTGCTTACCTATAACCAGTTTTGATGAGATTTTGTGTTTGGCATTGTTACTGAAATGATTTAAGCTTTTTGAAATAAATATTGTGATGAAATGAATGTATGTTTCATTTGGAAAGAATATTTATTTTAGGGGTCCAGAGGGTGGAGTGTGACAGTTTGAAGCTTTCATGGACCCCAGAAAATCCTGTTCTTAAAGCTAATCCATTCCTGTGCATGTAAATCTAGTGTAGTTGGAAACTTTTGATAAAATTCCCTCCGTTAAAGGGCTTTTGATTAGATTGTGTGACCCAGGTTGAGTCTCAGTCCTCTTGATTGAGTCCTATAAAAATGTAGAATAAAAAGCCACAGATGTAGAAAAAAGGTGCATAGACAAAGAGAAGCCTCCAGAAATTGAAATAACCAATCTGGGTGAAAGTGAGTCTTGAGGAGAAGAGACAAGCAGATGCCCACAGTTGCAACCTAGGCATCTGAAAATATGTGTTGAAATTTCAATAATATCTCATCATACACCTGCTATATTTTAGGAAGAGCTTTATTATTTCAGACCTACTTGTAATTTGTTGATTTATCATGATTTGAAGTGACTCGTGTGTAAAGAATATCATGTGATCAGTTATGTTCAAAACATTGTTTCTTAGCTAGCATGCAGTATAAATATGCTTGATACTAAAGAAATTAAATAAATAAATAATATATGATAAAAGATCAAGGAGTTTTTACAAATTTGGGGGCATGATCTGCAATAATGATTTCCTGTAATTCAATGTAGTATATTGATTTTTAAAAATTAAAAATAGTGAGATAAATTTGGGACTGTCAAGAAAGCTTGCAAAACAAAAGTTTTATTTGGGCTGGAGTTAAAGAACTTATAGATCACAATTGAAATAGATTATTTTATGGGTGAAGAATAAAAGTGATATTATGAATGAAATGTCAAAAATTCTAAGTGTAATTTCAGACTGAGGAGTACAATAATATGAGAGCCCTGGTCTCTTCTAGGAGATGAATAGGAAATGAAGATGGAAGAATAAATGAATAGATTTAGCAACATAATTTTATTCTATGTTTCCACTGTGAAGTGTAACATATATACTTGGAGATAGCTATGAAGGTACATGACTTTAGAGGATACATGAATTTTCAGAGATTGTTTGGGAGAGCTATATAGAGTTGTGCCCTCCTTAGGGAAGATGGTGGTTAATATGAGAATATGCTGAAGGTACCAAAAAGATTGTGTAGGGCAGGGAAAATAACCATTTGTGTCATTCACAGGATGCAATTAGTAAGAGCTGTTTCAGAATTGGTAAGGTTTATAGTGGAAAAATAATTTATAAATAAAACATAGGTATAAATAATTTCTTAATGATAAAGATGAAAAATACATGTATTTGTTCCAATCATGGTGTTAATATGGGGTAATTCATTTGTTGAGATCTTCTATTTCTTTTTAATTCAATGTCAATAGTTGTGCATTTCTAAGAATTTATCCATTTCATCTACATTATCTAATTTATTAGTGAGCAGTTGATCATAGTATCCTTTAATAGTCTTTTTTATTACAGCAAGTTCAATTTTAATATGTAATTATTCATTTCTGATTTTGTTACTTCTCTATTTTCTTTGTCTGTGTAGCTAAATATTTGTCAATATTTTTGACCATTTCAAAGAACCAATTTTTGGTTTTGTTGCTTCTTTCTGTTTGTTTTTTTTTTTAATTTCATTTATCTCCACTCTAATTTTTCTTATTTCCTTCCTTCTGCTTCCTTTCAGTTTAGTTTGCTGTTCTGTTTCTAGTTCTTCCACTTTTGAGGTTAGGTCTCTGAATTAGAAGGTTTTTTTTTCTTTCTTTAAGTTAAGCATTTAGAACTATAAATTTCTATAACAGTGTTGCTTTTGCTGCATCCCATAAGTTTCTGTATGATGTATTTTCATTTACCTCAAGACATTTCTTAGATTCTCTTCTGATTTTCTCTTTAAGCCACTAACTGTTTAAGATTGTGTTGTTTAATTTCCATATATTTGTGAATTATCCATTTCTTCCTGTTATTTGTGTCTAGCTTCAGTCTGTTGAATTTGGAGAATATATATTGTATGATTACAATATTTTTTAAATTAATTGAGACTTGATTTGTGACCTAAAATATGATCTGTCCTGGAGAATGATCCACGTGCACTTGAAAAAAAACGTGTATTCTGTTTTTGTTGTGCAAAGTGTCCAAAATATGTGTTTTAGGTCTAGGTGTTTTAGAGTGTCATTAACCCTGTATTGCCTTATTGATCCTCTGACTAGATATTATATCCATTACTGAAAGTGGTGTTTTAATGTCTCCTGCTATTTATGCAGAGCCATCAATTTCTCCTTTGAAATCTGTCAGTATTTGCTTCAAATATTTTGGTCTCTGCTATTAGGTGCATATATAATTATTACTGTTATATCTTCCTGTTGAAATGTCCTCTTTTTCATTTTATAATGAACATATTTGTCCCTTGTAACTGCTTTGACTTAAAATCTATTTTATCTGATATTAGTATAGCTACTCCAGCTCTCTTACTACTTATGTTTTATTTTATTTCATCATTTCCCTTTCAACTTACTTGAATTTTGAATTTAAAGTAAGTTTTGCAGACAACATATAATTGAGCCATGTTTTTTTAATCTATTCTGCCAATCTCTCCCTTTGACTGGATATTTTAAGAAATGTATATTTAAAGTAATTATCAATACCGTGGGACTTTCACCTGCAATTTTGCTTTGTAGCCTTTGTAAGTCTAAATAAGACCTTTAGTAAAAGTAACCATTTATATAATGATAAATTCTAATATTATTGTAGTGCATTCTTTGGTACTTAGCTGCAATTCTTATTTCCTACTGTGCTAAAATGGAAATACATTAAATGTAATGATAAATCTACGGTTTTGGACATGCATTTTACAAAGGTATAAGTGGCAACCAGTACAAAAAAGTAGAAGAACGATGGGTGCAATAAAAGTATATATGCTATTTTAAGTTAAGTTGGTATCAACTCAAACATGATTGTAATATATATAGGATGTACAATTTTAACCTTATGATAACCACAAGGAATATAGTTGAAAAATATATGCAAATAGAAATAGGGAGGTAAACAATATGGTATAATGCAAAAATCAAGTAAATATAATAGTAGGCATTAACAGAATTAGTGAGGGACAAAAATGGAAAAGACTTACATTTTCATTTTGCATATCTTGCACAGCTTTTGTGAAATTTTCATTTATTTTATATTACTTAAGACTATTTTAGGTTGTTCTCAATTCCCAAGTTTTATTTCTGGTATATAAATTTCAGTTGCACTTTTACCAAATCTAGTATCCTTCAACTTTTCCAAATTGACTAATGATTCTTTTTCTTTTCTATTTTTTTTTTGTAGATTCTGTAGGATATTCTACATAGACGATAACATTAAAAATGAATTAAGACAGTTTGGCTTCTTACAAACTTCATAAATTTGGTATAATTTTTAGCCATATTGCAATGGTGATTACCTCCAGTTTCATAATTTGAAGCATAGGTATATTGGAATACTAGAATGAGTAGGAGGAGAAGAAAAAAAAGGAGCAGAATAAATATTTGAGGTAATAATCACCAATGATTTTCAAAATTAATGACAACCTCCAATCAAAGATACATAAATTTCAAAGAGCACCAAATAGTAGGTATGTATATGAGTTGCATAAATCCAATGTCAGAGAAAACATTTAAGGAAACAGGGCTTTACACTTTATCTATCACAGAACAAATATAGAAGAATTTTATTGGGCTTCTCTTCTGAAACTATGTAAGCTATAAGAGAGTGGAGTGAAATTTTTAAACATTGATCAAATTAAACCACCGACCTAGCATTACATATAAAGGGAAATTTCATAAAATGTAAAGTTTTGATAGATGCTACCACATGGATGTACCTTGAGTACATCATGTTGAGTAAAATAAACCAAGCAGAAATATTTAAAAAGTGTATCATCTCATTTGCATGAATTTCCTAGAATAAAAATTGCATAGAGACAGATAGTTGATTACAAGTTACTAGGGGCCAGAGTGTGGGGAGGCTAAGGGGATTAATTGGTGCAGAGATTGTTTGAAGTGATGAAAAATTTGGGATAAGTGATGGTGGTGTTGGTAGCACAATAAGTTGAATGTAATTAATATCTCTTAATTATGCACTTTAAATGATAAGGATGGGAAAATTTGAGTTGTGTATATCTTATTACAACATTTTTTTTTAAACTACAAGAGAAATGCTTTCTCAGGCAAACAAAAATTGAAGTAACTTATCAATATAGATCAACCTTGTAAGAAATGCTAAAATTTTTCTTCAAAGAGATGAAAAACGCTATAGAGAAGAAACTTTAATAAAGAAAGAAAAGGAATTAGAGAAGGAATAAATGAAAGTAAAATATAATATTTTCTTTTTCTTGCTTTTACAGATCTAATAGATAACAATTTCCTCAAAATATAATTCTAACAATACTTGGCTGATGAAGCTTCTGGATAAAGGAAACTAATTACAGTAATGTTATAAGGGATGAAAAGGAGGAATGGGGAAATCTCTACTGTGTTACATGAAGCTGTGGATCACGAAGCTGCAGTGTTTGTGAAAATGGTCATAGATTAGTTCAAGGTGGATATTATAAACTCTATGGAAACCACAGAAACAATTTAAAAGGCATAATATTCTAAGAGAGGAGAAAAGAGATAATATAAAAACATTATGTATCGGAAAAAAAAACTTATACACAGACCCTATTCCACAAAATAACTCATATTAATGGGTTAAAATATAAACCTTAAAAATGTGATCAAAGAGGCAAAATTAAAAGAATGGAGAAAATTGAACACACATGAAAGGGAACTGTCAATTTCACCTACCTCTACATGGATATTTTACAAATGGTCAGGAAAACAAACAGCCACATGAAATAGAGATATCATCAACATGTACAAGAAAGCTCATTTCACAGAGGAGTAAATCCTTTTCTCTAAAAATCAAAGTCATTGGGAAGGAGAATAAAAAGCAAATAACATTGAACATCATTTATTCCTATCATACTGGCAAAAATTTAAGAATCTCTTGCAGAAATAAGAGAGATCATAAGAGGATAATATGAACAACTGTAAGCCAAAAACCTAAACAACATAGACAAAACGGAAAAATTTCTAAAAACACATGAACCTACACTGAATCTGCAAAATTTCGAACACCACAATAGCACAGTACAATAACAAGTAAAGAAATTGAAACAGTCATCACAAACCTCCCAAAGATGAAAATCTCAGGGCCAGATGGCTTCACAGGTGAATTCTACCAATCATTCAAAGATGATCTAATACCAATCTTGCTCTTGCTCTTCAAAAATTTTGAACAGAAAAGAATGTTACCAAACTCATTCTATGATACCAACATCACACTAATAGCAAAACCAGATAAAATTACTATGAAAAAAGAAAATTACAGATGAATATCCCTAATGAATATAGATGCTAAAATCCTCAAATAAATACTTGAAAACTCAATCCAAATGCACATTAAAATAATTATGCACGACAATCAAGTGGTTTTTATCATATGTATGTAAGAGTGGTTCAACATAAGGGAACCAATTGCTGTAATAAACCACATTAATAAATTGAAGAATATTCACATGATTGTCTCAATTGATACAGAAAAAGAATTTGACAAAATACAGCATCCTTTCTTGATGAAAACATCCCCCAAAATAGGAATAGAAGGTAGCTTTCTCAGTATTGTAAAGTGCATATTTGAAAAACTTACAGCTAGCATTGTACTTAATGGTCAAAAGCTGAAAGCTTTCCCACTGAAATCAGGAACAAGGCATGGATGCCCACTCTCACCATTGATATTTAATATTGTGCTAGAAATTCTGTCTAGAGCAATTAGACTAGGTAAAGAAATAAAAGTCGCCAATATAGGAAAGGGAAAAGTACAACTTTTGCTATTAACTGATTATATGTTCTTATATTTAGAAAATACTGGAAAATCAACCATAAAACTATTAGAACTAAAAGATGAGTTCAGTAAATTGGTAGGGTGCAAGATCAATATGCAAAAATCCGTAGCATTTCTGTAATCTACTGATAAGCGATTTTAGGAGTAAATTAGAAAAAAAAAATTCCCATTTAAAATAGTGACTTAATGAATGAGATATTTAGAAATAAACTTAACCAATGCTATAAAGTACCTGTATTCAGAAAACTACAAAACATTGTAAAAATACTGAAAAACAATTAAATAAGTAGATATTCTGTGTTCATGGACTGGAAGACTAAATATTGTTAAGATCTTAATTCTACTCAAATTTATTTCCATATATAAAGCAATTCCAATAAAATTCCTAACAGTCTTATTTGGCAGAAACTGAAAAGCCAAATAGCAAATTTGTTTAGAAGGGTAAGGTACCCAAATAGCCAAAAAATATCTTACAAAATAAGAATGAAGTTGGAGGACTCTAGCTTTCTGACTTTAAATTATATTATATAGTTACAGTGGTAAAAGCAGCATAGTATTGGCATGAAGATAGACAGATTGAACAATAGAACCAAACTGAGAATTCAGAAATAGACCATTAGATATAAGGTGAAGTGATTTTTGACAAGGCTGTCAAGCCCACCCAGCTAGGACAGAACCATTTATTCAACAAATGGTGCTGGAAGAACTGGATATCCATATCAAAAGAAAGAAAGAGGACTCTTATCTCACACCTTATATAGGAATTAACTCAAAATAGATCAAGGATTTAAATATAAAAGATACAACCATAAAACTCCTAGAAGAAAATGTAGGAAAATATCTTCAAATTCTTGTGGTAGATAAGTTTCTTAAACATTGCACCCAAGGCATGAGCAATGAAAGAAAAAAATAGAGAAAAAGGAATCCTTAAAATTAAAATCTTTTATTCTTCAAAAGACATTGTCAAGAAAGTAAAATACAGCTTACTCAAGAGAGAGTATTTGGAAACCACATATCCAATAAGGGTTTGATTTTCATGTTTTATAAAGAGGTCCTACAACTCAATGCTAAAAGGAAATGCAACTCAATTAAAAATGGGCAAAATACTTGAATAGTCATTTCTCCAAAGAGGAAATAGAAATGACCAAAAAACACATGAAGAAAAAAAAGTTCATTTTATCACTAGCTATTAAGGAAATGCAGATCAAACCTACAATAAGACACCATTTCAAACCTTATAGAATGGCCATTATTAAAAAAAAAAAAACAAAAAAAAAAAACACAGAAGTAAAAGTGTTGGAAAGGATGTAGAGAAACAGGAACACTCCTTCTCTGTTGGTGGGTGTGGCAGTTTGATGTAATTATGAATTCCAAAAGTATAATTGAATCATGCTTGTAAACTGATCTGTTAATCTGGGCATGATTCGGTTAGGATTAGGGCATTGAGCCCCACCCCTTAGTGGGTGGGGAATTGAATATAAAAGACAAGGCAAAGAACAGAGTAGAAACAGTCTTTAGAGAAGCAGTTTTGAAGTTGGAAAGAAGGCCCCAGGAGAAGAGAAGCAAGCTGTTTGCCTGATCGTCTACAGCTGACCTTGTGGAGGAAACAGGAGCTAAGCCTGGAGAGAAACGCAGCCCCAGGAAGAGAGGAACCCCAGAAGTCTGAACCCTGGCAAACGCCGGCAGCTGTCTTGCTCTAACACGTGGCAATGGACTGTGGTGAGAGAAGAAACTTAATGCTTTATGGCCTGGTATCTGTGGAGTTCTACCCCAAATAAATACCCTTTATAAAGACCAACCCATTTTTGGTATTTTATATTAGCACCCCTTTGGCTGACTAATAGAGTGGGAGTATATAATGGTACAGCCTTTGTGGAAGACAGTTGGGTACTATATCAAGAAGCAGAATATAGAACTGTCATATGATCCAACAATCCATTTACTAGGAATATATTCAGAAAAACTGAAAGAAAGCATGTGAACTGAAATTTGCACATCAATGTTCATAGCAGCATTATTCACTATTACTAAAATATGGAACCAGCCCAAGTGTCCATAAATAGAAGAATGGATAAACAAAATGTGGTGTATACACAATTGAATAATATTCAGCCATCAGAAGAAATGAGTTCAGGATGCCTATGACAACATGGATGAATCTAGAAGATATCATGTTAATTGAAATAAATCATAAACAAAAGGACAAATATTGTATGGTTGGTGTCACTAACATGAACTAAATATCATTAGTAACTAAGTATCATATAGTTTACTCATGGAGGTAAACTATAGAGTATAAGTAACTATGAAATAGAAAGTGGGTTGAGAATGGGAGATGATGCTTAATGTATGTAACCGTATTAATAATGTTAATTGTAAAAATGTGGAAATGAATAGAGTTGACAGTAACACATTATAATGAGTAGAACTAACACTTCTGATTTATTACTGCAATTGTGGCTAAAAAGGGCCATCTGTGGATGTAAATGACAATTGAAAAGAAACTAGAGAATAATCTAGGGAGTGTATAACAGTGATTTTGGTGGTGGATGAAGATTGTGGTTAATAGTATAAACATAAGACTGCTCATATTTTACAAAGTGCTAAGAATATGTTGATACATGGGAAAAATACAACTGATGTAACTTATGAAATATAGTAATATTGTAATATTTTTCAGCATACAAGAAAATATTATTTCAATACTAAGGGACCAAAATGGGGGTCATAAAGGGGTGTGGGATGTTTCCCTTTGGAGTAATGAAAACATTCTGGGATTGACTTAAGTGATGACAGCACAAATCTGTGATGAAAATGAGAACCACTGAGTGTACACTTTGAATTGATTGTAACAAGCATTGGACTGCATAACACAGGGAATCCAGTGGATGTAGACTATGGTTAACTGGACAGATAAGAGAACATGTTCTTCTGAACAATAACAAGTATATAATACTAATATAGGTTATTAATAATTGGGTGGGTTGGGGAAAATTATACAAACTGTAAGATATGGGCTATAGGTAGTAGCAATATTTTGACAATGCTCTTTCTTAGTTTGTAGTAAGTGTTTGAAAACAATAAAAGATTTTGGTGGTGAGGAGATGTATGTGATCTTTGTATAATGGTATGCATGTATGTTTTGTAAGTTAACAAATGTTTCTATAATTTTTTATGTATGTTCATTTATGAGTGATATATTTCAATACATTTTTATTAAAAAATAATCTCTGCCATTAATCATTATCATAGATATGGGGAAAGGGGCACTCGTACACATTTTTTGGTAGTTTTATAAAATGATAACTTTTTTGTTGTTGTTTTGTTTCAACAGCATGAATTCATATAATTCTAGGTCCAGTGATCCAGTTTATGGATATCTATCAGAGTGAAGTAAAATCTCTGTATGTTAAGATACATAAGTGATTATGCTAATTATAGCTTCTTTCGAATGACAAAGGAATACCAAAAAAGTATTCATCAAATACAGAGATGAGGTCCCAGAATGGAGATGAGGTGTCTAGTCACAATTTTTAGGTCCTTCTAGACAATTAGAAAGAATTTGCTTTTAAACAGTCAGACATTTCATCTGACTTAGTTTTAAATGATGGTAGCAGTGGAAATGTTTTTAGGGTTCTATGGATTTATTGAAATTGGGGACAAGAAGATTTGCTGATGTGGAATGTGAGAGAAAAAGAAGACACAAGAAGAAACAGCCCAGTGCCTTGTGTTTTGTATGTTAACAAGAGGCTCAAAGGTCCCTTTGCTTTGTACATCATGCTGTTCCCTTCTCCAAGAGGGGAACAAATGAAGAGGGGTCCTCTGAAGAACTGCTTGCTGTATTAAAACCACCCTCTCCTTTCCAGCTACACTCAAAGCTACACCAGGTCCATTTGCCTTTAGAAGCTTGTCAGAGTTACAATCTATTTCCACATACCATATCATACTCACTTTTCTACTGCATTTCAAATGTGTTCCTAAATGCTAAATATTTTCTTCTGTGCCCAATGGGATGTGGCGTCATTCATCAACAACAACCTTTAAAGTCTCAACATTTAGTCTCAATGTTCTTCTAGTTTTCATGCTTTCCTTGAAACATTGTGCAACCTGAGTAGAGTTGCCCTGATGAAATCATCTCACGTTGTGGTAGCCCCTCCATGGTAAGGACTTTTCCAGCTGTGAGGGAGTCAGCAGGATGGCTCAGAGAACTTCTTTCACCGGACCTTCCTCCCCCACCTCATCCCTCTCTGTAGCCATGACAAATATCCATCTTGTAGTCCATTACCCAGTTAAAATCATTCTCCCTCCTTGCTTCAATAGTAACCAGGTGGTAGGACTTTCATTTTCCTAGGATTTACTGTGAATCATCCCTCTCAATTAAGCAATCAACTATTCCATGTGTCCCTGTCCCCACATGATCACATCTCACTCTCAATGGCTTCCCATTGTCATTATCCAAGATAGAAAGACAGATGAGGAATGTTGTGTGGCTGCTTCTATGCAAATATAGAATTTGTTAAGTAATGACTTATTTCCTAAATTTAAATATAAGTTTTAAGGTGATTGCTATACATTTGTGAACTCTTATTATTGCACTTGTGTCAATTTTATCATTTTATTAAACTCCTGTGTTAACATTTGACACTTTGCCAGATAAAATCTGGGAGGACATTGATTATAACAATAACACAATGTCTATTCCTCCCAAATTATCACGTTATTATTTTATTTATTTATTTTTTTATTTTTTTCAGTGAATAACACACTCTTTGTTGCAAACATACCAGAAAAGCAGTTTTATCTTTTTCCCCAAAGACTGGTATAGAAGGTTTGTCATTTTGCTTGACTGCTGAAAGCAGATATCAAGAAATGGGTTGAATTAACAATGGGAATTTATTACCTTAAAATCTGAGGCTGAGAACAATATCCAAATCAAGGCATCATCAGGAAATGCTTTCTTCTGAAGACTAGCGGCCAGTGATCCTTGACTCATCTGCCACAGGGTAATGCACATGGTGGCATTTGCTGGCCTCTTCCTTCTTTTCCAGGTTTTCTTGCTTTCAGGTTCTGGCTTCTGTACCTTTCTCTGTCTCTCTTTCTCTGTATTTTATCCATTTATATGGGAATCCAGTAAGAGGACTGAGACCCATCCTGAATGAGGTGGGCAACACCTTAACTGATGTAACCCTACTTGCAAAGGGTTAACATCCACAGATTTGGATTAAATTTAAGAACTTGTTTTGGGGGGCACAGGGAGCTTCAAATCACTAGTTTGGTATGACCAAAACAGGGGCAATACAAATGACAACCCACAAAAGAATTTTTTCTGAAATGAGATTTTTTTACTGAACACTGGGTAAAGATTATCTCTATCTACTCTCTTATTAGTCATATATATTAATATAATAATAATACAACATATTTTAAACACATGCCAACTTCCATGAACCAAATGACCCATTTATTCTTCTATGTTGAAATACACATTTTATTAAATATATTGTTTTAATTTACCTTGAGTATATAAGAAATAATATTTAATAACATACAAAATTTTTGACATCACCACTCATTCCATTGACACTGAGTGGAGATTCAGTGATGTAAAGGACAGATTTCAAATTAAGACCCGTTACACTACAAATGTAATTTGTAAGCTGATAATTACTTGACTTGTACAAGGAATTTTATGTTTGCAAACCTTAGCTTTCTCCTCTACACAAAGACAAATACTACCTACCCTAGTAAGTTTTTATAATAACTATGGCATTGATGTAAAGCTGAGTATTGTGTCCTTGTGACCATCCACACACTTTTTCCTAAAGCAGCTGATTAACTAATGGACTAACATCTAGTGTTTTAGTTCCCTAAGATGCTTACATACCATAAAATGGTTAGGTCTCAACAAAGGGAATTTAATAGCTTACAGTTTTGAGGCTGAGAAAATATGCAAGTCAAGGAATCATAAAGATGATGCTTGTTTCCTGAAGTGGGTCTGCTGGTGATCCTTGGATTCTCTGCCACATGACAATGCACATGGCAGTATCTGCTTGTCTCACCCTTTTCTTCTGGGTTCCATTGATTTCAGCTTCTTGCCCCCATGGCTTTCTCTCTCTCTCAATCTCTCTGTCTGTATTCACTCTATTTTAAAGGACTCCAGTAAGAGAATTAAGACTCAAAGACTTGTCCTAAATGAGGTGGGTCACACATTAAGTGAAGTAGCTTCATCCAAAGGCCCTGATTACAATGGGTCCACACTCACAGGAATGGATAAACTTTAAGAGCATGTCTTTCTAGTGTTCATACTGCATTAAACCATCACAGAGGGAAAATTGCTTACATTTTTTTTTTCTTTACTGCATAGCAATTAAGGACAAGATAGGAGATGCCTTTATAGTCTCAGAAAGAGAAAATTGGGCTTTTGCCAAGGAATTCCCTGGTAGCGCATGATAGTATGTTTCTCTGATTAACTGGGGACTATTTTGGGTGCTGAAAAGTTTCCCAATCTGCATTCGATCATTTGATTTTTGCTTGTTATAAGAGAAACATTTCTGAGGAAAGAGTTAATATCACACAGAGGGTTCCAAGAAGAAATCTGCATGTCTATTCAGTAAAAAGCATAAATATATTCAGCACATATTAATTGACCAATGATCATTAGCATTTATTGATGGCCCATTGCCAGCACATGCATTATTGACATAGTACTTGCAAAGCCCATCATAAAAGGCTGATATAGCATGTACATTATCACCTGATTTGCAAAAGAAAAAAGACAGGCTGAATAGTTAGGTACAATCCCTATGAAGACTGTGTGCTGAGACTTCACATTCTCTGTTTAAGAAATTGTTAATGGAGAAAACTAAGAATAGAGTGTCAAATTATTTAGGCTAATGCCAAATTTGGCTGATATGTCCTCTGTGATATGTGTATGTATTACATAATAAAACACAATATTTTACTCAACTTATATTTAAAAAGATGGATTTTTTTGTTTATATTATTCAATATTACAAGAAGAAAGTTGTTTGATAATGTTTTTCAACATTCAGGAATTTATTTCCTGCTTTCCTTTAAGAATTAAGCAAAAACAAGCTCTATACAATTTTGAACTGAATCTACATATACACATCCATTTGTATTAAATGAAAAAAAAGTAAAGAAGGTGTATTGAATGTAATGAATTCATAACATCAACAACTTGAAGTATTCAAAAACACAAAGAAATAATTTGACAGATTTAATTTCATAATTATTAAAAGTTGTGTTAATTAAACAATAACAAAACCATAATTAAAGGGAAACTAAACATAGACAATACTTACATGTAGAAGATTTTAGTCTCTCAGCAATTTTTCTTATATCATATAAAAGCACATGCAAGTTAACCATAAATTTTATGACACAACAGGTAAATTATTAAGATATATGAAAAGATTATTTACATTAAAAAATAATAAAAAACAGAAAATAACCATGTTTCTCTGATGAAGAAATGACAAAACTATTTTATGTTATATCATAATGTAAAAAAAAAATAAACTCCATTAAAAACATATTGGAATATAACTTACAAAAATTGAATAGACTCAATCCTCACAGAAATCATACATACATTATTAAGAAATATTTATGTGAAACTAATATATTTTAAAACCTATAAGATGTTCTGCAGAAATAATCATGTACTCCTAGAGATTTACTGGATAACAAGGCATCACATACTAAAAGCTCTACATTTCATAACATCTAATAAACATTATTTGAGAACTTTGGAATTTATAGTACCCATGTTTCAGGTTAATACATATTTTACCTCAATTTTATTTTTATTTCAACCTAATATTTTATACATTAAAATAATGCAATGCATATATAATAGATGAAGAAAGAATGTGGAATCTGTGAGATATCTGATAGAACAGCTATCATCAACCATTAAAAGAGATTTTTAAAGACAAAGGAGAATACTCAAAAATAGATATAATGAAAATAAATTTATATAATAATAGTTATATTTAAAAATATATGAGCTTTTAATTTTATATTTATATATTTTTATTTGTTAAAAGTGCTTCAATGGTGTACAGTCATATTGTGACAAAAATAAAAGATCACACAAATTAATATTTTTCACTAATAGACTTGAATCACAGCTCCTTTATTCCCTCGGGATTCTGATATCTTACTTTAGAAAAAATTTTCAACATGCATTTCCCAGTTTTCATTTGACTGAAAACCCTAAGTGAGTATACAGAATGATAGATAGCTTCCTATAATTAAAATTTGGTGGGTGTAATCGCATTAAATTTTGAACTGTCATGCTGCTTAGTGTGTTTAAATAAGCAATCTAACAGAGAAAATGAATAATATTAATATGTCAAAGGACCTGAAAATATTGTAGTTTTTTGAAATGGTGGGTAATTATAAAACAGTAGATTTGGGAAAGTTTCTTTTATATATGTTTTGGTACAGTTGGTAATGAGTGGAAATGATTTCTAAACACGTTTCCTATGTCATATTAAATAGCTAGAATTTTGCTTATAAATTCCACTTAATGGGACTGACAGTGTTCATATAATTTTAGGAATTCCAGAGGCTTACATAATAATAGAAAAGTATGACAATTTTGCCCAATGAAAATTCCTAATATAGGAGCTACTCATTTATTTTTTAGTATATTTACTTGTAAAAGTTAGAGCAAAAATGAATAAATGAATAATTATAGATAATGTTTGCTATTGAAATAAAAAGAAATATATTTACTTTTTGATGAGCTTTCCTCCCAATAACATGCGCAGAGCCACCTTCAAAACCTTGTTTCTTAGACTGTATATGAAGGGGTTCGAGGCTGGGTACCAGATTGTAGAGCACAGATATTACAAGGTCAGAAATAGAAACAGATACTGAAGCTGACTTTAGATAAGTAGTGAAGGCACTGGACAGAATTAATACAATGACCACCAGGTGTGGAAGGCAAGTGGAATAGGCTTTTGACTGGCTATC
The DNA here is from genome assembly GCA_026826555.1 of Tolypeutes matacus. Classification (NCBI taxonomy): domain Eukaryota; kingdom Metazoa; phylum Chordata; class Mammalia; order Cingulata; family Chlamyphoridae; genus Tolypeutes; species Tolypeutes matacus. Next base: position 2,052,140 of record JAKSZT010008315.1, on the reverse strand, counting down.
TGTTGATGGAAACTTCTTGACAGAAGAGAAGATGTAGACATAGGAAATAACAATGAAAATGAAACAGCAGAACTCTAAAACCACCGTAATGAGAATGGGAACAATTTCTCCCATTAAATTTTCTGAACAAAAATAATTAATAACTGGGGGATGTCACAGAAGAATTGGTGGGCCATGTTGGACCTACAGAAGGAGAAAGAGAAGGTACCAGCTGTGTGCATTACAGCAATCAGACCCCCACCCAGAGAAGACACAGACACCATCTGCATGCACATATCCATGTTCATGATGACTTTATTGTGCAGGGGATGGCAGATGGCAGCATAGCGGTCAAAGGACATCACTGTGAGGAGGAACAGCTCTGTAACTGCCGAAAAAAAAAACACAAAAAAAGGACTTGGGTGACAGAGCCAAAGAAAGAGATGGAGTTGTTGTGGGCCAAGGAGTTAACAATGGATTTGGGAATTGTAATTGAAATGACGCAAAGATCCAAGAAGGATAAATTCTTCAGGAAGAAGCACATGGGTGTGTGAAGGTTGGTCCATTTACTTGTGGACCATAGTTGTGGTCCACAAGTAAATGAATGAGATGAAGTGATTGCAAAATATACATACTGTGATTGGAAGGAAATCCCATAAAGATAAATTCAGTCACAACTGTGAGATTTGTCATTATTGCATTCATAATCTACAAAATATTGGAGAAAGGAATAAAACATCATCAATATCAAGTATTTCAATATTGCACCTATAATGTGTGCATGGTAATCTCACAATCAATTATTTAACCATAAAATTATTCCAGTGTATATCATTTTACTTTATTGATCATCAATCATTGTCTTTTTCATTTTGTTTTATTGCACCAATTTTGTTTCATTTTGAACCTGTCATTATAATATTGTCCAAATATATTCTGTTAAAGTGAGTTACTGGCTGGATAATTTCTACTGCCCTTAGCAATACCTTTCCAAATCTCTTGATAACTTCAAATTCACCAACTAACAAATGCTAATTTGTGCACTAGTGCTGCTGTCCATACATTGTGTCACATGACTAACACAATTTCCACCTCTATGCAGCTATCAAAATTTGAACAATAAAAAATTATCATAGTAACATTGAACAATCACTAACTTTCTCATCAACTGTGTAAATTATTTGGCCTGATTGCACTCTCCAAAAAATCCAGTTTAGAGCTGCTGTGTCATTTCAAAATTTTAATAAGGGATGTCTAAATGGCAGCTTTTTTTTCCTCCTTCACAATACACAAAGTTTCTCAATTATCATCTTGTGTATAAATTTTCATAGACACATACCTGGTTACTATAGCTATCAAAGTTCTAAAATATATGAGCTAAGATTTTTGCCCACCCTATTCATCAGACTATGTATTTTTTCTTTATTATACTCCCTTTGAGATTTTCTCTACATCTACTAAAATAATTGTGTTTTCACATGATTTTTTCATTCATTATATTCACTCTATCACATTGAATAATGTATGATCTTATGTACTGTACATCTGAAATACTGCAAATATTTTATAACAGTTTTCATGTCTATTACACTACTCATTCTTCCACCCTAGAACACTGTATCTTTCCAATAAGATTAATACCAATTGTTTAGCAGGGAAGAAAAGGTGACACAGAATTAGAGTTAAATTCAGATGATCTTAGTCTGATGAAAGATTGTGGTTGACAATTCTGTTGGCAGTGACAGGTTGATGCATCCTATTAGTATGTATTTTTTCTTTAATCTTATTTGAATTTAGTAAATATTAAGAATGTACTTTACATTTTCCACCCCACACTCTTCCCTTTAACTCCTTCTTTTAAACATTATGATCATTCCATTTTCATGATGGTGGGTGGTGAAAAGATAACAGTAAATGTTGGTTGTTGGATTTAGGAAAGAGGTAACATAAAATAATTCCAAAAACAGAGGAAACTATTCCATATATCTTATTAAAGGGAAAAATAAAGATTACAATTCATTCTTATTAAATAGTATAATATTTATGACCAATTTAAGAATGTTTGTAAGGACAGAATTTGATTTTATATATCTCTACTACTAAACAGTAGTTTTAAAAAAAATCATTGTGAATTCTTCATAATACAAAATGATTCACAGCCCCTACAAGTTTAATGTTCATGGCCATAAATATACATATTTCTAACTTATCTATATTCTGTTTCTTTTAGTGTGAGGGTAAGTACATTTTAAATGAATAATAACTAAAAATAAGGTCCTTAATGATTCTGACTGACTTACTCACCAATATTTTAATAGCTAAAAGAATATGAATTAATAGAACACTTATTCTTTGTTTCTTCTTTATTACTTCTTATTTGCCTTTCCTTAATTGTTGTGATTTTATTTTAATCTTGAATATACATTGAGCTTAGTGAGCTAAATACTAATTTACATTACTGACATTCAACAACCTAATATTCATTTTATACACTTATGAACCATGATTTTATAATATACCAAAAATGTTAAAATCACAATTCTTTTGTGGAACACCTAAAATTGAGGAAAATAAAATAAATAATAAAAAGTAATATTCTCATCCATTAAATTCATGCCCAGAAACTGATGTCCTTGTAAACTGAATAATTTCCACACAAGCAAATACTCTTTACATTGTATTTTTCACTTTTCATTTTAAAATATTTTAACTACTGTTTTATTTCTCCAGTTACCTTTAAATCTAAAATGAATTGTCTTCTAAAGTGTAATGACTCACTGATATTACTCCAATCATGGTACATGAAGGATACATTTGTCTTCTGAGGGTCACTCCTGGGGAGACCATAAACATTCCATTGAAAAGGGATGACAGATCATGTTGTTTCCTTTGATTCTTCCTGCATACTCTGCCTTCTCGGACATCTATGTTGGCGGAAAAAACAGAACTGAAGAGTTCAGTCATTTTAACTCTGTTGCTGCTCTCCCATGGGCTTGAACATGGCCCAAGGATTAAAATGTATCAAATTGCTTGAGTCCAAAGGGAGATAGTGCTAATTTTGTCTCCACTGACTTTCTTAACTGATATCATCATTTGATAAAATCTCACGAATTAATTACTGGGATCATTATGTTATATTTTTATGCTGTTAGTGGTTTGCACATCTATGCACAGAACTGTAATAATTCTAGTTTCCAATTATTCTTTCATCATTTCTTGAGTGTTGTCTGCTGGCATTGCTTCAATAAAAGCAATGCAATAATCAAAGACCAAATGTAGGTGGAAATGTTCCCTTCACCACCAAGTTGTGCTTCAGAGGGAGGTAGAAGTGTGTTAAGAGCAGAAGAAAGCACAGATCAAGGGACAGTGTGACTGGGTGCCTGAGAATCCATAAGGAGCATATCCCTGAGGTGGAATTGTGCCAGGATACCAGCAGAGGGCAGGGTGGCCCCAGGGGATCAGGCTAGGTAGAACAATAACTGGTCTTGAGACAAAAGTGAAAATGGTGGGCTATATCAAATGACACTGCTGTTAATGGGAATTATTTAATTTGTACAGTGAGTGAGAAGAAAACCATGAATTATTTGAAGAGAGGAGTGGCATGATATGACTTATGTTTGAACTTGATCATTTTCTGACAGAGTAGATTTTAGATGGAACTACTAGAAATAAGGATATAAAATTATTATACTACTCTCATAGTGAGGTTGTGAAGTTGCATGGCTTTTACAAAAGAAGTGGTGGTAGAGATAAAGAAGTATTCAGCTTCTGAGTATTTCATAGTTATTGTGTAGACTAAGGTTTAATAATCCATTATTCTATATTTAATGTTAATCTATTTCCTTGGGTTAGAAATTTTATTAAAATTAAGATATTGTTTTTGATTTTTAATTTCTGAGGGAAATTAGATTTAAACCAACAAATCCATAACCAGAAAAGTACAAGTTGGAAGGCCAACTTTTAAACAACAATTTCAGTTTTCTTTTCAAGTTATTTTAGCCATTCAGGGCCCCTTGTCTTTCCACATAAATTTCCTAATTAGCTTTTTCAGTATAGTGAAAATGCTGTTGTAATTTTTATTGGTATTGTATTAAATCTGTAAATTAATTTGATTAGGACAGACATTTCAATGATATTTAGTCTTCCATTCCATGAACATGTAATATTCTTCCATTTATTTGGTCTTTGGTTTCCTTTAAGAATACTTTGTAGTTTTATACATACAAATTGTTTACATATATAATTAAGTTTATTCCTATTTGCAATTACAAATGGAATATTTTTCTTAATTTCTTCTTCATATTGCTCCTTATTGGTGTTCAGAAATGCTACTTATTTTTGCTTGTTGATCTTATATCCTGCCACTTTAGTGAACTCATTTATCAGCTCTAGAAGTTTTGTTTGTAGAATTTTTGAGGCTTTGTGTTATAGGACCATGTCATTTCCATATAGTGAATGTTTTCCTTCTTCTTTTCCAGTTTGGATTCATTTTAATTATTTTTATTTCCTAAGTGCTTGAGCAAGTACATCAAATACAATTTTAACTACAGTGGTGACAGTGGGCATCCTTGTCTTGTTCCAGATCTCAGAGGGAAAGTCTTTAGCATTTTACCATTGAATATAATGTTAAATGTGGGATTTCCACATATACCTGTGACCATGTTGAAGAAGTTTCTTTATATTCCTATCTTTCAAAGGGTTTTAATCAAAAAGGGAGGCTGTATTTTGTCAAATGTTTTTTCTACATTGAGATAATCATGTGATTTATTTTCTTTTGCCCTGATAATGTGATGTAATACATTGATTTGCTTATGTTGAATCATCCTTGCATACCTGGGATAAAACCAAATTGATCATGATGTATATTTTGATTGATGAGTTATTGGATTCAATTAGCAAGTATTTTGTTGGGGACTTTAGAATCTAAGCTCATTAGAAAGATTGTTCTGTAGTTTTCTTTTCTTGTGGCATCTTTATGTGACTTTGGCGTTAGGGTGATATTGGCATTACAGAATGAGTTAGGCAATGTTCTCTCCCTTCTGATTTTTGGAAGAGTTTAAGCAGGATAGGTTTTAGTTCTTTCTGTAACGATTGGTAGAATTCACATGTGAAATCATCTGGGCCTGGGCCTTTCTTGATTGTAAGGTTTTTTATGTCTAATTCAATTTCACTACTTGTGAATGGTGAGTTGAGTTCTTCTATTTCTTATTTGTCAATGTATGTTGTTTGTGTGTTTCTAGATATTTGTCCATTTCATTTGAGTTTTCCTACTTGTTGGCATACAATTTTTCAAAGTATCCTCTTATAATACTTTTCATTGTTGTGGGATCAGTGATAATATCCCCTTCTCAATTTTTAAATTTATTTGCATCCTCTCTCTTTTTTCTTCGTAGAATAGCTAAGGGCTTGCCAATTTTATTAGTCTTGTCAAAGAACAGGCTTTTGGTTTTGTTAATTCTTTCTAATTTTTTTTGTTCTCTATTTCATTTAGTTCTGCTCTTATTTTTTTCCTTTCCTTCTTTCTGCTTGCTTTGGGATAGTTCGTTGTTATTTTTCTATTTCCTCTATGCATGCACTTAGTTTTTTTACTCTTCTCTTTCTTCATTTTCAATATTGGCATTTATGGCTACAAAATGTCTCTCTCAGCACTGCTTTAGCAGCATCCTGTAAGTTTCAATATGTTTTGTTGTCATTTCCTTTCATTTCAAATTAGTTATTGATTTCTTTGAAATTTCCACCTTGACCTACTGATTATTTAAGAGTATATTCCATATCTTTAGACTTATTCTGGGTTTCTGCTGCTTATTAATTTCCAGCTTCATTTCATTTTGATCAGAGAAATTACTTTGTTTAATTTCCATCTTTCTAAATTCATGGAGATTTGTTGTGTGACCAAGCATGTTGTCTATCCTGGAGAATGTTCCATGTACACTTGACAAGAAAGTATATCCTGCTGTATTGGGGAGAAATGTTCTGTGTATGTCAATTAGGTCTATTCCATATAATGTTATATTCAGTCTCTGTTATGGTTAGGATGTTCTGTTAATGGTGATAATAGTGTATTAAAATCCCCACTAATAAGGCATGTATTTCTCCCTTTATTTTTGCCATGATTTTCTCATGTATTTTGGGGCACCCTGGTTAGGTGCATAAATATTTATGATTGTTCTTTCTTCTTGAGACAGTAACCTTTTTATTAATATATAGTGTCCTTCTTTGTCTCTTACAATAGTTTGCAATTAAAATCTATTAGTATACTCTTACCATTTTTTGATTATTGTTTTCAAGTAAAATCATTTTATAACCATTCACTTACAACTTCCTTGTGTCCTTGGGTCTAATGAGAGTTTTTATAGAAAACATATGGATGGGTAATATTTCCTTGTCTGTTTGCCAATCTGTGTCTTCTGATTGGAGAATTCAGTCCATTAACAATGTTATCACTGTAAAGGCAATACATACATTAGCCATTTTTTCTTTATGTTAAAATATGTCATATTTTGTTTTTATTTCTCTTTTATCCTTTTAATTATTCTTACTAATAATCTTCATTTCTACACTCTTCTCCATCCCTTTCCCTCCTGTTTTTTTACTTCCAACATGCAGAACTCCATTTAGTATGCCTTGATGGGCAGGAATCTTGTTGACATACCTCTTAATTTCTGTTTATTGCACTGTTTTTCTTTTATCATCTTAACTATGGCACACCACTGCCTTCTCGCCTCCATGTATTCAGATAAGAAATCAGGACTTAATATTACTGAGCTTGTCTCATAGGTGATGGAATTCTTTTCTCTTGCTGCTTTCAGAATTTTTTCTTTATATTGAACATTTGGCATTCTGATAAGTATGTATATCAGGATAGGCCTATTAGGATTTATATAGTTTGGAGTTCACTGCACTTCCTAGATATGCACATCCATGACCTCATAAGATTTGGGACAATTTTGGCCATTATTTCCTCCAACAGTCCTTCAGCCCCTTTTACTTCCTCTTCTCTTCTGGGATGCCTATAATGTGTGTGTTTTTTATTTTGTTATTGTCATTCAATTTCCTGAGTTCCTGCTGAAATTTTTCTAGTTTTTGTCTATCTTTTCTGCTGTGTGATTTCGGATGATCTATCTTCAATGTCACTAGTTCTTTCCTCTGCCTGTTCAAATCTGATGTTATATATTTCCAGCATATTTTTTATTTCTTTCATTGTACCTTTAATTTCCATCAGATCTGTTATCTTGTTATGTATGTTATGATTTCTTCTGTATGTTCCCCCAATGTCTTCTTAAAATCCTTTATCTCTTCCTTCAATTTATTAAGATGGTTTATGATATTTGTTTCGATATCCTTGATTAGTTGATCCACATTTGTATCCCCTGAAGATTTTTATTTGGTTCATTAGATTGTGCCATGTCTTCCTGTTCCTTAGCATGACATAGTTTTTTATTTTCTGTCTAGGCATCTGTTTATCATGGTTGTATTCAGTTGGTTAGCTACACTAAAGCATTATTTTGTTTTGTTTTAGGTTAAGTTTCTTCTTTGACTCTTGTTTCCACTTATTCTATATCATTGTTCAGATTTCTCTGAAAAAAAAATTAAAAGATAATAAAGGAAAGTAAAGAGAAAAAAAAGAGTAATTTTAAAAAGATGGAAATTGAACCTAAAAGGGCCTGAAAAAAAATACATAATAAGATCATGAATGATAAAAATTTAAAATGAAAAATAAAAAAGGGAAAATAGAAAAAAAAGAACAGAAAAAAATAAAAGACCTGAAAGATGATAAGATATGAAAGGTAATAAATACCAAACAAAAAATGGTGGCATGAAAGAAAAGTAAAAGATGAGGAAAAATGAAAAAAAGAAAGGAAATAAATGTAACAAATATATCATCCATATATAAAAAGTTATTAATACAGTAAGGGGGAGGATGTTGGGTATATGGGAGAACCCTGTATTCTGTATGTGACTTTATTGTGGCCTAAAACTTCTTTGAAAACAAAATGAATAAAAGTAAGACACTGGGGAATAAATGGAAGAATATGTCACTGTACATATAGGACAACCGATATTACAATGGTGAAAGGCAAAATGTCAAAAAAAATTAAAAATTTTTCATTATTCTTTAATATCCCAATTTTTAAATTTTATTTTACTTTAAGTTTTCTTTAAGTTTTTATGTATTTTATTTCTTATATTTAAACCTATCATTATTATTTCATTTTCCTATTAATTGTATTTGGCTATTTTATTGGCTACATTTTTGAAGAAGCTTTAGATCACAGAATGGAAACAACTGGGGCAGAAGGAAGATCATTGGTGTGGGGTGCCAGTAATGGGAATACATGGGAGGAAGTTCACCTGGACACACATATAAGATATATATATGTGTGTTCAAATGTTTATGGGTCATTGTTACAATAGGTGGAGATTCACACAACTGAGAGGATATTGAATTCCCATCTGAAGAGGTCTACCATGTTCTCTAATAGAGCAGCAACTTTCCCCCCAAGTGCAGGGGCAATGATTGGAGAAGGAGGATGGCCCATTGATAGGCCCTTGATATTGATGACGATGTTTGTGAGTCTTTGCTCTCTAAATTAAAAGTTAGCCTAGTGTTGTGGGATGCCTAAGAGTTGCCTTCTGAGAGCCTCCTTGTTGCTCAAATGTGGCCTCTCTCTAAACCAAACCCAGCATATATATGCATTACCTTCCCCCCATTGTGGGACATGACTCCCAGGAATGAGCCTCCCTGGCACTGAGGGATTACTACTAAGCACCAACTAGCAACATAACTTGAAAAAAGACTTCAAATAAAAGGGGGGAAAATGTAAAGACAAATGAGTTTATATGGCTAAGAGACTTCAGAGTGATTCAGGATGTCATCCCCAATGTAACACTTATGCACATCTCAGCAGTACCTCATAGATTGCCAAATTGGATGCTATGCCAAATAATGGGACTCCTGAGGGCTCTGGAGACACCCAGGTCTTATGGTCAGGGCACTACTTTGGGGGTTGTGCTCCTGAGAGTGACAGATTTGGACTCAGTTATGGTTTCCCTACACATGGCTCACCTGTCACTTCTATTTGAACCTATACTTGGTGCTGGAGTTTCTAACCTCAGTGGGGCTGCATTACCTACTCTCCAGATCACTGGACTCACCCAGGACAACTAACAAGGAGGTGAGGATTGACAACAACCAAACCAAGAAAATGAGCCTACAACTGCAAGCAATAGAATCCCATCCATTGATTGAAGCCCCCTCTCAATTAGAGGTGGAGTATAATCACCATTCCAGAATCCTCAGGATTTAGGAGTGAACTATGGACTAGAGTGTACTTACTGGTATTCTGCTCTAGACTTATTGTGATTATAACAATGGAAGAAACTATAACATCGATGTGAAAGCAGGGGCCACTGGAGGCTCTGGGGGCCGGGAGAGGGAAAAACAGGTGTTTAGAAGGTCTTTTTCAGGCATTTTGTATCATCTTGAATGACATTGCTACAACAGATACAGGTCATTATATACCTTCCCATTGCCTGCAGAATTATGTGGGAGAGAGTGGAAACTACAATGTGAACTATGGTCTATGCTCAGTGGCAATGCCTTAGGATGCATTTGTCAATTTCATTAAATGTACTACACTAATGAAAGATGTTTTTATGTGGGAAAATGTGAGAGATATGTGGAGCGGGGCATATGGGAATCCCTATTTTTCTGTGTAACATTTATGTAATCTAAATATCTTTTAAAAATAAATATATATATTTACAAAAAGAAAATAAGGGGGGAAAGGAAAAAAATAAGTGAAGGAAAAAAAAAAAAAGCTTTATTCTCAGATGACCTGCATCATCTCAGGCTGCCAGTGCTCACCAATCAATCACCTATGGCAAACCTCTGAAAATAATGTACCCAGATGTAGAGAAAATATAAAGAATAAAATCAATCAATCAATCCTAAAAATAATTTTCAGTCTAAGTTCCCTATCATGAGGCTGCTTGTCCCCCAGGTCCCAGTCTTCAAGGGAGCCAGCTGAGTGCCTGACAACCCACTACAATACTCGTAAGTTCTCTTCTCTTTGGGGCCAGTTGGGTGCTTGACAGGTCCTGGCTGCCTCTCCCTGCCCACTTTCCTACAGGTCAGTTGAGTGCCTGTTCATTGGCTGCCCCAACGAAGAAAGCCCCCAAATTTTGCCAGGTGAATTCAGGTTACCTACCAGAATTCTGTGAAAGAGTGAAAGATCTTGAGAATAATTAAGGGCTTCACACTTTATAACATCTATATTCACTGAATATTTTTATTTACTTTTATCCCTCATCCCCAACTCATTTTTTACAGTGCCTTTTGTCTGCAGACTGAAGTTTCTCTGCTTCAACCTATGCAACCTATACATCCTACTACTTCTTCCAGGAGTGTAATAGTTTCCTCACTTCTGAGGTCTAGGGCAGAAAGGGAGTTTTAATCTTTTTTTGTAGAACTCTCTTATCATACAGAGTACTGTAATATGTCCCCTCAGTTGTGCCTTCTCTTATCCTTTACTTTGTATTTATAGGTATAAAATTTCCTCATAATTTCATCATTATTTAGTTGTGTTTGGGGAAGAAGAAGAAATAAATGTTTGTTTAAATCTGTCATTATAACCAAAATTAGGTTTTGCATAATTTCATTTGTGCTTTTTTGAGTCTAATGCACGTAAAAAGTTTTAATCATACAATACAATAAAATAGATACTTGCATATCTAGATAAGATTAATGTAAATTGGATCATAGTGCCAGACTAGCTCTACCAACATAAAAACAGAAAATGAATAAATATAGGCAACATTTTTTTTTGGCAATGGACATGAGTGCAAAAGTTTAAACCCTGTATAAAAATGATTGAAAAATATAATTCAGCTATTTTTCTTGTAAAGACAATGAAGAGTGTTCACACCCTGTTGGATTAGTTCAAAGAGAGTAAGTATTTAATTATTTACAGCTTCCTTCCCCTCTAAAAATCAGGTTTAAGAATATTAATACCATAGTATTAAATTAAAAGCAAATACCTGAAAAAGTATGAAAGGATTTTCATAATATTCAAAGAAAAGTCAGTCATGATGGTAAACAAGCAGTAAGATTAAGAATAAACAAAAGTTTAAATCGAGCTTCTATCTGCATAAAATGAAAACTAATAATACAAAAATGGTTACGTACTATAGATCCAGTTTTATCATCTATTCTTCATATTTGATGGAAATGTATTCAAATTTCTCAATGATGCCCTTGTATGTATAGATATATTTTCATTTATATCTATGTATATGTCAATGTCACATCTATATTCTAAGATCAAATACACAATCACAAATTGCATCTATCCTTTCAATCTGGAACAGTCCTTTAAATTTCTCTATTCTTTGTCAGGGATAAGAAAAGTGAAGGCCATTTATTTTTCTAGAATGTCCATCAATTTAAATTTATCTCAGGTTTCCTGGTGATTGCAATTACATTATCCATTTTTGGCAAGAATACTACTGAAGTTTATCTAATTAGGAGGCACAAGATATCAATATGTTCCAATACTGATTCTATTAACTTTCATCACTTGGTTAAGATGGAATCTGCCAGGTTTCTCCACTGTAAAGTTACTCTTTTACCCTTTGTAGTTCATAAATATTTTGTGGGAAGATGCATTGGAATTGGAATACCAGATAAGATACCTTGTTATTATCCTGTCTTTTTGCATCCTTTTCCCCCCACATTTTATACTTTCCTGATACTGTGAAATTTGCTTGGCAATTTTTTCAGATCCCCTGTCAAATTCAGTTATTATTTCTTCAAATTCTTATTTTAAGTGACTTTTTCAATTATGTTTTAAATTTAAGTAGTTGCAAATATTTTCATCATCATAGATAGAAGTGACTTTGTTTTCTTTTAAACCTGGCTGGCCAAACCTGATTGCCATTTATGCCTCCTTAGTTTTTGTCAGTCTTTAAATTGCATGTTAAAGATTACCTTGTGGATTGCTAGGCCATATTTGAATATTTACCATATGCATATTGATGTTTTTTGGTGTATACATCTATAGTCTTTTTCTATAAGTCTAAGTATTTGGAGGGAAAAAAAATAAAAAGGAGATAGAAGGAATCAAGAACATAGTACTGTCTGATATAATCCAAAAGTTAAACTCCAATAAACAAAAAAGGATGAAGTGGGTAAATAGTGTACCTGGAAAGGTAAACAAAGTAAATCCTACACACAATTTATAGATTTATTTTTATATATCTGATAAGGAAATATCAACCATTACCAATAAAACATGACCTTCTTGCTTCACTTTATTTTTCTTTCCTTATTTATCCTCCATATTCCTGAACTTTGTGGAACTATGGGGGGCAGGGTTGATTTGTTGTGGTTTGTTTGCTTATTTTTAGCAAAAACATACTTATTTATTAACCCAAACCATGAGATAATTAAACCAAAACTGTGAATAAGTTGGATGAAAATGTTTGAGATAAATATATTAGAATATAATAATGAAAAAAGTCAAAACATAATGGAGGTTGGCTTATTGAACTGAGCTTGTTCATCCTCATGCCTAATTCCTACCCAAACAGGATGATGGAATTTTTATTCTTTTTCCATAGACCCAAGTACTGATGACATTAATAACGCATACCACCACTAATTTTCCATATTCTACTTTTCTTGTTATTGTGCTTTCTTTCCCATCCAATTCCTGGTATTAAACTAATGCACTCTCTGTTAAGTTGCAGAGATTTTTCTGCCTTCAGCTGTAGTTTTTTGCACATTCTCTCCCAGGTTGCAATAAAATTGTGATGTTTTCAAAGAGTTCTTGGCTTTTATGATGAAGAATTTTCATTTAGAACTTATGATACAATCTGACACCCATTTTTCCCAGAGTCACTCAACTCCTACTTCATTCATGTATTCTTTGCTCACCACCAGGTTCCATCTTCCTACCAGCTGCTGAAAGGTGGCAGTAGTTGGCATGAGGGTGAGTTGGTCTCAATGAAATTTAATTTCCTTCTCCTCTGTACCATGCTCAAATTAATTTAGCATTTCTATCATAAAACTCATTAACTATTGTAATAGAATATTTTCATTTTCATTAATCTTCATTTTAAGCAACAATCTTCTGCCATTTATAAAAGTCTCACTTACTTCTTTTTCAAATCTGCACCAACAAACCTCATTTTGACATTTTTTTCTTAATATTTTTTAAACCTTTTCAATGAATTTTTAAACATATGATGCATAATACTTCATTCCAAGTACAACATTGCAATATATGGACTTCTTGCATATTGACAAATATGGTTTTTTTTTAACAGTTCTAAACAAAATAAAGTGGAAACATTAACATACAAGTAACAAGAAATTTATCATGATATATTGGATAAAGAGGCAATATAAAATAATTTAATAAGTTAAAATAGGATAAAATTAAAAATCAATCTACTTCAAATGTAATTGTGATAAAATCAGTTTGAATTAAGAATACCTTGAGATACACTCATTATTTTGTTGTTACTAAAATATTGTAAATTACTTTATTCACTCAAAGTTCTCAAAAATATTAGCTTTGACTATTGTCTCAACAATTGTTTAAAGCACCCAAAGCCCAAAATTATTTTCCCTTATTCTACCAATAGTAACCAGTCTTTTGAATTTAATTTCATGATGATATATTGCCCACCTCCCCTTTTTGTTGCATCATCTAGCCTTTCAGTAATCCCTGCAGATGATCATCTGCAGATGATCAGGCCCAACTTCCAATGGCTTCTCATTGTCATCACCTTAGATAGAATGAAAGACAAAGAAGGCTGTGTGTCTGGTTTTATGAAAACATAGGATCTATGAAGTAATGAAATATGCCCCCAATTTTAACATATATGTTTAAGTTTATTACTATATCTTTTGTATTCTTCTTTTTGAACTTGCTTCAATTCTATCAAACGATCATTAATTTTTGTTAAAATTGTTTTAACTGGGTAGATAAAATTTGGGGGGATGTGACTATAATCACTGTTGATAGAAATATGAACCCAGATCAAATTAATTCACAAAGTGTAAGATTAATGCAGACACCCCACCCCTCTCCCAACAATATAACAATATTCACAGTTAATTTGTTATAGGGCACAGTTTGGTCCATATATATATACATACACATACATACACATACATATATGTTGTTTTTTTCTCCCAGGGTCTACAATGAACAGTTGTCCAGGGCTTAGAAGTGAAAGGATTTGGATATTTTGTGTGTCCAAGACCAAAGGAACTTTTCTTTTTCCTCTTTACTATTTTGGTGAATAATAAATGCAGAATTGCCTGTTTCACTCTAATCATTTCTTTATAACCATTCTGGATGATCAATAAAGATGTGTGGGAAGAATTGTTTTGGAACAATAATATAATTTGTATTCCTCCCAAATTATCTCTTTTTGTTACTTTTTTGTTTGTTTTATTTTGTTTTATTTTTGTTTTGTTTTGCCTGTTGGTTTGTAGTTAATCATACATTCTTTGGTGCAAATATGTCAGTAAAGCAGTACTGTTTTAACTCTGTATCTTTTCCATTTCTTTTTTGTTATTGTTGCTCAGAATCAGGTGTAGAGGGAGAATTTAACTCTGTAACTATTTTTCTTTAACTCTGTAACTATTTATACAGCTACCCAGTTCCAAACGTGTAAGGAATTTAGAGATTTGGGATCTGAAAAATAAAGGAATTCACTCCTTTTAGACTACGCATTTTCGGTGGGAAGGTGGGAAATGATTTTGTTATTGGTCTGGGCATTTCCCATAAACACAGGTTGATGACCAGATAAGTTGTTCATCTAGCTTCAGCAGAATAGCAGCCATGGGCAGAGGTATTCCCTTGTAGTACATGGTGCTGTGCTGCTCTGATTTCCTTGGACTATTTTTGTGCTCAGAATGCCCTGGTGAACTTATTTTTAGTTTGTAACAGGAGAATCATGTCCAAATAACATAAGTTTATAGTGCATAAAGTCTTCATTAAAAAAAACATGTATAAATCTATTCAATATAAATTTTAAGTATTCTGAATGAATGTTAATTGTTGAATGATTATCAACATTTTTTGCAGGAACATGCATTACTGATGTAATCCTTGCAACAACCCTGTGTATGCCTGTTTGAAAACACTAATAAAGGGTGAGTATTATCACCACATTTACCATCAGAAAAGTAAAGGTTGAACAATAACAGACAATATATACAAATTATAATATCATACAGACTCTTGAAAATGTCTGCTTAGGAAATTTAGGCTGTCAGCTTCCGATTTGGGCTGTGATATGCCCTATATGAGATGCAATAAGTGATAATTTAACTTACTATAAGGTCACTTTTTATTCAAAAAGGTAGAATTTGTTCTTTCTGTTCACTGATTGTAATAAGAAGAGGCTTGATTGAGGAATGTTTTCCAGCATTTAAGAAAATATTTCCTGCTTTTAAAAAAGACTTCTGAAAAAAGAAAACCAACATCATTTTGATCTTGGTATACATAGACACATCTTTGTGTATAAAATTAAAAGATGTGAGTTGAATGCAATGAATTAATAATATCATCAATTTGATGTAATAAAAAATCACAAGGAAAAATTTGACAGATTTAAATACATAATTCTTAGATGTTGCTGTAATTGAAAAATAGTGAAACCCTAATTAAAGAGACAAGTAGAGATAGGTAATAATTACACGAAGTAGATATTAGTATCGACACCACAGAAAAATGAAGAATTGATTCAGACTGCAAAGTAATAAAATAAACAGTAAATCAGCAAGGTCCACTGCATGGTGAACAAATGATAAATTACAGAAATCCTTATATTATATATATATATATATATATATATATATAAATATATATATATACATATATTTGATTTTTACAAGGATAGATTTCATTTTCATTCTGTAAGTTATATTCTATTTTTCATGAATTGAAAATTAATATTCATTTCATTATGATACTTGAAACATAGTTCCTCTACTGCCTTGGATTCTGATATCATTCTCTGATAAACTTCATTTAGCACCCATTTTCCATTTTCCTTTTCACAGAAAAGAAAACTAATATAAAAAAGGAAAGAGAGCTTCCCATAAGTAGTATGAGGTACCAATATTATCACATTTAATTTTGAAGCAACTTATCTACCAAAGTGATAAATAAATAAGACATTAACTCAGGAAATAAATAAAAATGTGTCAAAGAGTTCTGCATCATGTTAGTAATTTGAAATAATAACATAATATGGGAATAGAGGAATGGGATACATTTTTGTTTATTTGTTTTCATTTGTTTTTTGGTAAAATTTGACAGTGTGGATGTGCTTTCTAAGCAAACATATTTCTTTACATCATATGAAAATAGCTAGAATTCATCTTATAAATAGATTCAAGAAAACATTTGAAAATAAAATTCTATAACTGAAGGAATTCTAGAGGTTTAATAATAATAGAAAAACGTAACTTTTCTATCCAATGAAAAGACCTAATGAGGCATTGCTCCTTTTTTTAATCTTTTAAATATTTACTTGTAAAATTGGAAGAAAACTGAATAAATTATAGGTGAATATTTACAAATTTTATCTGTTTTTTAAAGAAAATAGGGGATATATTTTACTTTTTTATGAACTTTCCCTCTATCAACATTCCCAGGGCCACCTACAGGGCCTTGATTCTTAGACTTTATATGACTGGATTCAAGGTTGGGGGTACCATAGTGAAGAACATAGAAATTACAAGGTCTGAAATAGAAGGAGACCTTGATGTAGGCTTTAGATAAGCAGTGAAGTCAGTGAAGAAGAATAATACAATAACTAACAGGTGTGGAAAACAAGTGGAATAGGCTTTTGACTGATTTCTTGATATCAAAAATGGAACAGCAGAAATTCAAGACTATGCTAATAAGGATGGGCACAATTTCTCTTATTAAATTTTCTGAACAAGAAATAGCTAATAATTGGGGTATGTCACAGAAGAACTGATGGAGCACATTAAACCCACAGGAGGATAAGGAGAAGATATCAGAAGTATGCATCATGGCAATCCAAAACTCACCCAGCCAAGACACAACCACCATCTTCATGCACATGTCCATGTTCATGATGACCTCATAGTGCAGAGGATGGCAGATGGCAGCATAGCAGTCAAAGGACATTGCTGTGAGGAAGAACAGCTCTGCAACTGCCAATAAAACAACCAAAAAGACTTGGGTGAAACAACCATGGAAATAGATGGAGTTGTTGCAGGTCAAAGAGTTGAGAATGGACTTGACAATTGTAACTGAAAGGAGGCAAAGATCCAAGAAGGATAAAATCTTCATGAAGAAGACGGGTGTTTGGATGTGCTGGTTCATGGCTATTATCATGATAATGAGGACATTCCCCATCAGGGCCCGCAAGTAAATGAATGAGAAGAACACCAAATGCAAAATGTACATATTTTGATTGGTAGAAAATCCCATGAGGATAAATTCATTTGTAGCTGTTCTACTTATTAGTGCAGGTGTAATATGTTTAAAAAATTAATAAATAAAAAGAGAATGGAATAAAAAACAAATTCAAGTGTCATGTGTTAAACATGTAATGGGTATCTGCATATGGCAATGATACTATCAATTTACATAAATATTATTTCCAAGTAATAACTTCTTCAGTGTATCGATCATCAATAATTTCCTGGTTAATATAGCTTTATTTAACCAAATTAATTTCACTTCTCATATATCTATCATTACAATATTGACTTAATATATTATGTGAAAGATGCTGAATAACTGAAAATTTATTCACTGACCTATCAATATCCTCCAATATCCTAGATTAATTCAGATTGACCAACTAATTACTGCTAAATTGTGCCATAGGCTTCTTGTCCCTTCATCCTATCCAATGATGAATACTCTATTTCTACACAGCTTCTGAGAATTTGAGATATAATTAATTCCTTAATCACTCTATAAAATATTTAGCATTTTTGACTCTGCATAGCATTCAGTTTAAAGTTGTTCATAAATTTCAGCATTTTAATAAGCAATTTAGTTAATGGCTGCCCTTTTTGTTCTCCTTCACAATACCCAAGTCTTTGATGATTTACAGTCTTATACCTAGATGTTAATAAGTACCTGGTTACTGTAGGTATCAAATATCCTACAATATATGAGCTGAGATTATTGGCCTCATATTCACAAAATTATTTATTTTTAAGAAGGTTCTTGCCCTTTGATTTTCCTCTACATCTAATAAGTAAAATAATTACGTTTTCCCCACAAGCTCTTTATTCTCTTTATTTTTATTATCGCTTCAAGTATTATGGCATTATCAACTGCACATCTGAAGTATTGCAAATATTTTATAACAGTTTTCATGTTAGTAACCCTGCCAGTTCCCCTTCCTTGTGTTTCTCTATCCTGTCCATAAGATTAATACTAATTTTGCAGCAGGGGAGAAGGAATGATACAATGGGAGCTAAATTCAGATGACATCTGTGTGATGAAATACTGTGGTCAGTATTCCTTTTGGAATGACAGTTTGATGCCTTATATTTGTACAGATTTCATTCTTCAAACTTCATCTATATTAAGAAAATTTAACAATATACTTTACTATTCTCCTACCCACACTGTCCCCTTTAACTCCTTTTTTAAAAATGTGCTCATTCTTTGTCCATCGAGGTGAATAGTAGAAAGATCACAGAGTAAATGTTGTTATATTTAACAAATTCAGTAGTAAAAATAAAATTATATCAGGATACTGATACATTGATTTTAAATATATATATATTTTAAATGAATACTTACTGAAGAGTCAGATTCCCAAAAAGTTGACCTGTTTTGAAAACCATTTATCCCCATGGAGACTGACTCTCGGGACATTATTCCAGTTAATCTGATGAATTTATATTATATACATATTGCAGGTATTAGCAAAATAACCCTAAGAAATTTCAAACATAGGCTAATTTTAAAATGAAAAAAAAAATTTCATGACCCTATTTCTAACTTATCCATACTTGTCTGTGACTTTTAAGGATGAGGAAATAAAATAGAAAAATTATCTCAAAACAGGCTTCTTAGTAATTCTATCTGACTCAGTTACCTTCATATGATATTATAGGGCTGAAAATCATAGTACTTTTAAAACTGTTAACATCATTATTTTTAATTTTATCTTTTTATTACTTATTGGATACATTCCATTAATTATTGTGTTAATTACTGTGATTTCATTTAACATTGAATAAATGCTCAGGTTAGTTTGCTAAATGAAACACCCCTTATTCATTATATATTTTTCTAACCAAGATGTTATACCCATGCCAAGAATATTAAAAATTATAATCATTTTTGGAACACCTAAACTGAGGAATATAAATTTAATATGCTCTGCCATTGAATTTCATCACAAGAAATGCTGGCATAGTCGCATTGAAAAATTAGACAACCTGACAATACTATGATTTGAATATATGATCCCTTTATATTTTATTATTTTCACTATTGATTAAATAAGGATTTTTAACTACTGTTTTATTTCTTAGGTACTTTTAAATCCAAACTTTATTTTACTCTAAAAATAATGACACTAATATCCCTCCAATCCTTGTGCATGAAGATTCCTGCTGTCTTCTTAGGTTCAGTACTAGTAAAATTACATCTGACCACAAGGACAGAAAGATGTTGTAAACTTCCACTTCAATAGAGATCATAGAATGTGTTGATTTCTCTCAAAACTCATGTGATACCCACATAATCTAGCTTCATCAGTATCTATGTTGGCAGACAAAGGGAGGTGATGAGTTCAACAATTTTATATCTTTTGTTTCTCTCCCATGGCCTTGAACATTGCCTAAGAATTATAATTTATCAAACTTTTTGATTCTAAAGGGAAAATAGGCTACAACTTTGTATCCACTGACTTTTTAATTGGCATGAGCCAATAATAAAATATTACTGAGTAATTAGTGAATCAATATGTCATATTTTTTATTCTAAAAGTGGCTTGCACATTCATAGGTAAAACCATAATTCTAGTTTCCAGTTACTTAGTTCTAATTCTTATATGGATGTGCTATGGTGCAATACTTTTATTTTTATTTTTAACTTATAGCTTGAGGATTATCACTAAGTCCTTTTTAAAATTCATTTCCTTCATTCTGAGGAATGTTCTTATTTTATTTTGTTTTATTTTTTATATTTTTTCCCTTTCCCTTCCCTTTTCTCTTTCTCAAATTTTGATTGGAATTTCTTTATTGAAACTATTTTCAATTTCTCTATTATGTAGCTTACTGTTTAGGAATGTGTCTTAAGTATTCTTCCAACATTTTTATAGCACAGTTTTATTACTGAGATAGACTTTTCAAATATTAAGGACGTTGCCTAGTTTACTAGTTCTCATTGGAGAGATTATCCTTTTCTTTTTTATTTCCACTATGACAACTCTTAATATGGGCTTTAGTTTTTTTCTTTTATTATCTGCAATCGTGTTCTCTCATGGTTTCATTTTTTCTGTTAATATATTTTTTTAATATTTTTTCTATGCCTTTAGAGACTTTCCACAAGCATATGATGACCCTAAGGTTTATGTTTATAATTAAGAGGAGCAGATTTATTGGAAGTGCAATGAGCTTGAACTGGGCTTGTGAAATGCATTTTCAGGGATGAGGAAGGTCTTGAATATAGATTATTCCAAGGAGTCATTTCCTCCAAAAAAGAATCCCCCAGGATTCTCCCAGGGACTATTACCTAGACACCAGCAACCTGCACAGCATCTTTGGAAAAAAGTAAGGGACTTACATTATATAATGTTTACCACCTCATCCCCACTTCCCTCTTGACAGTGACTTTTTTCTTACATTTGATGTTTTTCTGTTTCAACCTCTGCAGCCTCTATTTTCAGTTACTTCTGTCAGGAGTAGAGTATTTTTTTTTTCCACTCCTTAGGTGAAGAGCTGATATGGAGTTTTATCCCCTTTTGTAAGATCATACAAAGTACATATTTCCCCTCTGTAGTGCCTTCTTCCTCCTTTTCTTTGTCTCTGTGGGTATAAATTTTCAATTAATTTCACTTTCATTTAATTGTTTTATTTCAGGGGAGAAAATAGAGATAAATATTTGTTTTAAATGCCATTGACTAAAACTACATTTTGATTAATTTCAATTTTAATTTTCTTGTATAATTTACACAAAACACTTAATATTATCATGAAATAAAATACAGACTTGTACATCTAGACATGTCAATGTAAATAGTATCACAAATTTTGATAAAAATGATAGAAAAATATTATATTAAGGTTCCCTAAGGAAACAGAACCAACAGGGGTTATCTGTAAAGAGTTTGAAATTTTATAAAAATTATTTCACTTGACGGTGGGGATTCAAAAGTCTAAATTCTGCAAGGCAGGCTTCAAACCATCTGATGATGGTCCTTGATGAGTTCCCAGGAGACACTGGCTGTCTGAAGTAGAGATGGGAATTCTCTCTCTGAATGCTGAAGTCACTTCCCCTTTAATGGCCTTCAACTGATTGGATTAGACATCAATGATTGCTAACAGCAATCTCCTTAGTTGATAGTAGATGTAATAAACCATCCATGCAATCAACTCACTGATGATTAAAGTCCATAGAATGCCCTTTCATTACAATTAGTCCAGTACCTGCTTGACCAAACAACTGGGCAACGTAACCTGGTGGAGTTGACACATTAGCCTAACCTTCACAAATTTCATTCAACTTTTTTGGACCATGAATGCAATGGGCAAGCATGATTGTTGCAAAACAGATTATGAGAAGTAAAAACTGGACAAATCAAATGTACATTGAAAAGATTGTTTTAGTAAAACAATTTGTACTGTGACAGATTTGGACTCAGTTATGTCTTCCTTACACATGCCTCATCTGTCCCTTCTATTTAAAACTATACTTGGTGCTGGAGTTTGTAGGTGTACATTCAAGAGACTGGAGTCTTTGGGCTGTCCATGTGTCAGTTGGGCCCGGACCTCA
This sequence comes from Tolypeutes matacus, assembly GCA_026826555.1. Classification (NCBI taxonomy): domain Eukaryota; kingdom Metazoa; phylum Chordata; class Mammalia; order Cingulata; family Chlamyphoridae; genus Tolypeutes; species Tolypeutes matacus. Next base: position 2,030,133 of record JAKSZT010008315.1, on the reverse strand, counting down.
GTAGAGTTGCAACACCTACTCTCCAGTTCATTGGACTAACCCAGGACAAATAACAAGAAGGTAAAGATTGGCAAACATCAGGTGGGCCAGAACAGTCTATTCAACAAATGGTACTGGGAGAACAGAATAACCATATCCAAATAAAGAAAGAGGATCACTATATCCCACATTGTACAAAAATTAAGTCCAAATGGATCAAGAACCAAAATATAAAAGTAACAACCATAAAACTCCTAGGAGAAAATGTAGGAAAACGTCTTCAAGACCTGGTATTAGGCAGTGTTTTCTTAAACCTTACAACCACAGCACAAATAACAAAAGAGAAAATAGATAAATGGGACCTCCTCAAAATTAAATACTTTTGCACCTAATAGATCTTTGTCAAAAGGGTTAAAAAACAACCAACTCAATGGGAGAAAATATTTGACAATCACATATCTTATAATACTTTAATATCCATAATATATAAAGGGAACATATGACTCAACAATAAAAAGACAAACTACTCAATTTAAAAAATGGCTAAAGAATTGAAAAGACAACTGTCCAATGAAGAAATACAAATGACAAAAAAAAAAAAAAAAAAAACATGAAAAGAAATGTTTAACATCACTAGTGATTAGGGAAATGCAAATAAAAACTACAATGGGATTTCACACTTATTAAACTGGCAACTATTAAAAAGTCAGAAAACTGTAAATGTTGGAAATGTGGAGAAAGAGGAACAGTTATTCATTGTTGTTGGGATTGTAGAATGGAACAGCCACTGTGAAGGATTGTTTGGCAGTTCCTTAGGAATTTGAATATAGACTTGCCATGTGACCTGGCAATACCATTTCTAGACATATACCAAGAAAAACTGAGAAAAGAGACACAAACAGACATCTGCACAGAGATGTTCATAGTAGTGCTATTCATGGTTGCCAAATGTTGTAAACAACCAAAGTGTCCATCAACTGATCAATGGATAAACAAATTGTGGTGTATACACAGGATGGAACATTATGCAGCAGTAAGAAGAAATGAAGTTGTGAAGCATATGACAATATGGATGACCTGGAGGACAATATGTTGAATGAAGCAAACCAGACACAAAAAGATAAATACTGCATGGTTGTGCTGTTATGAACAAAAATATATTGTGTAAAATCATGGCTTTAAAAATTAGAGTACAGGTCAACAGAAAATACAAGGAGAGTAGTGAAAGGGAAGCTTAGGTTTAAACTGTGTCAAATTGGTAAAAAGATTTTTTGTAAATCTTTAGAAATAAATAGAAATGTTGAAAGAATATCATTGTGTTTGTAACTTGCAGAGCATTTATATGGGTATAGCAGTGGTTGAAACAGAAAGTCAAAGATCATGTAGATCAAGGCAAGATAGTTTTTTGTTTAGGAGGGCATTCGCTGAGAGCTCCCTGAGGATGGCAGATAGGGGACAGGGTCCTGCCCGGGGGTCTGTGCTGTGGGTATACGGAGCGAGAGGCTTGGGACATCTATCTGCACAGGTCAATGGCATAGACTGATAGGTAGAGATTCATAAGTTTTAAGCCTGCCTGTGGTCGTTAACACAGACAGCTGAGCCCCACCTTTAGGGAAAAAAAGAAGCCAGTTTGATTCATGGCTCCTGCCCAGCAACCGGGTGACAGGGCCTGGGGAGAGGGAGCGTTCTCTGAGAGTGGGAGGGCTCTGGCAAAGGGGTGAGAGAACTTTCTTTTCTGTGGATTTGGCTGCCTGGAACCCCTTGCATCTTGGGCAAACAAAATAGCTGGATTGAATCACACCTGGCAGAGGGGAGGGGTAAATCTGCTGAGGAAGTTGATTTACCTAGCTACCCAGGGATAAGCCCTAAATGCCACCAAGCAGGGGAGAGGGAGCAGTCTCCTAGAGAGGGAGGGTTCTGACAGAAGGGGGACAGGGGATTTTTTACCATCAGTTTAGCTGCCTGGACACCCTTATAGCTTTGGGGAACAGATAAACTGGCTTAAAGCAGCACCAGGCTGAGGGGAGAGGCAAATCTGCTGAGGAAACCTGACTTACCCAGCAACCCGGTGATGCTGAGACTAGGCTCCAGAAGGGGTGGAGTCAACAGTTTTTATCCTTCTGCCCTGACTAGCATCAGAGCTTCAGCTCCCCTGGGAAGACTGATTAGTTTCCACAAGCCTAGTTAGGGTCCCCTTGGTGAAGGGGGTGGTCTAAAAGAGGACTTATTTTGGGTCCTGTATTTCACCAAAAAAAAAAAAAAAAAAAAAAGAAGAAGACAGTCACTTTTAAAAATGAAAAATGAATTCTTCTTTTTAATTTAGTTTAATAGCTAAAATCTGCTTCAAATCCTGCAGATAGAACCCTGCAGGAAAATTGACTGATAAACACAAGCAGGCTGAGAGGATCCACAAAAACCCTAGTAGGAACACTGTTCTGCCTTAGCTTTGTTTGACTGCTTGCCTGTGTGGTTGTTTGGTTTTTCTCTGTTTATTTGTTGTCTTTTGCTTTTATTTCCTCTTTCCTCCCCACTTTCTTTTTTCTTTCATTTTTTAAAAATTAGGTGCTGCTAGCTTGTCTATTCTTTGCTATGCTTCTTATTCAGTGATTTCCCATTCTCTGTCTATATTGATTTTGTATCCCAACCTATCTCTTATCCTTCCTTCATCCTTCTGCCTTCTGCTCTCTGTTGTGGTTCTTATATACCATGTTTTTTTCATTTGCCCACAACTTAGGGTGTCAATTTCTATTCTATCTATTCTGCTTTCTTCTTTTTTTTGTTAATATTAACTTTTTCCTTTCAGCCCTTTCTTTACTCTTTCTCTCCCTCCTCATAATTCTAGCCTTCTAAATCATTATATATATATTCCTGTTTGGTTTCCCAGTCCATTTTAGGTATTCCACTTTTCTTCCTATTACTATACACTGCCTAAACGAGTTAAATATTCATTTCATTACATCTTATTTGGCCCCTCTTATAACTTTTACAAATATTACTACTATCCTGCTTCCTTTCTCACATCTTTCAATTCCTCTGGTCTTAATCTTTTGCCTTCAAGGAAACATAGAAAGAAGCAAGGAAATAAAATAAGAAGAAAAAGTGTCAAAGAGAAAACTTAACACACAAGCGAAACCACCATATAAATTAAACTCTAGAGCAGAAAGAGAAGTTAAGAAACTGAATAAACTCCTCAAGATAAAATGATGACTAGAGGGCAACAAAAAATTAAAAACCAAACTGAGAAACAGGAATACATGGACCAGTCCAATGAACAAACTAAAAACCAGGAAAAGATGCAGAACATCGAACAACTGATCAAAGTTTTCCAAACAAATATCATGGACCAACTTAAAGAAGTGAAGGAAGAGATTAAGGATATAAAGAAGACACTGGGAGAACATACTGAACAAATTGTAAACATACGCAAAAAGGTAACGGATATGATGGTGATCAATGGCACAATCCAAGAAATCAAAAAGACGTTGGACTCCCATAATGGCATATTTGAGCAGGCAGAAGAAAGAATTAGTGATGTGGAAGACAATACATCAGAAATCAAACAGATAGTAGAACAGATTGACAAAAAAATAGAAAAAATCCAACAGGGACTCAGGGAATAAACGGACAACACAAAACTCACAAACATACACATTATGGGCATCCCAGAAGGAGAAGAGAAAGGAAAGGGAAAGAAGGAGTGTTGAAGGAAATAATGGCTGAAAACTTCCCAACCCTATTGAGAGAAATGGATGTGCTGATCCAGGAAGCACAGCGCACCGCAAAACAGTATAAATCCCAATAGGCCAACTTACTTGTCAAAATGTCCAATGATCAAGAAAAAGAGAAAATACTCAAAGCAGCAAGAGAAAAGAGAACCATCACATGCAAGGGAAGCACAATAAGATTAAGTGCCGATTTCTCATCTGAAACCATGGAGGCAAGAAGACAGTGGTTTGAGATAGTCAAAGTACTAAAAGAAAAAAAAAATTCAGCCACAAATTCTCTCCAGTGAAACAGGCATATAAAAATGAGGGAGAGCAAAATATTCACAGATAAACAGAAATTAAGAGACTCTGCCAATAAGAAACCTGCACTTCAAGAAATACTTAAGGACACTCTACAAGTTGAAAGGAAGAAACAAGGGAGAGGGAGTTGGAGAAGAGTTTAAAAACAACTAAAAAGACAAAAACAGAAACCAAACAACATATGACATACATTAACCCAAAGAAAAATGGCTGAAGTAAGAAATTTGTTGCGAGTAATAACACTGAAGGTTAATGGATTAAACTCACCAGTGAAGAGACACAGATTGGCAGAATGTATAAGGAAATATGATCCATCTATATGCTATCTACAAGAAACCCACCTTCGACCCAGGGATTCAAGGAGGCTGAAAGTGAAGACTGGAAAACAATTTTACAAGTTAACAGTAGCCCAAAAAGGACAGGAGTAGGTATTCTAATATCAGACAAAATAGAGTTTAAATGCAAAACTATTGTAAGAGACAAAGAGGGACACTACATATTATTAAAAGGTGTAATCTCTCAAGAAGAGAGAACAATAATAAACATTTATGCACCTAATCAGGGTGCCACAAAATACATGAGGCAAATTATGGAAAAACTAAGTGGAGAAATAAATGTCTCTACAATTAGAGTGGGGGACTTTAATACACCATTACCATCAATAGACAGAACATCTAGACAGAGAATTAATAAAGAAACAGACTCTTAACAATACATAAGAAGACCTGGACGTAATAGACATATACAGAACACTACACCCAAATACAGGAGGATTTGCATTCTTCTCCAGTGCACATGGGTCATACTCCAAGATAGAACACATGCTAGTCCACAGACCAACTCTCAATGAATTCACAAAGATTGAGATTATACAAAGTAATTTTTCTGACCACAATGGAATGAAATTGGAAATCACTAAGGGCCAGAGAATCAGATTAGGTGCAAAGATATTGAAGTTAAACAACACACTCTTAGACAAACAGTGGGACAAGGAGGAAATCTCAAAAGAAATCAGTAACTACTTTGAAGCTAATGAAAATGACAACACAACACATCAAAACCTATGGGATGCAGTGAAAGCTGTCCTGAGAGGGAAGTTCATAGCCATAAATATATATATTAAAAAAGAAGGAATTGCTAAATTTGAAGACTTAACTGCACATCTGGAAGAATTGGAAAAACAGCAACAGAAAAAAACCTAATGGAAGTAGAAAGAAGGAAATAACAAAGATTAGAGAAAAACTAAATGAAATAGAGAATATAAAGCACTAGAAAAAATAAAAAAAACAAAAGCTGGTTCTTTGAGAACATCAATAAAATTGACAAACCCTTAGCCAGACTAACCTAGAAAAAGAGAGAACAGATGTAAATACACAAAAGAAGGAATGAGCTAGGGGCTATCACTACTGATCCCACAGATATAAAGAATATCATAAGAGGATACTTTGAAAAATTATATGCCAACAAGAATATAATTTAGAGGAAATGGACAAGTTTTGAGAAACTCACAAACAGCCTACATTGATGAAAGTAAAAATTGATGAACTCAACAGTCCAATCACAGGTAAAGAGATAGACTCAGTCATCAAAAACCTCCCAACTAATAAAAGCCCAGGACCAGTTGGCTTCACAGCTGAATTCTACCAAACATTCCAGAAAGAGCTAACACCAATTCTGCTTAAGCTCTTCCAAAAAATAGAAGGAAAAGTAATAACTCATTCTACAATGGCAACGTTAACCTAATACCAAAACCAAGCAAAGATACCACAAGAAAGGAGAATTACAGACCAATTTCTCTAATGAACTTAGATGCTAAAATCCTCAATAAAATATTTGCTAATTACATTCAACAATATCTCAAAAGTTTATACACCATGACCAAGTGGGTTTCATCCTGGGTATGCAAGGATGGTTCAATATAACAAAATCAATGTAATACACCACATAAACAGATTGAAAGAAAAAAATCACATGATCATATCTATAGATGCAGAAAAAGCGTCGGAGAAAATACAGCACTGTTTCCTGATAAAAGCACTGCAATAGGTAGGAATAGAAGGAAACTTTCTGAATATGATAAAGGGTATATATGAAATACCCAAAGCTAACATTATCTTCAATGGTGAAATCCTAAAAGCCTTCCCTCTGACATAGGGAACAAGACAAGGATGCCCACTATCACCACTCCTAGTTAACATTGAATTAGAAGTACTTGGTTGAGCACTGAGGAAGGCATCCAAATTGGAAAAGAAGAAGTAAATTTTTCTTTATTTACAGACGACATGATTCTATACGTAGAAAGCCCTGAGAAATCTATAACAAAGCTTCTAGATCTAATTAAGGAGTCCAGTAATGTCGCAGGCTATAATTTCAATGCTCAAAAATCGGTAGCATTTCTGCACACCAATAACGAGCAATCTGAGGAGGAAATCAAGAAAAAAATACCATTTACAATAGTAACTAAAAGAATAAAATACCTAGGAATTAATTTAACTAAAGATGTAAAGGACATATATACAGAAAACTACACAACACTGTTAAAGGAAATCAAAGATAACTTAAATCAAAGATAACTTAAATAAATATTCCCAGTTCATGGATAGGAAGACTAAACATCATCAAGATTCTATCCTACCCAAACTAATTGGGATTTAATGCAATCCCAATAAAAATCAATACTGTATTTTTTAAGGAACTGGAAAAACTAACCACAAAATATATTTGGAAAGGTTAGAGGCTCCAAATTGCTTAAGACATATTGAAAAAGAAAAATGAAGTTAGAGGTATCACATTACCTTTGGGGGAAGAACTATGCACTAGAGTGGACTTGATGGTATTTGGTTGTACACATATGGTGATTCTAGCAATGGAAGAAATTATAACAATGAGGTAGAGCCAGTGGCCACTTGACACTTTTGGGGCAGGGAGGGGATGAGCAGTTGAAATACAGGGGTTTCTTTGGGATTTGGAGGTTGTCCTGAGTACCGTTGTGGCAACGGATGTAGGCCATTTTAAATCAGCACACACCACTCAGAACTGTGTGGGAAAGAGTGTGGTCTACGGTGTGAACTGTGGTCTATGGTTGGTGGCAAGGCCCCAGGATGTGTAATTCCATTGAGGGTGGTGGGCCACACTTGTGGGAAATGTTTGTGTGGGATGTGGTGGGAGGTGTGGGAGGTTGGCAACATGGGAATCCCAGTGGGTTCTGTGTAATATTTTAAGTAATCTAAGCACCTCTTAAAATATATTTATATATATATAAATAACAATTTTATAAGCAAATGCACATATATGCATATATATTTATATATCATTTTACAAATATTGGTATGTATTGTTAAAATTTTGATTTTTACCCACAATAAAAAAATAAATAAATTAAAAAAAAATGCATGGTATTGGCACAAGGATATACCTACTTACCAATGGAATTGAATTGAGTGTTCTGATATAGATCCTTGCAAATACAGTCATCTGATATTTGACAAGGCCACCAAGCCCACTCAGTTGAGAGAGAATGGCCTCTTTAACAAGTGGTGCTTGGAGTACTGGATATCCATATCCAAAAGAATGAGAGAAGAATACCATCTCACATCTTACACAAAAATCAACTCAGGATGGATCAAAGATCCAAATATAAGGACCAAAACCATAAAGACCATGGAAGATAAAGTAGGGAAGCATCTACAGGGCCTTGTAATAGGAAATGGTTTCATAAACTTTACAGCCAAAGCACGAGCAGCAAGAGGAAAAATAGACAAATGGGATCTCATCAAAATTAAAAACGTCTACACCTCAAAGGATGTTAAGAAAATAAAAAGGCAGCCTACCCAATGGGAGAAAATATTTGGCAACCATATATATGATAGGAGCCAATATCCTGCATATATAAAGAAATCCCACACCTCAAAAATAAAAAGACTAACAACCCATTTAAAAAATGGGCAAGTGACCTGAAAAGGCACTTCTCCAAGGAAGAAATACAAATGGCTAAAAAGCACATGAAAAAATGCTTGACCTCGCTAGATGTTAGGGAAATGCAAATCAAAACCGCAATGAGATTCCATCTTAAACCCATCAGAATGGCAGCTATTAAAAAAACAGCAGGAAATAAGTGTTGGAGAGGATGTGGAGTAATAGGAACACTCATCCACTGCTAGTAGGATTGTGGAATGGTCCAGCCATTGTGGCGGATAGTTTGGCAATTTCTCAGAAAACTAACAATAGATCTTCCATATGATCCAGCAATTCCACTGCTGGATATATACCCAGAAGAATTGAAAGCAAAGACATGAACAGATATATGCACACAAAAGTTCATAGTTTCATTGTTCGCAATTGCTAAAAGTTGGAATCAGCCCCAGTGCCCATCAACTGACGAATGGATATGCAAAATGTGGTGCATACATACAATGGAATATTACTCAGCTGTTAGAAGGAATAAAGTGCTAACACATGGATGAATCTTGAAGACCTTATGTTGAATGAAGCAAGCCAGGAATTGATGATGAGCAGTATATGACCTCACTGATTTGAATTGAGGAAAGTGAGCAGTCTTTGAGAACCACTGTCTGAAAGATAGGTTACTAAAGGAGAGAGAGAGAGAATAGTTGGTTGTGAGCCATCACCCATATGGACATAATCTGTGGTAAAGTGATAGAGTATAGTTGCATATTGAAGGATAGGACAGGTGGGTAGTGATATTACTGGATTTGGTTGTGCAGGGTTAACAGGTGTGTAGATTAGGAAGGGCAGGTTAGAATACCCAGGGCATGTAACTATGAATCTTGTCATTCCATGAGTCAAGAGAGGGGAGTGTCATATGCCCCAGGGGGTGGGGGGAGGAAGGAACAGAAAAGATCAGATGGGATATTTAGTAGTCATGGAAAATGTTTTTCACTACCTTACAGTAATGGACACAGGACATGGTAAATATCATCAAAAATTATTAAACTGTACTATCTAAATTGTAAACTATACTGTAAACCATTGACACTGTTTAGTAGCTATGTTTCACTACCTGTATAACATTATTAACAATGCTACCATCCACACACAATAAAAGGTTTTAATATGGGGTGGGGAAGGTGGAGGAAGTTTGGGTAAATGGGAATCTTTAGTATTCTGTGTGTAACTATGCTGTGACCTAAAACTTCTTTGAAAAGTAAATGAAAATTTGGGAGACACTGGGGATCGAGAGGGGGACGGTGTCACAGTACACACTGGACATCCTATAATGCAGTGATAAAAGAAAAAAAATAAAAAAATAATAATTAAAAATTTTCCCCATTTTTTTTGAATGTCCCAATCTGTTAATTATATTTTATTTTTAGTTTTTTTTCCTGAGTTTCCTTGTATGTTATCTCTTGCATTTAAGTTTATCATTATTATTTCATTTTCCTATTAATTGTATTTGGTTATTATATGGGCTTCTTCTTCAAGGAAGGCTTAGATCACAGAAGGGTTACAATGGGGACTGCAGAGGATCATTGGGGGGGTGTCTGGGATGGGGGATTCGGGGGAGTAAGTTCATCTGAATATACATAAAAGATATATAAAATTGTTCAAATGATCTAGGGATGGGGCATGGTCACGGTGGGTAGACAATCATTCAATAAATGAGGGAATACTGAATTTCCTGCCTGGAGAGCTCTGCCACATTCTCCAAAGGAGCAGCAACTGTATTCTGAGTGCAGGGGCAGTGTGTGGCAAAAGAGGATGACCCTAGGAAGGTTTCTTGTTATTGTTGACTAGCCTTATTAGTCTTTGCTCTTGTAATTGAAACTTGGCCTACTGTTATGGAGTGCTTAAGGGTTGCCAACTGAGAGCCTCCTTTTTGCTCAAATGTGGCCTCTCTCTAAGCCAAACTCAGCATATGAATGCATTACCTTTCCCACAATGTGGGACATGACTCCTGGAGATGAGCCTCCCTGGCAATAAGGGATTAATGCCAAATGCCAACTGGAAACATGGCAGGAAAAAAAAAACCTTGAATAAAAGGGGGAAAAGGTAAAGACAAATGAGTTCCTGTGGCTAAGAGACTTCAAAGAGAGTCAGGAGGTCATCCCAGAGGTAACGCTTATGCACACCTAAGTAGGATCTCATAGAACACCAATATGCATATCTCCCCACATAGAGGGTCTCCTGACGGCTCTGGAGACACCCATGTCCTATATAAGTGGTGGTAACCCTAGACATTAATGCCTTATCAGTGGGCTCTACTTTGGAATCTGTGCTCCTGAGAGTGACAGAGTTGGACTCAAATAAGTCCTCCCTGCACATGGTCCATCAGTCCCTTCTATTCAAACTTATATGTGAGGCTGGAGTTTGTAGGTGTACTTTTGGAGACTGGAGCCTCTGGCCTGCCTATGTGCCAGCTGTGCCTAGAATCTCAGTGGAGCTGCAACTCCTACTCTACAGCTCAATGGACTCACCCAAGTCACCTGGTGAGGAGATGATGAGGGACAATGGCCATCCCAGGGAATGGAGAGAGCCTGCAGCTGAAGGCAGGATAATCCCATCCACCGTATCCATTGGATATAAGCCCACTCTCACGTGGAGGTGGAGTGGACATCACCATTCCAGTCTTCTCAGAATTGGGGGAAGAGCTATGGACTAGAGTGGACTTAATGGTATTCAGTTGTAGACGTATTGTGATTCAAGCAATGGAAGAAATTATAACAGTGAGGTGGAGCCAGTGGTCACTAGATGCTTTCAGGGCGGGGAAGGGAAGGGCAGTTTTAATACAGGGGCTTTTTTAGGACTTAGGATTTGTCCTGAGTGACGTTGTGGCAATGGATATAGGCCATTTTGCATCATCATATACCATGCAGAACTGTGTGGGAGAGAGTGTGGTCTACGATGTGAACTGTGGTCTATGCTTAGAGGCAATACCCCAGGATGTATGTATCCATTGCAGGTGATGTGCCACACTAATGAAAGATATTTATGTGGGATGTTATGGGAGGTGTGAGAGGTGGGGAACATAGGAATCCCTGTAATTTTTGTGTAATATTTATGTAATCTAAGCATCTTTTAAAATATATATAAAAAAATAACATTTATATAAGCAAAGCACATATACACATATATATTTATATATCATTTTACAAATATTGGTTTGTATTGTGAAAATTTTGATTTTTACCCATAATAAAAAAATAAAAATAAGAATACACTAAACAATATGTCCTATCATTGCCAGAGTCAGTATTCAAATATTTTCATTAATTCACAAAGAAAAAACATAACCTCTAACATCATCCTATCCTTCTATGTCATGTTTAGCCCTAACAGGATGGTACAACCACTATGGAGAACTGTTTGGCAGTTCCTAAAGAAGTTGAATATAGACTTGCCATGTGACCCTGCAATACCACTACTGGGTATATACCTAATAAACAATAAATCTCCTTAGGAAAATAAAAAGATCATGTATATTACTAGAAGGAAAGCTAAAACCTATAGCCTGTGACTGTATAAGATAGCGTAGCCTCATGTAAAACATAAGTATGGATGATATTGCATATATATGATGGTTTTTACAAAATATACATACAAATATACTAGAGAGAAGGAAAAAGAATAGCAGCTATGTATGGCAGGTGAAGCATAAAGAGATGAGAGGTGAGTATTTTTGTTTGTCTGTTATTTATTTTTAATATTATTATCAGAGTAATAAAATGATGTAATAATAATTTAAATGAATGCAGAAATATGCAATTACATCAGATACCATTGTTTGTACACTTTGGGTGGATTTATGCTTTATTAATACATATCAATAAAATTAGAAATATATATAATGGGACTGTATAACAGTGAAATCTCATATGAAATAAGAATATGGGTGATATTGCATATATAAGATTGTTTTTATAAAATTAATTACAAATTAACCAAGAGATGGAAAAAAAATATCAGCTATGTATGGCAGATGAAGCATAGAGAGATTGAGAGGTGATGAATTTTGTTTGTATGTTTTTGTTGTTTATTATTATTATTTTTGGAATAATGCAAATGCTCTACCAATAATTCAAGGAATAAATGTACAACTATGTGATTTTGCCAAATACCATTGATTGTATACTTGGGTTGGGTTTATGCTTTATTAATATGTGTAAATAAAATTGATTTGTAAAAAATACACTAGAGGCATACAAAACCAGATTTGAAGATGTAGAAGAAAGAATCACCAAACTAAAAGCAGCAAACTAAGAGAATTGAAGATATATAAGGAATTCTGAAGGCAGGGAGAGATCTTTTCATCACATAGTAAAGAGCCTCAATAAGACTAAGTGTTGATTTCTCATTAGAAACCATGTAGCAATGGTATGAAATATTTAAGGTACTGAAAGAGAAAAGTGCCAGCTAACAATTTTTTATCAACCAAAACTGTCCATAAACAGTGCTTCAAACAGGGGACACCCTGAGAGCTCTAGAGACATCTACAACTATAGGCAGGGCAGACAATCTCCAGAATTCAGCACCCTGTCAGTGGGTCTTACCTTGGAATAGATGATAACCTTCCCTGTCCCCCAATGTATCAGAGTTAGAATCATTTATAATTTTTCTCTGTTGGCTCTTATGCCACTTTTATTTGAACCTATAATTAGCACTGTATCCTTTAAATATGTGTCCCAGAGACAAATCTTCTGGCTGTTCATATGTCAGTTAAGCCCTGAATATCAGCATATTTGTAGCCAACACCTACTCTCCAATTCATCAGATTGGCCCAGGACAACACAAAAGGATGATGATGGGCAATGGTCTTCCCCAAAAATTAGAAGGTGTCTACAACTGCAAGAAATACCATTCCATCCATCTGCCCCATGGGACCTAAGCCCCTCTCAATCACTAAAAGAATAGGCATCACCATCCTCAAATCCCCAATATTGAGAAATGAACAAACATAAGGGGGGGATGAAATTATGGACTCAAGTAGACGTATTATAATTCTAGTAAAAGAAGAATTTGCAACAATGATATAAAGGCAGTGGTCACCAGAGGTTCTGAAGGGAAGGAAAGGGAAGAATAGGTGTAACATGGGGCATTTTGGGGACATTGGAATTGTTCTGCATGACAAATCATGGAACCAGGACATTATACATTTTGTCAAAACCAATAAGAGTGTGTGATGCAAAGTGTAAAACATAATATAAACTATAGACTATGGTCAGTAGCAATGCCTCAATATGTGTTCATCAATCATAACAAAAGTACCATATTAATGAAAGATGTTGTTTATGGGGAAATGCATGTGTGAAGTTGGGGTATATGGGAATCTCCTGTATTTTGAATGTAGAATTTTTGTAATCTAAAGCTTTTCAAAAAATAAAAAATAAAATTTAAATATTAAAGAGATTTGTAAAAATATAAAATAAAGTTACTTTTCTCAATAAATTTTTGTTTGGGATAATAGAGTTATTTTCCTTTAAATCTTACTTATGGTAACATGAAATAGATTTATTATTGTTATTTTAACTGAATTAATAAATAAATAAACAATAAAAATTGAGGGATAATTAAAATATTCACAGATAAACAGAAACTGAAATTGTATGTCAACAAAAGTCCTGTTCTAGAATCACCAAAAGGAATTCTGCAGTTTGAAAGGAAAATATAGGAGAGAGTGGCTGGGAGTACTGTGAAGAACTGAAGGTCATCAATAAGAGAAACTAAAAGGATAAATTGAAAACCCAATAGTCTTATATCTTCATTACACAACTCTATTCTTTCATTCCTTTGAGATAGAATTCAATTGAACAAGAATAAGGCATATTTCCTGAAAATGGACATGCAATATATGAAGTGATAAAGTGGGACAAAAAAAAAAAAACTTAAAGAGGGGAAATAGAGATATATTAATAAAAAGGAAAGAGAGGAGCCATATGTAGGCTATTAAAGACACTTTGTTATCTTTTCAAATTAGTAAGTTATAGAGTTACGTTGTGTAATATAATCCCCATGGTTATCACAAAAATGTATTGAAAAATATACAAAAATGAGAAGGAGATCAGTCAGATATATAAAAAAGATCACTTATACAAAAAAGATATTTACAGTAAAGGAAAAAAAGATAAAGATATGACAAAAACAAAGATAAATGAATGAAGTATGTTCTACCTTTATGATAATAACATTGAATGTTCATGGATCAAATTGATTAAACTCCCTCATCAAAAGACAGAGATTGGCAGAATGGTTAAAAAAGCATAATCCAATTATATGTTTACAGGAGATTCACCTTAGAACCAAAGACACAAATAGGATGAAAATGAAAGGAAGGGAAAATGGATTCTATGCAAACAGTAAGCCCAAAATGCTAGGATGGCTATACTAGTATCAGGGATAAAAGCCTATAAGTCCTAATGTATTATAAAAGACAAACAGGGGAACTATATATTAATAAAAGTGCAATGCAATAGTATAAAAACAATCATAAATATTTATGATCTAATAACAGTGCCCCCAAATACATGAGGCAAATGCTGGCAAACTGGAAGGAGAAATAGACACCTCTAAAATAATAGTTGGGAACTTCATTACACCACCACCACACTCATCAATAGACAGAACATCTAGACAGAAGATCAATATGTAATCAGAGAACTTGAATAATATGATAAATTAATTAGACCTAACAGACATACCCAGAGTATTGCACCCTAAAACAAAATGATATACATTTTTCTCTAGTGCACATGGATCTTTCTCCAGGACAGACCACATGCAGGTCACAAAACAAGTCACAACAAATTTTAAAAGATGGAAATTATAAAAAGCATCTTCTCTGACAATTATGAAAAGAAGCCAAAAATAGATAATAAAAGGAGAAAAGGCAAATCCATATATATTTGGAAGTTAAATAACGCAATCATAAACAGGGGTTCAAAGAAGAAATTGCAAGGGAAATAAGTAAATATATTGAAATGAATGAAAACAAGAACATAACATTTCAAACATATATGATGTGATGAAAGCGGTGCTGGGAGGGAAAATTATAGTTTACATTAAAAGCATATATTAAAATGAAGAATGAGTTAGTCAAAGACCCAACTGCTCACTTGGAGGAACTAGAAAAAGAACAGAATTATAATCCTAAAGCAATCAGAATGTAAGAAATAACAAAGATTACAACAGAAATAAAAGAAACTGAGAATAAATAAAACACAGTAGAGAAAATTATCAAAATGAATAGTTGATTCTATGACTAGAAAAATGAAATTGACAAATCCATAGCTAGAGTGACAAAAAAGTAGAGAAGATGAAAATGAATCAAATAAGAAATGAGAATGCAAGCATTACTACTGACTCCAGAAAAATAAAAAGGATCATAAGAAAATACTTTGAACAACTGTATGTTAACAAATAAGACAATTCCTAGAAACACAGGAACAACCTCAGGGGCTTTAGAAGAAATAGAAGATTTGAACAAACCAGTTACAAGTAAAGAGATTGAATCACTCATCAAATCCTTCTAAACAAAAAAACCCAGGACTAGATAGCTTCACAGGTGAATTCTACCAATCATTTCAAGAAGAATTAAGACCAATTGTGTACAAACTTCAAAATTTAAAGAGGTGGGTACACATCTTGACTCATTATATGAGGCCAACAGCACCCAAATATCAACACCAGATAGATACAAGAAAAGATAATTACAGACCAATTTCTGTTATGAATATAGATGTAAAGATCATCAACTAAATACATGCAAGTTGAATCCAACAACTCTTTAAAATAATTATAAACCATGATCAAGTGGGTTTTATCACAGGTATGCAAGGGTGTTTCAACATAAGAAAATAAAATAATGCAATACACCACATTACCAAACAAAGGGGAAAAAGCACATAGTTATCTTGAATGTCACAGAAAAGGCAATTGTCAAAATTCATCACTCTCTAGGGTAAGTGGCAAGATGGTGTCAGTTTAGGAGAGCACTCACTGACTTGCTCTCTGAGATTGGTTGATTGGTGACAGGGTCCTGCCCAGGGATCTGTGTTGGGGACTCACGGAGCAAGAACCTTGGGGACATTGATCTGGAAGGAGCTGGACAGCGAGGTAGATTACTTGGGAGAGATTCGTGAGTTTTTCCACTGCTGGTGGTGGTTGACACAGACAGCTGAGCCCCACCCTCAGGGAAAAAGTCTGGTTTGAGCTCTGACTCCTGCTGGCAATCTGGTGGGAGGGAGCATTCTCAAAGAGTAGGAGGGTTCTGGCAGAGGGCTGAGAGGGGTTTAGGTTCTGTGGATTTGGCTGACTGGAACCCCTTGCAGCTTTGGGGAACAAAATAGCTGGCTTGAAGTGGTGCCAGGCTGAGGGGAGTGATGAATCTGCTGAGGAAGGTGATTTACCTAGCTGCCCAGGGATATGCCACAACTCCTGCTGGCAACCTGGTGAGAGGGAGCATTCTCCGAGAGTGGGAGGGTTCTGACAGATAAGCCAGCTTGAAGCAGCACTAGGCTGAGGGGAGAGGTGAATCTACTGAGGATGCCTGATTTACCTAACAGCCCAGTGATACTGAGTCTTGGATCCAGAATGGGCAGAGTCAGCCAATTTTAGAGCTTTGCACTGACAAGCATCAGAGCTTCAGCTCCCCTGGGGAGACCAGGAAGTGGGAAGGGTTTGATTAGTTTCCATGAGACTTTTTAGGGTCCCCTCCATGAAGGGAGTGGTCTAGAAGAGGACTTCTTTTGGGTCCCTTATTTCACACACACACACAAAGACAGTCATTTTAAAAAATAAAAAGAGAATTTTTTTTAACTTAGTTTTATCGCTAAAATCTGCCTCAAAACCTGCAGATAGAACCTTGCGGGGCAATTGATTGATGAACACAAGCAGGCTGAGAGGTTCCACAAGGGTCCAATAAGGAACTCTGTTCTTCCTTAGATTTGTTTGACTGCTAGCTTGCATGGTTTATCTTTGTTTATTTATTGTCTCTTGCTTTTCTTTCCTTTCCCCCTTCTTTTTTCTTTCTTTCTTTTTTTTAAATTAGATGCTGTTACCTTGTCTCTTCTTTGCTGTGCTTCCTCTTCTGTGACTTCCCATTCTCTGTCTATATTGATTTTGTCTCCCAATGCTCTTTTCATTCCTTCATCTTTCTGCCTTCTGCTTTCAGTTGTGATTCTTACATACCACGTTTTTTCATTAGCTCACAACTTAAGGGTGTCAATTTCTATTCTATCTATTCTGTTTTCTTCTTTTTTTATTATTATTAACTTTTTCTTTTCAACCCTTTCTTTACTCTTCCTCTCTCTCCTCATCATTCTAGCCTTCTAAATCATTATATATATTTTCTTCTTTTTGGTTTCCCAGCCCATTGTAGGTACTCCACTTTTCCCCCTATTACTCTACACTGCTGACATGAGTTAAATATTCGTTTTACTAAGTCTTATATGACCCCACTTCTAAATTTTATCAATATTAATATTATCTTTCTTCCTTTCTCACATCTTTTGATTCCTTTGTCCCTAATCCTTTGCCTTCAAGGGAACATAGAAAAAAGCAAAAAAATAAAATAAGAAGAAAAAAGTCTCAAAGAGAAAACTTAAAACACACACAGAACCACCAGCTAAATAAAACTCTAGAGCAGAGAGAGAAGCTAATCAACTGGGTAAACCCATCAAGATAAAATGATGACTAGAGGGTAAAAAAAAAAAATTAAAAACCACACTGAGAAACTGGAAGACATGGGCCAGTCCAATGAACAAACTAAAAACCAGGAAGAGATGCAGAACATTGAACAACTAATCAAAGCATTCCAAACAAATATCATGGAACAACTCAATGAAGTGAAGGAAGAGATTAAGGATATTAAGAAGACACTGGGAGAAGATACTAAAGAAATCATAAACATACCTAAAAATATAATGAATATGATGGTGATCAATGGCACAATCCAAGAAATCAAAAAGATGCAGGATTCACATAACAGCAAATTTGAACAGGCAGAAGAAAGAATCAGTGATGTGGAAGAACATCTGAAATCAAACAGATAGTAGTATAGATAGATAAAAAGATAGAAATCCAGCAGAGACTTAGGGATATAACTAACAACACAAAACAAACAAACATACACATTATAGGCATCCCAGAAGAAGAAGAGAAAGGAAAGAGAACAGGAGTGTTGAAGGACATAATGGTTGAAAACTTCCCAAACCTATTGAGAGAGACGGATGTACAAGTCCAGGAAGCACAGCAAACCCCAAACAGTATAAATCCCAAGAGGCCAACTCCAAGACATATACTTGTCAAAATATCCAGTGCTCAAGAAAAAGAGAAAATTCTCAAGGCAGCAAGAGAAAAGAGAACCATCACATAAAACAGAAGCACAATAAGATTAACTGCTGATTTATCTTCTGAAACCATGGAGACAAGAAGACAGTAGGGTGGTGGAGGGGCCCTAAGGAAGGGGTGCATCTGGAGTAAGCTTCTGGGGAGTGTATGAGTGTTCATCCTGTCATAATGTGTTGTGTCAGGGTGTGGAGACCCACATGGTGAGTGGGAAGAAGATGGACCCCCATCTTTGGGAGGACCAATTTACCCAGAAACAGACAGGTGGGTGTCTATTAGGAGCAAGGGTGGATCTTAATAGGAGAGGACAATCAGCATGTCAAGACCTCTTGTTGCATGTAACTATGAATCTTGTCATCCAATGAGTCAAGACAGGGGGGTGTCATGTGACCCAGGAGGATGCAAAGGAAGGAACAGGAAAGATCAAATAGGGGGTATTTAGTGGTCAGGGGAAATGTTTTTCAGTACCTTACAGTGATGGACACAGCACATGGTAAATAAAATAAAAAAATATTAAACTGTACCATCTCAATTGTAAACTATACTGTAAACCATTGACAATGTTTTGTAATTATGTTTCACTATCTGTATAACAGTTATAACAATGCTACCATCCACATACAAAAACGTTTTAATATGGGGTGAGGAAAATGCTAGGAGGTTGGGTATATGAGAGTATATAGTATTCAGTATGTGAATTTGCTGTGACCTAAAACTTCTTTGAAAATTAAATGAAAACTTTGGAGACACTGGGGAGTGAGAGGGGGAAGGTGCCATGGTACAGACTGGACACCCAATAATGCAGTGATAAAAGGAAAGATATTTAAATTAAAAATTTTTTTTTGTTTTTTCCAATTTTTTGAATATCCCATTCCTTTAATTTTGTTTTATTTTTAGTGTTTTTTAAGTCTCCATGTATTTTATCTCTTACATTTAAACTTATCATTATTATTTCATTTTCCTATTAACTGTATTTGACTATTAAATGGGCTTTATCTTCAAGGAAGGTTTAGATCACAGAAGGGCTACAATGGGGGCATGAGAGGATCATTATTGGGTGGTGTCTGGGAGGGGGTTTCATTGGAGGAAGTTCACCTGAATATACATGAAAGATATCTAAAACTGTTCAAATGATCAAGGGGGTGAGGCATGGTCACAGTGGGTGGGGAATCATTCAATAAAGGAGAGAAAACTGAATTCCCATCCTGGAAAACTCTGCCACATTCTCCAAGGGAGGAGCAACAGTTCCCCAAGTGCAGAAGCAGTGTCTGGCAAATGAGGATGATCCACTGGTGGGCTGTTGTTATTGATGACTAGCCTTACAAGTCTTTGCTCTTGAAATCAAAAGTTAGCCTATTGTTATGGGGTGCCTAAGGGTTGCCTCCTGAGAGCTTCCTTATTGCTCAAATGTGTCCTCTCTAAGCCAAACTCAGCATATGAATGTATTGCCTTCCACCCAGCATGGGATATGACTCCCGGGGATGAGCCTTCCTAGCAACGAGGGATTAATACCAAGTGCCAACTGGCAACACAACTGGAAAAAGTCCTTGAATAAAAGGGAGAAAAGGTAAAGACAAATGAGTTCATATGGCTAAGAGACTTCAAAGAAAGTCAGGAGGTCATCACAGAGGTAACACTTATGCACACTTCAGTAGGATCTCACAGAACACCAAAGTGTATATCACCCCACACAGAGGGGCTCCTGAGGGCTCTGGAGACACCCAGGTCTTATATAAGGGGGCATAGCTCCAGAGACTGATGCCTTATCAGTGGGCTATACTTTGGAATTTGTGCTTCTAAGAGTGACAAAGTTGGACTCAAATAAGTCCTCCTTGCAATGATCCATCAGTCCCCTCTATTCAAACCTATATGTGATGCTGAAGTTTCTAGGTGTGCTTCCAGAGACTGGAGCCTTTGGCCTGCCCATGTTCCAGCTGTGCCTGGAATCTCGGTGGAGCTGCAACTCCTACTCTACAGCTCAATGGGCTCACCCAAGTCACCTGACAAGGAAATGATGAGGGACAACATTCATCCCATGGAATGGAGAGAGTCTGCAGCTGCAGGCAGGATAATCCCATCCATCTTATCCATGGGATATAAGCCCCCTATCACTTGGAGGTGGAGTGGACATCACCATTCCAGACTCCTTGGGATTGGGGGAAGAGCTATGGACTGGAGTGGACTTACTGGTATTCACAAAAGAATTGTGACTCAAGCAATGGAAGAAATTACAACATAGATGTGGAGCCAGTTGCCACTGGATGCTTTCGGGGCAGGGAGATGGAAAATCATTTGTAATACAGGGGCTTCTTCAGGACTTGGGATTTATTCTGAGTGACATTACAGTGACAGATATAGGCCGATTTACATCAGCATATAACATGCAGAACTGTGTGGGAGAGAGTGTGGTCTACAATGTGAACTATGGTCCATGCTTACTGGCAAAGCCCCAGGATGTGTAGGTCCATTGCAGGTGATTGCCACACAATGAAAGATATTTATGTGGGGGTTATGGGAGGCGTGGGACGTGGGTAACTCGGGAATCCCTGTAATTTTTGTGTAACATTTATGTAATCTAAGCATCTTTTAAAATATAAAATAAAAAAATTCATTAAAATTTATACAAAAGGAAAAAAGAGAGAGAGAAAAAAGTAGTAGTAGTAAAATATTACTTAATAAATATCATTTTGCTAATTTCATAGGTAATATTGTCTTTTGGAAATGAGATTGTTAAACTATCTCTGAGCAGCATACTACTGTCTATACACTCATTCATTGGTTTGGAGGAGGTGGGAAGGAAGCAAGTGCAAACGTTAGTATGCTAGTTTGCCCATACTTGGACAATTTCAGAAAAAACTTTTTCTGT
This sequence comes from Tolypeutes matacus, assembly GCA_026826555.1. Lineage (NCBI taxonomy): Eukaryota > Metazoa > Chordata > Mammalia > Cingulata > Chlamyphoridae > Tolypeutes > Tolypeutes matacus. The sequence continues at coordinate 2,008,965 of JAKSZT010008315.1, read as the reverse complement.
ATGTTCTGTGCATTTTGTTTGGTTCATATATAGTATATATAGTGAACAAATGAGTCCTAATTTTGCAACATCTAGATGTTAAAGAGGTTGACAGTGTATGACAAATTAGAGTTAATAAAATTAGAATGTTTTGTAAAAAAAAAATTGCAACATTAGTTTATTCACAGTACGTAACCCTATTTTTTTCTACAAGATATGGAATACAATCACCTAAGAAATAAACACATGCATATTGTATTGCACATGCAAAATGTAAAGAGATAATGATGACAAGAAAAACCTAATGAATGGGAACAGAGATATATAGAAACAGAATTTTTTTTATGTTATTGAAGGTAATTTGATATCTTTTCAAATACTTTATTATAGGTTCAGGATGTTACCCATAAACCTGATGGTAACCACAAGTAAAGTATATAAAATAAAAAAACATTAAATGAAATGAGAAGGGTATCAATCTGCATCACTACAAATGATTTACCATATGCAAAAGAAGGTATAATGGAGAAATGAGGGACAAAAAAATGAGTAACACATACAACCAACAATGGGCAAATAGCAAAGTAAGTTTGCCTCATCATAATTACTTTAATGTAAATGAATTTAACTCTCCAATCAAAAGACAAGGATTGACAGAATGGATACATAAGCATTATCCAATTACATTTAGTTTACAAGAAACTCACCTTAGAAGCAAATACACAAATAGGTCTAAAGTGAAAGGATGGAAAAAATCTATTCCATGCAGTTGCAACAAATAGAGATTTTGTGTGGATATATTAATATCATACAAAATAAATTTTAAGACAAAAGCTATTATAAGGCAAAGGACAGTATATATATATATTTTTTAAACTTTATTTTGTACAATTACTAATTGAAAATATAAATCATAACTAAAAAGAAAAAGAAAACACAGTTGAATAAAAACATATTTCTCAATTAAATTACTGGATACATATAGTGTTTTTTTTTTGAATCACACAATATTTATGCAATATATTTGGTTGATAGTAATGCAATCATAGGGTATTTGTCCTTTTGTGTTTGGATTGCTTCACTCAACATAATGTCCTCCAGATTCATCCATGTTCTCATATGCTTTATGACTTCATTTCTTCTTACAGCTGCATAATATTCCATCGTGGGAACACATTACAATTTGTTTATCCACTCATCAGTTGATGGACACCTGGGGTGTTTCCAACTTTCAGCAATCATTAATAAAGCCGCTATGAATACTGGTGTGCAGATGTCTATTTGTGTCAAGGTTCTCAGTTCTTCTGGGTATATACCCAGTCATTGTATTGCAGGGTCAAGTGGCAAATCTATATTCAGCTTCTTTAGGAACTGTCAAACAGTCCTCTACACTGGCTGTACCTTTCTGCATTCCCACCAACAGTGAATAAATGTTCCTATCTCTCTACATCCTCTCCAACACTTGTAATTCTCTGTCTTTTTAATAGTGGTCATTCTGATAGGTGTGAAATGATATCTCATTGTAGATTTGATTTGTATTTCCCTAATCATTAGTGATGTTGAGCACCTGTTCGTGTTTTTTTGTCATTTGTATTTCTTCTTTGGAGAAGCATCTATTCAAGTCTTTTGCCCATTTTTTAATTGGGTCAGTTGTCTTTTTATTGTTGAATACTAGCATCTCTTTATATATCCTGGATATTAAACCCCTTATCTGACATGGGATTTCCAAATATTTTCTCCCAGTGAATTCGCTGCCTTTTCATCCTTTTGTCAAAGTCCTGAGAGGTGCAAAAGTGTTGAATTTTGAGAAGGTTCCATTTATCTATTTTTTCTTTTGTTGTGCGTGCTTTGGGTGTAAGGTCCAAGGAACCACCACATACTACAAGATCTTGAAAATGTTTCCCCACATTTTCTTCTAGTAGTTTTGTGATCCTGATTTTTATATTTAGATTTTTTATTGATTTTGAGTTGATTCTTGCATAGGGAGTGAGATAAAGGTCCTCTTTCATTTTTTTGGTTATAGATATCTAGTTCTCCCAGCACCATTTGTTGAAGAGACTTTTTTTCTGTTAACATGGACTTGGTAGATATGTCAAAAACAAATTGACCATATAGGTAAGGGTTTATTTCTGGATTCTCAATTTTATTACACTGATAGATGTGTATATCTTTATGTCAGTATCATGCTGTTTTGACCACTGTGGCTTTGTAATATGGTTCACGGTCAGGCTGTGAAATTCCTCTCACGTTGCTCTTCTTTTTTAGAATGCTTTTGACTATTCAGGTACATTTTCCTTCCAAATGAATTTGGTAATTGCCTTTTATAATTCTATAAAGTAGGCTTTTGGAATTTTGATTGGGTTTGCATTGAATCTATAAATCAGTTTGGGTAATACTGACATCTTCATGATATTTATACCTCCAATCCATGAACATGTAATATCTTTCCATGTCTTTTGGTCTTTTAAAATTTCTCTTAGCATTGTTTTATAGTTTTCTGCATATGGTCCTGTACTTCTTTGGTTAAATTAATTCCTATGTATTTGAGTCTTTTTGTTGCTATTGCAAATGGAATTTTTCTCTGATTTCTTCCTCAGATTGTTCAGTACCAGTATCCAAAACATTACTGATTTTTGTATTTTGATCTTGTATACTGCCACCCTATAGAACTCATTTCTTAGCTCAAGTAGCTTTGTCATGGATACTTCAGAATTTTCTAAAAACAGGATCATGTCATCTGCAAACAGTGGGAGTTCTACTTCCTCTTTACCTATTTGGATGCCTTTTTTTCTTGTCTACTTACCTTAGCTAGTACCTCTAGTACAATTGAATAACAATCGTGACAGAAGGCATGCTTGTCTTGTTCCCGATCTTAGAGGGAAAGCTTTCAACCTTCCCCAATTGAATGTGATGTTGGTTGTGGGTTTTTCATATATGCCTTTAATCTTATTGAGGAAATTTCCTTCTATTCTTATCTTTTGAAATGTTTTTATCAAAAAAGGGTGCTGGATTTTGTCGAATAGATTTTCTGTGTCATTTGAGATGATCATGTGTTTTTATCCTTCAATTTGTTAATGTGGTGTATTATGTTGATTTATTTTCTTATGTTGAACCAACCTTGCAAACCAGGAATAAATTCCACTTGGTTGTAATGTATAAGTCTTTTGATATGCTGTTGGATTCTATTTGTAAGTATTTTGTTGAGAATTTTTTCATCTATGTTCATTAGAGAGATTGGTCTGTAATTTTATTTTCTTGTGGTATCTTTATCTGGCTTTGGTATTTGGTTGGTGTTGGCTTCATAAAATGTGTTGGGTGATTTTTCCCTCCTCCTCAATTTTTTTGGAAGAGTTTAAACACGATTGGAATCAATTCTTTAAATGCTTGTTAGAATTCACCTGTGAAGCCATCTGGTCCTGGACATTTCTTTGCTGGGAGATTTGTGATGATGGATTCAATCTCTTTAAATGTGATTGGTTTTTTAAGTTCTTGTATTTCTTGTAGCATCAGTGTAGGTTGCTTGTGCGTTTCTAGGAATTAGTCCTTTTCATATAGGTTGTCTAGTTTGTTGGCATACAGTTTCTCATAATACCCTCTTGTGATCCTTTTTATTTCTGTGGGGTCAGTTGTAATTTTCCCCTTTCATTTCTGATTGTATTAATTTGCATCTTCTCTCTTTATTTCTTTGTTATTCTAGCTAATATGTCAGTTTTATTGATCTTCTCAAAGAACCAGCTTTTGGTTTTGTTGATTTTCTCTATTTTTTTGTTGTTGTTGTTGTTATTGTTCTCAATTACATTTATTTCTACTCTAATCTTTATTATTTCTTTCCTTCTGCTTGCTTTGGGAATAGTTTGCTGCTCTTTTTCTAGTTTCTCTAGTTGTTCAGGTAAATCTTTTGAGTTTAGCTCTTTCTTTTTTTTAATATAGGCATTTAGGGCGATAAATTTCCCTCTCAAGACTGCCTTCACCATATCCCATAAGTTTTGATAAGTTGTGTTCTCATTTTCATTTGTCTAAATATATTTACTTATTTCACTTGCAATTTCTTCTTTTATACACTGATTCTTTAGGAGTGTATTGTTCAGCCTCTACACATCTGCAATTTTACTTTTTTCCTATTATTGATTTCTAGTTTCATTCCTTTATGATCTGTCGGGGTGCTTTGTATAATTTTAATCTTTTTATATTTTTTGAGAGATGTATTGTGCCCTGACATGTGGTCTATCCTGGAGAAAGACCCATGGGCCCTTGAGAAGAATGTATAAACTACTGAGTTTGGATCTGTGTTCTGTATATGTCTGTTTTGTCTAAATTGTTTATCATACTATTCAAATTCTCTGTTTCCTTATTGATCTTCTGTCTAGTTGTTCTATCTCATAATGTGAGTGGGGTGTTGAAGTCTCCAAAGATTATTGTAGAGATGTCTATTTCTCCCTTCAGTTTTGGCAGAGTTTGTCTCATGCATTTTGGGGCACCCTAGTTAGGTGCATAGATATTTATGTCTGTTATATCTTTCCAGTGAATTATCCTTTTTATTAATATGTAATGGCCATCTGCATCTCATAACTTTTTTGCATTAAAAGTCTGTTTCGTCTGATATTATTATAGCTATCCCTGCTCTTTTTTTTTTTTTTTTTGGTTACTATTTACATGGAGTATCTTATTCAAACCCTTCACTTTCAGGCAGTTTGTATCCCTGGGTCTAAGGTGAGTTTCTTGTAAGAAGCATATAGATGATTCATGTTTTTTTTTGTTTTTTTTTTTTTAATTCATTATGTGAGCCTGTATGTTTTGATTGGGGAGTTTAATCCATTCACATTCAATATTACTGTAAATGCATTATTTACTTCCATCACTTTATTCTTTGGTTTTCATATGTCATATCATATTTTTGTCTGTCTTTTTACTCTTTTGGTTATCCTTTCTCTATTCTTTCTTCTATACTCTCCTCCATGCATCTCTCTCTTGTCTTTTTATTTCAGGTTCTAAGACTTATTTTAATATTTCCTGAAAAGATGAACTCTTTTATGCAAACTCTCAGTTTCTCTCTGTTTGTGAATATTTTATATTCACCTTCATATTTGAAGGACCAATTTGCTGGATAAAGAATTCTTGGCTGGTAGGTTTTCTCTTTAAGTATTCTAATTTTATTGTACAACTGTTTTCTCACCTCTATGGTTTCTGAAGAGAAATCTGCTTTAATTCTTACTGGGTGTCTCTTTTATCATTTAAGAGACACAGGATGACATAAAATTTTCATTTTTAAATGTGGATAATAATATTAGCCTTGTACTTCTCCTTTCTCTGACCAAGACAAAAAAATCCTTATATGCTTAGCTATTGGTTTTCTTACCCTTTCCATGAAACGGTTGTACTAAATAATCAAAAACTTTCCTTGAAATTCATAATAAAAATTCTTCTTAGACTCTTGGTCCCTTAGCCACAAATGCATATGTCACACACATACACACACACACATTGATAAATCACACATGCACATATAATTTTATATGGCCAAAATATCTTAATTACCTTTATGTTTTCTATTCTTTCCTAACACAGGACACACACAACATTAAGGGAAAAGTATAGATTTTTAAACTGCTTTATGAATGTTTTATTTTTTTATTTTTTTAAGTTAGAGAAGTAAGTTTATGGAAATGTCATGCATAAAATACAGAGTTCCTGTATACCTCCCTATTATTACCATCTTGCATTAATGAGGTACATTTGTTTTAATTGCTGAAATAACACTTTTGTAATTGTACTATTAGCTACAGTCCATAGTTGAACTTAGAGTACACTGTCTGTGCTGCGTTTCCCTGACCTGAAAGCATCTAGTGGCCACTGGCTCCACCTCACTGTTATAATTTCTTCCACTGCTTGAATCACAATATGTCTACAACAGAATACCATTAAGTACACTCTAGTCCATAGCTTTTCCCACAGTTCTGAGGAGTCTGGGATGTGATGTCCACTCCACCTCCAAGTGATTGGGGACTTATATCCCATGGATATGGTGGATGGGATTATCCTGCCTGAGGCTGCAGGCTCTCTCCATTCCCTGAGATGGCCGTTGTCCATAATTGTCTCCTCACCAGGAGACTTGGGTGAGTCCACTGAGCTGTAGAGTAGGAGTTGCAGCTCCACCAAGATTCCAGGCACACATTGCACATAGGCAGGCCAGAGGCTCCAGTTTCTGGAAGTACACCTAAAAACTCCAGCATTACATATAGGTTTGAATAGAAGGGCCTGATGGACCATGTGCAGGGAGGACTTATTTGAGTCCAACTCTGTCACTTTCAGGAACACAGACTCCAAAATAGAGCCCACTAATAAGGCATCAATCTCTGGAGCTATCCCCCCTTATATAGGACCTGGGTGTCTCCAGAGCCCTCAGGAGACCCTGTGTATGGGATGATATCCACTTTGGTGTTCTATGAGATCCTACTGAAATGTGCGTAAGCGTTACCTCTGGGATGACCTCCCAACTCTCTTTGAAATCTCTCAGCCACATGAACTCATTGGTCTTTACCTTTCCCCCCTTTTATTTATGGTCTTTTTCCAGTCATATTGCCAGTTGGCACTTGATATTAATCCCTTGTTGCCAGGGAGGCATATCCCCGAGAGTCATGTCCCACGCTGGGGGTAAAGTAATGCATTCATATGCTGAGTTTGGCTTAGAGAGAGGCCAAATTTAAGCAACAAGGAGGCTTTCAGGTGGCAAAACTAGGGCACCCCATAACAGTAGGTGAAGTTTCAATTACAAGAATAAAGACTCATAAGGCTAGTCATCAATAACAAAAAACCATCAGTGGATCCTCCTCCTTTGTCAGACACTGCACCTGCACTCAGGGGACTGTTTCTGCTCCCTTGGAGAATGTGGCAGAGCTCTCCAGGCTGGGAAATCTGTATTCCTTCATTTATTGAGTGATTGTCTACCCATTGTGACCATGCCCCACCCATTGATCATTTGAAAAATTTTATATATCTTTCATGTATATTCAGGTGAACTTACTCCCATGAAACACCATTTCCAGCCACCCGCCCACCAATGATCCTCTCCTGCCCTGTCTGTAACCCTTCTGTGTTCCAAAACTTCCTTAAAGATGAAGCCCATATAATAGCCAAATACAATTAATAGGAAAATGAAATAATAAAGATGTTTAAATATAAGAGATAAAATACATGGAAACTTAAAAAAAAAACACTATAAATAAAAAAAATTAAAGGATAGAGATATTCAAAAAATGGGAAAAAAAACCCCAGAAAAATCGTTAAAAATTTTTTTTAACATTTTTCCTTTTATCACTGCATTATCAGGTGTCTAGTTTGTACTGTGGCACCTGCCCCTTCTCACTTCCCAGTGTCTCCCGAATTTTCATTTGATTTTCAAAGAAGTTTTAGGTCACAGCAAAGTCACACAGAGAATACTAGAAACTCCCATATACCCAATCTCCATACAGCTGAGTAGTATTCCATTGTATGTGAGTACAACATTTTTTTAAATCCATTCATCTATTGATGGGTACAAGGTCTCTTTCTAACTTTTGGCAATTGTGAGCAATGCCACTATGAACATTGCTATGCATATATCTGTTCGTTTCTTTGCTTTCCATTCTTCTGGATATATACCCAGCAATGGAATCACTGGATCATCTGGAAGACCTATTTTTAGTTTCTGAGGAACTGCCAAGGTATCCTCCATAGTGGCTGGACCATTCCACAATCCCACCAGCAGTGGATGAGGATTCCTATTCCTCCATATCCTCTCCAACACTTAGACTCTGCTGTTTTTTAATAGTTGCCTTTCTGATGGGTGTAAGATGGTATCTCATTGTAGTTTTGATTTGCATTTCCCTAATAGCTAATGATGTCAGGCTTTTTTTTTTTTTTTTTTTTTTTTTTT